>CAKKTE020000412.1:0-600000 GCA_920105625.2 Clusia tigrina | reverse complement strand
TCAATTTAAGCTATCTCTCAAAGCTATGCTAACCTTCAGTCCCAAATGAAACACTTATAAAACTTCAAATGGCCCTAACTTCTATACGGAACGTCCTACACCTATCAAAGTTGGCAACATACAAATGCTTGTAACTTTTTACTGGAGCGTCATAAAACCTTGAAATTTTGTAACAATAAAGTACTCGAGCCTCTTATCAATTTAAGCTATCGCTCAAAGCTATGCTACCCTTGAGTCCCAAATCAAACACTGATAAAATTTCAAATGGCCCTAACTTCTATACGGTACGTCCTACAGCTATCAAAGTTTGCAACATACAAATGCTTGTAACTTTTTATTGGAGCGTTATAAAACCTTGAAATTTTGTAAAATAAAGACCTTGAGCCTCTTGTCAATTTAACCTATCGCTCAAAGCTATGCTACCCTTGAGTCCCAAATCGAACAATGATAAATCTTCAAATGACCCTAACTTCTATACGGTACGTCCTAAACCTATCAAAGTTTGCAACATACATATGCTTGTAACTTTTTATTGGAGCGTCATAAAACCTTGAAATTTTGTAACAATAAAGTACTCGAGCCTCTTGCCAATTTAAGCTATCGCTCAAAGCTATGCTACCCTTGAGTCCCAAATCAAACACTGATAAAACTTCAAATGGCCCTAACTTCTATACGGTACGTCCTAAACCTATCAAAGTTTGCAACATACAAATGCTTGTAACTTTTTACTGGAGCGTCATAAAACCTTGAAATTTTGTAACAATAAAGTACTCGAGCCTCTTGTCAATTTAAGCTATCGCTCAAAGCTATGCTAACCTTGAGTCCCAAATCAAACACTTATAAAACTTCAAATGGCCCTAACTTCTATACGGTACGTCCTACACCTATCAAAGTTGGCAACATACAAATGCTTGTAACTTTTTACTGGAGCGTCATAAAACCTTGAAATTTTGTAACAATAAAGTACTCGAGCCTCTTATCAATTTAAGCTATCGCTCTAAGCTATGCTACCCTTGAGTCCCAAATCACACACTGATAAAATTTCAAATGGCCCTAACTTCTATACGGTACGTCCTACAGCTATCAAAGTTTGCAACATACAAATGCTTGTAACTTTTTACTGGAGCGTTATAAAACCTTCAAATTTTGTAACAATAAAGACCTCGAGCCTCTTGTCAATTTAACCTATCGCTCAAAGTTATGCTAACCTTGAGTCCCAAATCAAACACTTATAAAACTTCAAATGGCCCTAACTTCTATACGATACGTCCTACACCTATCAAATTTGCAACATACAAATGCGTGTAACTTTTGACTGGAGCGTCATAAAATCTTGAAATTTTGTAACAATAAAGTACTCGAGCCTCTTGCCAATTTAAGCTATCGCTCAAAGCTATGCTACCCTTGAGTCCCAAATCAAACACTGATAAAACTTCAAATGACCCTAACTTCTATACGGTACGTCCTACACCTATCAAAGTATGTAACATACAAATGCTTGTAACTTTTTACTGGACCGTCATAAAATCTTGAAATTTTGTAACAATAAAGTACTCGAGCCTCTTGTCAATTTAAGCTATCGCTCCAAGCTATGCTACCCTTGAGTCCCAAATCAAACACTGCTAAAATTTCAAATGGCCCTAACTTCTATACGGTAGGTCCTACACCTATCAAAGTTTGCAACATACAAATGCTTGTAACTTTTTACTGGAGCGTCATAAAACCTTGAAATTTTGTAACAATAAAGTACTCGAGCCTCTTGTCAATTTAAGCTATCGCACAAAGCTATGCTACCCTTGAGTCCCAAATCAAACACTGCTAAAATTTCAAATGGCCCTAACTTCTATACGGTAGGTCCTACACCTATCAAAGTTTGCAACATACAAATGCTTGTAACTTTTTACTGAAGCGTCATAAAACATTGAAATGTTGTAACAATAAAGTACTCGAGCCTTTTGTCAATTTAAGCTATCGCTCAAAGCTTTGCTAACCTTCAGTCCCAAATCAAACACTGATAAAACTTCAAATGACCCTAACTTCTATACGGTACGTCCTAAACCTATCAAAGTTTGCAACATACATATGCTTGTAACTTTTTATTGGAGCGTCATAAAACCTTGAAATTTTGTAACGATAAAGTACTCGAGCCTCTTGCCAATTTAAGCTATCGCTCAAAGCTATGCTACCCTTGAGTCCCAAATCAAACACTGATAAAACTTCAAATGGCCCTAACTTCTATACGGTACGTCCTACACCTATCAAAGTATGTAACATACAAATGCTTGTAACTTTTTATTGGAGCGTCATAAAACCTTGAAATTTTGTAACAATAAAGTACTCGAGCCTCTTGTCAATTTAAGCTATCGCTCAAAGCTATGCTAACCTTGAGTCCCAAATCAAACACTTATAAAACTTCAAATGGCCGTAACTTCTATACGGTACGTCCTACACCTATCAAAGTTTGCAACATATAAATGCTTGTAACTTTTTACTCGAGCGTCATAAAACCTTGAAATTTTGTAACAATATAGTACTCGAGCCTCTTGTCAATTTAAGCTATCGCACAAAACTATGCTACCTTTGAGTCCCAAATCAAACACTGCTAAAATTTCAAATGGCCCTAACTTCTATAAGGTACGTCCTACACCTATCAAATTTGCAACATACAAATGCTTGTAACTTTTTACTGGAGCGTCATAAAATCTTGAAATTTTGTAACAATAAAGTACTCGAGCCTCTTGTCAATTTAAGCTATCGATCAAGGCTATGCTACCCTTGAGTCCCAAATCAAACACTGATAAAATTTCAAATGGCCCTAACTTCTATACGGTACGTCCTACACATATCATAGTTTGCAACATACAAATGCTTGTAACTTTTTACTGGAGCGTTATAAAGCCTTGCAATTTTGGAACAATAAAGACCTCGAGCCTCTTGTCAATTTAACCTATCGCTCAAAGCTATGCTAACCTTGAGTCCCAAATCGAACAATGATAAAACTTCAAATGGCCCTAACTTCTATACGGTACGTCCTACACCTATCAAAGTTTGCAACATACAAATGCTTGTATTTTTTTACGGGAGCGTCATAAAACCTTGAAATTTTGTAACAATAAAGTACTCGAGCCTCTTGTCAATTTAAGCTATCGTTCAAAGCTATGCTGACCTTGAGTCCCAAATCAAACACTTATAAAACTTCAAATGGCCCTAACTTCTATACGGTACGTCCTACACCTATCAAAGTTGGCAACATACAAATGCTTGTAACTTTTTACTGGAGCGTCATAAAACCTTGAAATTTTGTAACAAAAAAGTACTCGAGCCTCTTGTCAATTTAAGCTATCGCTCAAAGCTATGCTACCCTTGAGTCCCAAATCAAACACTGATAAAATTTCAAATGGCCCTAACTTTTGTACGGTACGTCCTACAGCTATCAAAATTTGCAACATACAAAAACATTGAAATTTTGTAACAATAAAGTACTCGAGAATCTTGTCAATTTAAGCTATCGCTCAAAGCTTTGCTACCCTTGAGTCCCAAATCAAACACTGATAAAACTTCAAATGGCCCTAACTTCTATACCGTACGTCCTAAACCTATCAAAGTTTGCAACATACAAATGATTGTAACTTTTTTTTGGAGCGTCATAAAACCTTGAAATTTTGTAACAATAAAGTACTCGAGCCTCTTGCCAATTTAAGCTATCGCTCAAAGCTATGCTACCCTTGAGTCCCAAATCAAACACTGATAAAATTTCAAATGGCCCTAACTTCTATACGGTACGTCCTACACTTATCAAAGTTGGCAACATACAAATGCTTGTAACTTTTTAGTGGAGCGTTATAAAACCTTGAAATTTTGTAACAATAAAGACCTCGAGCCTCTTGTCAATTTAACCTATCGCTCAAAGCTATGCTACCCTTGAGTCCCAAATCGAACAATGATAAATCTTCAAATGGCCCTAACTTCTATACGGTACGTCCCACACCTATCAAAGTTTGCAACATACAAATGCTTGTATTTTTTTACTGGAGCGTCATAAAACCTTGAAATTTTGTAACAATAACGTACTCGAGCCTCTTGTCAATTTAAGCTATCGTTCAAAGCTATGCTAACCTTGAGTCCCAAATCAAATACTTATAAAACTTCAAATGGCCCTAACTTCTATACGGTACGTCCTACACTTATCAAAGTTGGCAACATACAAATGCTTGTAACTTTTTACTGGAGCGTTATAAAATCTTGAAATTTTGTAACAATAAAGACCTCGAGCCTCTTGTTAATTTAACCTATCGCTCAAAGCTATGCTACCCTTGAGTCCCAAATCGAACAATGATAAAACTTCAAATGGCCCTCACTTCTATATGGTACGTCCTACACCTATCAAAGTTTGCAACATACAAATGCTTGTAACTTTTTACTGGAGCGTCATAAAACCTTGAAATTTTGTAACAATAAAGTACTCGAGCCTCTTCTCAATTTAAGCTATCGGTCAAAGCTATGCTACCCTTGAGTCCCAAATCAAACACTGATAAAACTTCAAATGGCCGTAACTTCTATACGGTACGTCCTACACCTATCAAAGTTTGCAACATATAAATGCTTGTAACTTTTTACTCGAGCGTCATAAAACCTAGAAATTTTGTAACAATATAGTACTCGAGCCTCTTGTCAATTTAAGCTATCGCACAAAACTATGCTACCCTTGAGTCCCAAATCAAACACTGCTAAAATTTAAAATGGCCCTAACTTCTATACGGTACGTCCTACACCTATCAAATTTGCAACATACAAATGCTTGTAACTTTTTACTGGAGCGTCATAAAATCTTGAAATTTTGTAACAATAAAGTACTCGAGCCTCTTGTCAATTCAAGCTATCGCTCAAAGCTATGCTACCCTTGAGTCCCAAATCAAACACTGATAAAACTTCAAATGGCCCTCACTTCTATACGGTGCGTCCTACACCTATCAAAGTATGTAACATACAAATGCTTGTAACTTTTTACTGGAGCGTCATAAAACCTTGAAATTTTGTAACAATAAATTACTCGAGCCTCTTCTCAATTTAAGCTATCGCACAAAACTATGCTACCCTTGAGTCCCAAATCAAACACTGCTAAAATTTCAAATGGCCCTAACTTCTATACGGTACGTCCTACACCTATCAAATTTGCAACATACAAATGCTTGTAACTTTTTACTGGAGCGTCATAAAATCTTGAAATTTTGTAACAATAAAGTACTCGAGCCTCTTGTCAATTCAAGCTATCGCTCAAAGCTATGCTACCCTTGAGTCCCAAATCAAACACTGATAAAACTTCAAATGGCCCTCACTTCTATACGGTGCGTCCTACACCTATCAAAGTATGTAACATACAAATGCTTGTAACTTTTTACTGGAGCGTCATAAAACCTTGAAATTTTGTAACAATAAATTACTCGAGCCTCTTCTCAATTTAAGCTATCGCTCAAAGCTATGCTAACCTTGAGTCCCAAATCAAACACTTATAAAACTTCAAATGGCCCTAACTTCTATACGGTACGTCCTACAGCTATCAAAATTTGCAACATACAAATGCTTGTAAGTTTTTACTGGAGCGTTATAAAACCTTGAAATTTTGTAACAATAAAGACCTCGAGCCTCTTATCCATTTAAGCTATCGCTCAAAGCTATGCTACGCTTGAGTCCCAAATCAAACATTGATAAAATTTCAAATGGCCCTAACTTCTATACGGTACGTCCTACAGCTATCAAAGTGTGCAACATACAAATGCTTGTAACTTTTTACTGGAGCGTTATAAAACCTTGAAATTTTGTAACAATAAAGACCTCGAGCCTCTTGTCAATTTAACGTATCGCTCAAATCTATGCTACCCTTGAGTCCCAAATCGAACAATGATAAAACTTCAAATGGCCCAAACTTCTATACGGTACGTCTTAAACCTATCAAAGTTTGCAACATACATATGCTTGTAACTTTTTATTGGAGCGTCATAAAACCTTGAAATTTTGTAACGATAAAGTACTCGAGCCTCTTGCCAATTTAAGCTATCGTTCAAAGCTATGCTACCCTTGAGTCCCAAATCAAACACTGATAAAACTTCAAATGGCCCTAACTTCTATACGGTACGTCCTACACCTATCAAAGTATGTAACATACAAATGCTTGTAACTTTTTACTGGAGCGTCATAAAACCTTGAAATTTTGTAACAATAAAGTACTCGAGCCTCTTGTCAATTTAAGCTATCGCTCAAAGCTATGCTAACCTTGAGTCCCAAATCAAACACTTATAAAACTTCAAATGGCCCTAACTTCTATACGGTACGTCCTACACTTATCAAATTTGCAACATACAAATGCGTGTAACTTTTTGATGGAGCGTCATAAAATCTTGAAATTTTGTAACAATAAAGTACTCGAGCCTCTTGTCAATTTAAGCTATCGCTCAAAGCTATGCTAACCTTGAGTCCCAAATCAAACACTTATAAAACTTCAAATGGCCCTAACTTCTATACGGTACGTCCTACACCTATCAAAGTTGGCAACATACAAATGCTTGTAACTTTTTACTGGAGCGTCATAAAACCTTGAAATTTTGTAACAATAAAGTACTCGAGCCTCTTATCAATTTAAGCTATCGCTCTAAGCTATGCTACCCTTGAGTCCCAAATCACACACTGATAAAATTTCAAATGGCCCTAACTTCTATACGGTACGTCCTACAGCTATCAAAGTTTGCAACATACAAATGCTTGTAACTTTTTACTGGAGCGTTATAAAACCTTGAAATTTTCTAACAATAAAGTACTCGAGCCTCTTGTCAATTTAAGCTATCGCTCAAAGCTATGCTAACCTTGAGTCCCAAATCAAACACTTATACAACTTGAAATGACCCTAACTTCTATACGGTACGTCCTACACATATCAAAGTTGGCAACATACAAATGCTTGTAACTTTTTACTGGAGCGTCATAAAATCTTGAAATTTTGTAACAATAAAGTACTCGAGCCTCTTGTCAATTTAAGCTATCGCTCCAAGCTATGCTACCCTTGAGTCCCAAATCAAACACTGATAAAACTTAAAATGGCGCTAACTTCTGTACGGTACGTCCTACACCTATCAAAGTTTGCAACATACAAATGCTTGTAACTTTTTACTGGAGCGTCATAAAACCTTGAAATTTTGTAACAATAAAGACCTCGAGCCTCTTGTCAATTTAAGCTGTCGCTCAAAGCTATGCTACCCTTGGGTCCCAAATCAAACAATTATAAAACTTCAAATGGCCCTAACTTCTATATGCTACGTCCTATACATATCAAAGTTTGCAACATACAAATGCTTGTAACTTTTTACTGAAGCGTCATAAAACCTTGAAATTTTGTAACAATAAAGTACTCGAGCCTCTTGTCAATTTAAGCTATCGCACAAACCTATGCTACCCTTGAGTCCCAAATCAAACACTGCTAAAATTTCAAATGGCCCTAACTTCTATACGGTAGGTCCTACACCTATCAAAGGTTGCAACATACAAATGCTTGTAACTTTTTACTGAAGCGTCATAAAACATTGAAATTTTGTAACAATAAAGTACTCGAGCCTCTTGTCAATTTAAGCTATCGCTCAAAGCTTTGCTACCCTTGAGTCCCAAATCAAACACTGATAAAACTTCAAATAGCCCTAACTTCTATACGGTACGTCCTAAACCTATCAAAGTTTGCAACATACAAATGCTTGTAACTTTTTATTGGAGCGTCATAAAACCTTGAAATTTTGTAACAATAAAGTACTCGAGCCTCTTGCCAATTTAAGCTATCGCTCAAAGCTATGCTACCCTTGAGTCCCAAATCAAACACTGATAAAACTTCAAATGGCCCTAACTTCTATACGGTACGTCCTACCCCTATCAAAGTATGTAACATACAAATGCGTGTAACTTTTTACTGGAGCGTCATAAAACCTTGAAATTTTGTAACAATAAAGTACTCGAGCCTCTTGTCAATTTAAGCTATCTCTCAAAGCTATGCTAACCTTCAGTCCCAAATGAAACACTTATAAAACTTCAAATGGCCCTAACTTCTATACGGAACGTCCTACACCTATCAAAGTTGGCAACATACAAATGCTTGTAACTTTTTACTGGAGCGTCATAAAACCTTGAAATTTTGTAACAATAAAGTACTCGAGCCTCTTATCAATTTAAGCTATCGCTCAAAGCTATGCTACCCTTGAGTCCCAAATCAAACACTGATAAAATTTCAAATGGCCCTAACTTCTATACGGTACGTCCTACAGCTATCAAAGTTTGCAACATACAAATGCTTGTAACTTTTTATTGGAGCGTTATAAAACCTTGAAATTTTGTAAAATAAAGACCTTGAGCCTCTTGTCAATTTAACCTATCGCTCAAAGCTATGCTACCCTTGAGTCCCAAATCGAACAATGATAAATCTTCAAATGACCCTAACTTCTATACGGTACGTCCTAAACCTATCAAAGTTTGCAACATACATATGCTTGTAACTTTTTATTGGAGCGTCATAAAACCTTGAAATTTTGTAACAATAAAGTACTCGAGCCTCTTGCCAATTTAAGCTATCGCTCAAAGCTATGCTACCCTTGAGTCCCAAATCAAACACTGATAAAACTTCAAATGGCCCTAACTTCTATACGGTACGTCCTAAACCTATCAAAGTTTGCAACATACAAATGCTTGTAACTTTTTACTGGAGCGTCATAAAACCTTGAAATTTTGTAACAATAAAGTACTCGAGCCTCTTGTCAATTTAAGCTATCGCTCAAAGCTATGCTAACCTTGAGTCCCAAATCAAACACTTATAAAACTTCAAATGGCCCTAACTTCTATACGGTACGTCCTACACCTATCAAAGTTGGCAACATACAAATGCTTGTAACTTTTTACTGGAGCGTCATAAAACCTTGAAATTTTGTAACAATAAAGTACTCGAGCCTCTTATCAATTTAAGCTATCGCTCTAAGCTATGCTACCCTTGAGTCCCAAATCACACACTGATAAAATTTCAAATGGCCCTAACTTCTATACGGTACGTCCTACAGCTATCAAAGTTTGCAACATACAAATGCTTGTAACTTTTTACTGGAGCGTTATAAAACCTTCAAATTTTGTAACAATAAAGACCTCGAGCCTCTTGTCAATTTAACCTATCGCTCAAAGCTATGCTAACCTTGAGTCCCAAATCAAACACTTATAAAACTTCAAATGGCCCTAACTTCTATACGATACGTCCTACACCTATCAAATTTGCAACATACAAATGCGTGTAACTTTTGACTGGAGCGTCATAAAATCTTGAAATTTTGTAACAATAAAGTACTCGAGCCTCTTGCCAATTTAAGCTATCGCTCAAAGCTATGCTACCCTTGAGTCCCAAATCAAACACTGATAAAACTTCAAATGACCCTAACTTCTATACGGTACGTCCTACACCTATCAAAGTATGTAACATACAAATGCTTGTAACTTTTTACTGGACCGTCATAAAACCTTGAAATTTTGTAACAATAAAGTACTCGAGCCTCTTGTCAATTTAAGCTATCGCTCAAAGCTATGCTAACCTTGAGTCCCAAATCAAACACTTATAAAACTTCAAATGGCCCTAACTTCTATACGGTACGTCCTACACCTATCAAATTTGCAACATACAAATGCGTGTAACTTTTTACTGGAGCGTCATAAAATCTTGAAATTTTGTAACAATAAAGTACTCGAGCCTCTTGTCAATTTAAGCTATCGCTCCAAGCTATGCTACCCTTGAGTCCCAAATCAAACACTGCTAAAATTTCAAATGGCCCTAACTTCTATACGGTAGGTCCTACACCTATCAAAGTTTGCAACATACAAATGCTTGTAACTTTTTACTGGAGCGTCATAAAACCTTGAAATTTTGTAACAATAAAGTACTCGAGCCTCTTGTCAATTTAAGCTATCGCACAAAGCTATGCTACCCTTGAGTCCCAAATCAAACACTGCTAAAATTTCAAATGGCCCTAACTTCTATACGGTAGGTCCTACACCTATCAAAGTTTGCAACATACAAATGCTTGTAACTTTTTACTGAAGCGTCATAAAACATTGAAATGTTGTAACAATAAAGTACTCGAGCCTTTTGTCAATTTAAGCTATCGCTCAAAGCTTTGCTAACCTTCAGTCCCAAATCAAACACTAATAAAACTTCAAATGACCCTAACTTCTATACGGTACGTCCTAAACCTATCAAAGTTTGCAACATACATATGCTTGTAACTTTTTATTGGAGCGTCATAAAACCTTGAAATTTTGTAACGATAAAGTACTCGAGCCTCTTGCCAATTTAAGCTATCGCTCAAAGCTATGCTACCCTTGAGTCCCAAATCAAACACTGATAAAACTTCAAATGGCCCTAACTTCTATACGGTACGTCCTACACCTATCAAAGTATGTAACATACAAATGCTTGTAACTTTTTATTGGAGCGTCATAAAACCTTGAAATTTTGTAACAATAAAGTACTCGAGCCTCTTGTCAATTTAAGCTATCGCTCAAAGCTATGCTAACCTTGAGTCCCAAATCAAACACTTATAAAACTTCAAATGGCCGTAACTTCTATACGGTACGTCCTACACCTATCAAAGTTTGCAACATATAAATGCTTGTAACTTTTTACTCGAGCGTCATAAAACCTTGAAATTTTGTAACAATATAGTACTCGAGCCTCTTGTCAATTTAAGCTATCGCACAAAACTATGCTACCTTTGAGTCCCAAATCAAACACTGCTAAAATTTCAAATGGCCCTAACTTCTATAAGGTACGTCCTACACCTATCAAATTTGCAACATACAAATGCTTGTAACTTTTTACTGGAGCGTCATAAAATCTTGAAATTTTGTAACAATAAAGTACTCGAGCCTCTTGTCAATTTAAGCTATCGATCAAGGCTATGCTACCCTTGAGTCCCAAATCAAACACTGATAAAATTTCAAATGGCCCTAACTTCTATACGGTACGTCCTACACATATCATAGTTTGCAACATACAAATGCTTGTAACTTTTTACTGGAGCGTTATAAAGCCTTGCAATTTTGGAACAATAAAGACCTCGAGCCTCTTGTCAATTTAACCTATCGCTCAAAGCTATGCTAACCTTGAGTCCCAAATCGAACAATGATAAAACTTCAAATGGCCCTAACTTCTATACGGTACGTCCTACACCTATCAAAGTTTGCAACATACAAATGCTTGTATTTTTTTACTGGAGCGTCATAAAACCTTGAAATTTTGTAACAATAAAGTACTCGAGCCTCTTGTCAATTTAAGCTATCGCTCAAAGCTATGCTAACCTTGAGTCCCAAATCAAACACTTATAAAACTTCAAATGGCCCTAACTTCTATACGGTACGTCCTACACCTATCAAAGTTGGCAACATACAAATGCTTGTAACTTTTTACTGGAGCGTCATAAAACCTTGAAATTTTGTAACAATAAAGTACTCGAGCCTCTTATCAATTTAAGCTATCGCTCTAAGCTATGCTACCCTTGAGTCCCAAATCACACACTGATAAAATTTCAAATGGCCCTAACTTCTATACGGTACGTCCTACAGCTATCAAAGTTTGCAACATACAAATGCTTGTAACTTTTTACTGGAGCGTTATAAAACCTTCAAATTTTGTAACAATAAAGACCTCGAGCCTCTTGTCAATTTAACCTATCGCTCAAAGCTATGCTAACCTTGAGTCCCAAATCAAACACTTATAAAACTTCAAATGGCCCTAACTTCTATACGATACGTCCTACACCTATCAAATTTGCAACATACAAATGCGTGTAACTTTTGACTGGAGCGTCATAAAATCTTGAAATTTTGTAACAATAAAGTACTCGAGCCTCTTGCCAATTTAAGCTATCGCTCAAAGCTATGCTACCCTTGAGTCCCAAATCAAACACTGATAAAACTTCAAATGACCCTAACTTCTATACGGTACGTCCTACACCTATCAAAGTATGTAACATACAAATGCTTGTAACTTTTTACTGGACCGTCATAAAACCTTGAAATTTTGTAACAATAAAGTACTCGAGCCTCTTGTCAATTTAAGCTATCGCTCAAAGCTATGCTAACCTTGAGTCCCAAATCAAACACTTATAAAACTTCAAATGGCCCTAACTTCTATACGGTACGTCCTACACCTATCAAATTTGCAACATACAAATGCTTGTAACTTTTTACTGGAGCGTCATAAAATCTTGAAATTTTGTAACAATAAAGTACTCGAGCCTCTTGTCAATTTAAGCTATCGCACAAAGCTATGCTACCCTTGAGTCCCAAATCAAACACTGCTAAAATTTCAAATGGCCCTAACTTCTATACGGTAGGTCCTACACCTATCAAAGTTTGCAACATACAAATGCTTGTAACTTTTTACTGGAGCGTCATAAAACCTTGAAATTTTGTAACAATAAAGTACTCGAGCCTCTTGTCAATTTAAGCTATCGCACAAAGCTATGCTACCCTTGAGTCCCAAATCAAACACTGCTAAAATTTCAAATGGCCCTAACTTCTATACGGTAGGTCCTACACCTATCAAAGTTTGCAACATACAAATGCTTGTAACTTTTTACTGAAGCGTCATAAAACATTGAAATGTTGTAACAATAAAGTACTCGAGCCTTTTGTCAATTTAAGCTATCGCTCAAAGCTTTGCTAACCTTCAGTCCCAAATCAAACACTAATAAAACTTCAAATGACCCTAACTTCTATACGGTACGTCCTAAACCTATCAAAGTTTGCAACATACATATGCTTGTAACTTTTTATTGGAGCGTCATAAAACCTTGAAATTTTGTAACGATAAAGTACTCGAGCCTCTTGCCAATTTAAGCTATCGCTCAAAGCTATGCTACCCTTGAGTCCCAAATCAAACACTGATAAAACTTCAAATGGCCCTAACTTCTATACGGTACGTCCTACACCTATCAAAGTATGTAACATACAAATGCTTGTAACTTTTTATTGGAGCGTCATAAAACCTTGAAATTTTGTAACAATAAAGTACTCGAGCCTCTTGTCAATTTAAGCTATCGCTCAAAGCTATGCTAACCTTGAGTCCCAAATCAAACACTTATAAAACTTCAAATGGCCGTAACTTCTATACGGTACGTCCTACACCTATCAAAGTTTGCAACATATAAATGCTTGTAACTTTTTACTCGAGCGTCATAAAACCTTGAAATTTTGTAACAATATAGTACTCGAGCCTCTTGTCAATTTAAGCTATCGCACAAAACTATGCTACCTTTGAGTCCCAAATCAAACACTGCTAAAATTTCAAATGGCCCTAACTTCTATAAGGTACGTCCTACACCTATCAAATTTGCAACATACAAATGCTTGTAACTTTTTACTGGAGCGTCATAAAATCTTGAAATTTTGTAACAATAAAGTACTCGAGCCTCTTGTCAATTTAAGCTATCGATCAAGGCTATGCTACCCTTGAGTCCCAAATCAAACACTGATAAAATTTCAAATGGCCCTAACTTCTATACGGTACGTCCTACACATATCATAGTTTGCAACATACAAATGCTTGTAACTTTTTACTGGAGCGTTATAAAGCCTTGCAATTTTGGAACAATAAAGACCTCGAGCCTCTTGTCAATTTAACCTATCGCTCAAAGCTATGCTAACCTTGAGTCCCAAATCGAACAATGATAAAACTTCAAATGGCCCTAACTTCTATACGGTACGTCCTACACCTATCAAAGTTTGCAACATACAAATGCTTGTATTTTTTTACGGGAGCGTCATAAAACCTTGAAATTTTGTAACAATAAAGTACTCGAGCCTCTTGTCAATTTAAGCTATCGTTCAAAGCTATGCTGACCTTGAGTCCCAAATCAAACACTTATAAAACTTCAAATGGCCCTAACTTCTGTACGGTACGTCCTACACCTATCAAAGTTGGCAACATACAAATGCTTGTAACTTTTTACTGGAGCGTCATAAAACCTTGAAATTTTGTAACAAAAAAGTACTCGAGCCTCTTGTCAATTTAAGCTATCGCTCAAAGCTATGCTACCCTTGAGTCCCAAATCAAACACTGATAAAATTTCAAATGGCCCTAACTTCTGTACGGTACGTCCTACAGCTATCAAAATTTGCAACATACAAAAACATTGAAATTTTGTAACAATAAAGTACTCGAGAATCTTGTCAATTTAAGCTATCGCTCAAAGCTTTGCTACCCTTGAGTCCCAAATCAAACACTGATAAAACTTCAAATGGCCCTAACTTCTATACCGTACGTCCTAAACCTATCAAAGTTTGCAACATACAAATGATTGTAACTTTTTTTTGGAGCGTCATAAAACCTTGAAATTTTGTAACAATAAAGTACTCGAGCCTCTTGCCAATTTAAGCTATCGCTCAAAGCTATGCTACCCTTGAGTCCCAAATCAAACACTGATAAAATTTCAAATGGCCCTAACTTCTATACGGTACGTCCTACACTTATCAAAGTTGGCAACATACAAATGCTTGTAACTTTTTAGTGGAGCGTTATAAAACCTTGAAATTTTGTAACAATAAAGACCTCGAGCCTCTTGTCAATTTAACCTATCGCACAAAACTATGCTACCCTTGAGTCCCAAATCAAACACTGCTAAAATTTAAAATGGCCCTAACTTCTATACGGTACGTCCTACACCTATCAAATTTGCAACATACAAATGCTTGTAACTTTTTACTGGAGCGTCATAAAATCTTGAAATTTTGTAACAATAAAGTACTCGAGCCTCTTGTCAATTCAAGCTATCGCTCAAAGCTATGCTACCCTTGAGTCCCAAATCAAACACTGATAAAACTTCAAATGGCCCTCACTTCTATACGGTGCGTCCTACACCTATCAAAGTATGTAACATACAAATGCTTGTAACTTTTTACTGGAGCGTCATAAAACCTTGAAATTTTGTAACAATAAATTACTCGAGCCTCTTCTCAATTTAAGCTATCGCACAAAACTATGCTACCCTTGAGTCCCAAATCAAACACTGCTAAAATTTCAAATGGCCCTAACTTCTATACGGTACGTCCTACACCTATCAAATTTGCAACATACAAATGCTTGTAACTTTTTACTGGAGCGTCATAAAATCTTGAAATTTTGTAACAATAAAGTACTCGAGCCTCTTGTCAATTCAAGCTATCGCTCAAAGCTATGCTACCCTTGAGTCCCAAATCAAACACTGATAAAACTTCAAATGGCCCTCACTTCTATACGGTGCGTCCTACACCTATCAAAGTATGTAACATACAAATGCTTGTAACTTTTTACTGGAGCGTCATAAAACCTTGAAATTTTGTAACAATAAATTACTCGAGCCTCTTCTCAATTTAAGCTATCGCTCAAAGCTATGCTAACCTTGAGTCCCAAATCAAACACTTATAAAACTTCAAATGGCCCTAACTTCTATACGGTACGTCCTACAGCTATCAAAATTTGCAACATACAAATGCTTGTAAGTTTTTACTGGAGCGTTATAAAACCTTGAAATTTTGTAACAATAAAGACCTCGAGCCTCTTATCCATTTAAGCTATCGCTCAAAGCTATGCTACGCTTGAGTCCCAAATCAAACATTGATAAAATTTCAAATGGCCCTAACTTCTATACGGTACGTCCTACAGCTATCAAAGTGTGCAACATACAAATGCTTGTAACTTTTTACTGGAGCGTTATAAAACCTTGAAATTTTGTAACAATAAAGACCTCGAGCCTCTTGTCAATTTAACGTATCGCTCAAATCTATGCTACCCTTGAGTCCCAAATCGAACAATGATAAAACTTCAAATGGCCCAAACTTCTATACGGTACGTCTTAAACCTATCAAAGTTTGCAACATACATATGCTTGTAACTTTTTATTGGAGCGTCATAAAACCTTGAAATTTTGTAACGATAAAGTACTCGAGCCTCTTGCCAATTTAAGCTATCGCTCAAAGCTATGCTACCCTTGAGTCCCAAATCAAACACTGATAAAACTTCAAATGGCCCTAACTTCTATACGGTACGTCCTACACCTATCAAAGTATGTAACATACAAATGCTTGTAACTTTTTACTGGAGCGTCATAAAACCTTGAAATTTTGTAACAATAAAGTACTCGAGCCTCTTGTCAATTTAAGCTATCGCTCAAAGCTATGCTAACCTTGAGTCCCAAATCAAACACTTATAAAACTTCAAATGGCCCTAACTTCTATACGGTACGTCCTACACTTATCAAATTTGCAACATACAAATGCGTGTAACTTTTTGCTGGAGCGTCATAAAATCTTGAAATTTTGTAACAATAAAGTACTCGAGCCTCTTGTCAATTTAAGCTATCGCTCCAAGCTATGCTACCCTTGAGTCCCAAATCAAACACTGATAAAACTTCAAATGGCCCTAACTTCTGTACGGTACGTAATACACCTATCAAAGTTTGCAACATACAAATGCTTGTAACTTTTTATTGGAGCGTTATAAAACCTTGAAATTTTGTAACAATAAAGACCTCGAGCCTCTTGTCAATTTAACCTATCGCTCAAAGCTATGCTACCCTTGAGTCCCAAATCGAACAATGATAAAACTTCAAATGGCCCTAATTTCTATACGGTACGTCCTACACCTATCAAAGTTTGCAACATACAAATGCTTGAATTTTTTTACTGGAGCGTCATAAAACCTTGAAATTTTGTAATAATAACGTACTCGAGCCTCTTGTCAATTTAAGCTATCGTTCAAAGCTATGCTAACCTTGAGTCCCAAATCAAACACTTATAAAACTTCAAAAGGCCCTAACTTCTATACGGTACGTCCTACACTTATCAAAGTTGGCAACATACAAATGCTTGTAACTTTTTACTGGAGCGTTATAAAATCTTGAAATTTTGTAACAATAAAGACCTCGAGCCTCTTGTTAATTTAACCTATCGCTCAAAGCTATGCTACCCTTGAGTCCCAAATCGAACAATGATAAAACTTCAAATGGCCCTCACTTCTATATGGTACGTCCTACACCTATCAAAGTTTGCAACATACAAATGCTTGTAACTTTTTACTGGAGCGTCATAAAACCTTGAAATTTTGTAACAATAAAGTACTCGAGCCTCTTCTCAATTTAAGCTATCGCTCAAAGCTATGCTACCCTTGAGTCCCAAATCAAACACTGATAAAACTTCAAATGGCCGTAACTTCTATACGGTACGTCCTACACCTATCAAAGTTTGCAATATATAAATGCTTGTAACTTTTTACTCGAGCGTCATAAAACCTTGAAATTTTGTAACAATATAGTACTCGAGCCTCTTGTCAATTTAAGCTATCGGTCAAAGCTATGCTACCCTTGAGTCCCAAATCGAACAATGATAAAATTTCAAATGGCCCTAACTTCTGTACGGTACGTCCTACAGCTATCAAAATTTGCAACATACAAAAACATTGAAATTTTGTAACAATAAAGTACTCGAGAATCTTGTCAATTTAAGCTATCGCTCAAAGCTTTGCTACCCTTGAGTCCCAAATCAAACACTGATAAAACTTCAAATGGCCCTAACTTCTATACCGTACGTCCTAAACCTATCAAAGTTTGCAACATACAAATGATTGTAACTTTTTATTGGAGCGTCATAAAACCTTGAAATTTTGTAACAATAAAGTACTCGAGCCTCTTGCCAATTTAAGCTATCGCTCAAAGCTATGCTACCCTTGAGTCCCAAATCAAACACTGATAAAATTTCAAATGGCCCTAACTTCTATACGGTACGTCCTACACTTATCAAAGTTGGCAACATACAAATGCTTGTAACTTTTTAGTGGAGCGTTATAAAACCTTGAAATTTTGTAACAATAAAGACCTCGAGCCTCTTGTCAATTTAACCTATCGCTCAAAGCTATGCTACCCTTGAGTCCCAAATCGAACAATGATAAATCTTCAAATGGCCCTAACTTCTATACGGTACGTCCTACACCTATCAAAGTTTGCAACATACAAATGCTTGTATTTTTTTACTGGAGCGTCATAAAACCTTGAAATTTTGTAACAATAACGTACTCGAGCCTCTTGTCAATTTAAGCTATCGTTCAAAGCTATGCTAACCTTGAGTCCCAAATCAAACACTTATAAAACTTCAAATGGCCCTAACTTCTATACGGTACGTCCTACACTTATCAAAGTTGGCAACATACAAATGCTTGTAACTTTTTACTGGAGCGTTATAAAATCTTGAAATTTTGTAACAATAAAGACCTCGAGCCTCTTGTTAATTTAACCTATCGCTCAAAGCTATGCTGACCTTAAGTCCCAAATCGAACAATGATAAAACTTCAAATGGCCCTCACTTCTATATGGTACGTCCTACACCTATCAAAGTTTGCAACATACAAATGCTTGTAACTTTTTACTGGAGCGTCATAAAACCTTGAAATTTTGTAACAATAAAGTACTCGAGCCTCTTCTCAATTTAAGCTATCGGTCAAAGCTATGCTACCCTTGAGTCCCAAATCAAACACTGATAAAACTTCAAATGGCCGTAACTTCTATACGGTACGTCCTACACCTATCAAAGTTTGCAACATATAAATGCTTGTAACTTTTTACTCGAGCGTCATAAAACCTTGAAATTTTGTAACAATATAGTACTCGAGCCTCTTGTCAATTTAAGCTATCGCACAAAACTATGCTACCCTTGAGTCCCAAATCAAACACTGCTAAAATTTCAAATGGCCCTAACTTCTATACGGTACGTCCTACACCTATCAAATTTGCAACATACAAATGCTTGTAACTTTTTACTGGAGCGTCATAAAATCTTGAAATTTTGTAACAATAAAGTACTCGAGCCTCTTGTCAATTCAAGCTATCGCTCAAAGCTATGCTACCCTTGAGTCCCAAATCAAACACTGATAAAACTTCAAATGGCCCTCACTTCTATACGGTGCGTCCTACACCTATCAAAGTATGTAACATACAAATGCTTGTAACTTTTTACTGGAGCGTCATAAAACCTTGAAATTTTGTAACAATAAATTACTCGAGCCTCTTCTCAATTTAAGCTATCGCTCAAAGCTATGCTAACCTTCAGTCCCAAATCAAACACTTATAAAACTTCAAATGGCCCTAACTTCTATACGGTACGTCCTACAGCTATCAAAATTTGCAACATACAAATGCTTGTAAGTTTTTACTGGAGCGTTATAAAACCTTGAAATTTTGTAACAATAAAGACCTCGAGCCTCTTATCCATTTAAGATATCGCTCAAAGCTATGCTACGCTTGAGTCCCAAATCAAACATTGATAAAATTTCAAATGGCCCTAACTTCTATACGGTACGTCCTACAGCTATCAAAGTTTGCAACATACAAAAACATTGAAATTTTGTAACAATAAAGTACTCGAGCCTCTTGTCAATTTAAGCTATCGCTCAAAGCTTTGCTACCCTTGAGTCCCAAATCAAACACTGATAAAACTTCAAATGGCCCTAACTTCTATACGGTGCGTCCTACACCTATCAAAGTATGTAACATACAAATGCTTGTAACTTTTTACTGGAGCGTCATAAAACCTTGAAATTTTGTAACAATAAATTACTCGAGCCTCTTCTCAATTTAAGCTATCGCTCAAAGCTATGCTAACCTTCAGTCCCAAATCAAACACTTATAAAACTTCAAATGGCCCTAACTTCTATACGGTACGTCCTACAGCTATCAAAATTTGCAACATACAAATGCTTGTAAGTTTTTACTGGAGCGTTATAAAACCTTGAAATTTTGTAACAATAAAGACCTCGAGCCTCTTATCCATTTAAGATATCGCTCAAAGCTATGCTACGCTTGAGTCCCAAATCAAACATTGATAAAATTTCAAATGGCCCTAACTTCTATACGGTACGTCCTACAGCTATCAAAGTTTGCAACATACAAATGCTTGTAACTTTTTACTGGAGCGTTATAAAACCTTGAAATTTTGTAACAATAAAGACCTCGAGCCTCTTGTCAATTTAACGTATCGCTCAAATCTATGCTACCCTTGAGTCCCAAATCGAACAATGATAAAACTTCAAATGGCCCAAACTTCTATACGGTACATCCTAAACCTATCAAAGTTTGCAACATACAAATGCTTGTAACTTTTTATTGGAGCGTCATAAAACCTTGAAATTTTGTAACAATAAAGTACTCGAGCCTCTTGTCAATTTAAGCTATCGATCAAGGCTATGCTACCCTTGAGTCCCAAATCAAACACTGATAAAATTTCAAATGGCCCTAACTTCTATACGGTACGTCCTACACATATCAAAGTTTGCAACATACAAATGCTTGTAACTTTTTACTGGAGCGTTATAAAGCCTTGCAATTTTGTAACAATAAAGACCTCGAGCCTCTTGTCAATTTAACCTATCGCTCAAAGCTATGCTACCCTTGAGTCCCAAATCGAACAATGATAAAACGTCAAATGGCCCTAACTTCTATACGGTACGTCCTACACCTATCAAAGTTTGCAACATACAAATGCTTGTATTTTTTTACTGGAGCGTCATAAAACCTTGAAATTTTGTAACAATAAAGTACTCGAGCCTCTTGTCAATTTAAGCTATCGTTCAAAGCTATGCTAACCTTGAGTCCCAAATCAAACACTTATAAAACTTCAAATGGCCCTAATTTCTATACGGTACGTCCTACACCTATCAAAGTTGGCAACATACAAATGCTTGTAACTTTTTACTGGAGCGTCATAAAACCTTGAAATTTTGTAACAAAAAAGTACTCGAGCCTCTTGTCAATTTAAGCTATCGCTCAAAGCTATGCTACCCTTGAGTCCCAAATCAAACACTGATAAAATTTCAAATGGCCCTAACTTCTGTACGGTACGTCCTACAGCTATCAAAGTTTGCAACATACAAAAACATTGAAATTTTGTAACAATAAAGTACTCGAGCCTCTTGTCAATTTAAGCTATCGCCCAAAGCTTTGCTACCCTTTAGTCCCAAATCAAACACTGATAAAACTTCAAATGGCCCTAACTTCTATACGGTACGTCCTAAACCTATCAAAGTTTGCAACATACAAATGATTGTAACTTTTTATTGGAGCGTCATAAAACCTTGAAATTTTGTAACAATAAAGTACTCGAGCCTCTTGCCAATTTAAGCTATCGCTCAAAGCTATGCTACCCTTGAGTCCCAAATCAAACACTGATAAAACTTCAAATGGCCCTAACTTCTATACGGTACGTCCTACACCTATCAAAGTATGTAACATACAAATGCTTGTAACTTTTTAATGGAGCGTCATAAAACCTTGAAATTTTGTAACAATAAAGTACTCGAGCGTCTTATCAATTTAAGCTATCGCTCA
Source organism: Clusia tigrina (assembly GCA_920105625.2). Lineage (NCBI taxonomy): Eukaryota > Metazoa > Arthropoda > Insecta > Diptera > Clusiidae > Clusia > Clusia tigrina. Next base: position 578,587 of record CAKKTE020000412.1, on the reverse strand, counting down.
AAGCTATGCTACACTTGAGTCCCAAATCAAACACTGATAAAATTTAAAATGGCCCTAACTTCTATACGGTACGTCCTACAGCTATCAAAGTTTGCAACATACAAATGCTTGTAACTTTTTACTGGAGCGTTATAAAACCTTGAAATTTTGTAACAATAAAGACCTCGAGCCTCTTGTCAATTTAACCTATCGCTCAAAGCTATGCTACCCTTGAGTCCCAAATCGAACAATGATAAAACTTCAAATGGCCCAAACTTCTATACGGTACATCCTAAACCTATCAAAGTTTGCAACATACAAATGCTTGTAACTTTTTATTGGAGCGTCATAAAACCTTGAAATTTTGTACAAAATAAAGTACTCGAGCCTCTTGTCAATTTAAGCTATCGATCAAGGCTATGCTACCCTTGAGTCCGAAATCAAACACTGATAAAATTTCAAATGGCCCTAACTTCTATACGGTACGTCCTACAGCTATCAAAGTTTGCAACATACAAATGCTTGTAACTTTTTACTGGAGCGTTAATAAAGACCTTGAGCCTCTTGTCAATTTAACCTATCGCTCAAAGCTATGCTAACCTTGTGTCCCGAATCAAACACTTATAAAACTTCAAATGGCCCTAACTTCTATACGGTACGTCCTACACCTATCAAAGTTTGCACCATACAAATGCTTGTAACTTTTTACTCGAGCGTCATAAAACCTTGAAATTTTGTAACAATATAGTACTCGAGCCTCTTGTCAATTTAAGCTATCGCTCAAAGCTATGCTACCCTTGAGTCCCAAATCAAACACTGATAAAACTTCAAATGGCCCTAACTTCTGTACGGTACGTCCTACACCTATCAAAGTTTGCAACATACAAATGCTTGTAACTTTTTACTGGAGCGTCATAAAACCTTGAAATTTTGTAACAATAAAGTACTCGAGCCTCTTGTCAATTTAAGCTATCGCAAAAATCTATGCTACCCTTGAGTCCCAAATCAAACACTGCTAAAATTTCAAATGGCCCTAACTTCTATACGGTAGGTCCTACACCTATCAAAGTTTGCAACACACAAATGCTTGTAACTTTTTACTGAAGCGTCATAAAACATTGAAATTTTGTAACAATAAAGTACTCGAGCCTCTTGTCAATTTAAGCTATCGCTCAAAGCTTTGCTACCCTTGAGTCCCAAATCAAACACTGATAAAACTTCAAATGGCCCTAAATTCTATACGGTACGTCCTAAACCTATCAAAGTTTGCAACATACAAAGGCTTGTAACTTTTTATCGGAGCGTCATAAAACCTTGAAATTTTGTAACAATAAAGTACTCGAGCCTCTTGCCAATTTAAGATATCGCTCAAAGCTATGCTACCCTTGAGTCCCAAATCAATCACTGATAAAACTTCAAATGGCCCTAACTTCTATACGGTACGTCCTACACCTATCAAAGTATGTAACATACAAATGCTTGTAACTTTTTACTGGAGTGTCATAAAACCTTGAAATTTTGTTACAATAAAGTACTCGAGCCTCTTGTCAATTTAAGCTATCGCTCAAAGCTATGCTACCCTTGAGTCTCAAATCAAACACTGATAAAATTTCAAATGGCCCTAACTTCTGTACGGTACGTCCTACAGCTATCAAAGTTTGCAACATACAAATGCTTGTAACTTTTTACTGGAGCGTTATAAAATCTTGAAATTTTGTAACAATAAAGACCTCGAGACTCTTGTCAATTTAACCTATCGCTCAAAGCTATGCTACCCTTGAGTCCCAAATCGAACAATGATAAAACTTCAAATGGCCCTAACTTCTATACGGTACGTCCTACACCTATCAAAGTTTGCAACATACAAATGCTTATAACTTTTTACTGGAGCGTCATAAAACCTTGAAATTTTGTAGCAATAAAGTACTCGAGCCTCTTCTCAATTTAAGCTATCGCTCAAAGCTATGCTACCCTTGAGTCCCAAATCAAACACTGATTAAACTCCAAATGGCCCTAACTTCTATACGGTACGTCCTAAACCTATCAAAGTTTGCAACATACAAATGCTTGTAACTTTTTACGGGAGCGTCATAAAACCTTGAAATTTTGTAACAATAAAGTACTCGAGCCTCTTGTCAATTTAAGCAATCGCACAAAGCTATGCTACCCTTGAGTCGCAAATCAAACACTGCTAAAATATCAAATGGCCCTAACTTCTATACGGTACGTCCTACACCTATCAAATTTGCAATATACAAATGGTAGTAACTTTTTACTGGAGCGTCATAAAATCTTGAAATTTTGTAACAATAAAGTACTCGAGCCTCTTGTCTATTTAAGCTATCGCTCAAAGCTATGCTACCCTTGAGTCCCAAATCAAACACTGATAAAACTTCAAATGGCCCTAACTTCTGTACGGTACGTCCTACACCTATCAAAGTTTGCAACATACAAATGCTTGTAACTTTTTACTGGAGCGTCATAAAACCTTGAAATTTTGTAACAATAAAGACCTCGAGCCTCTTGTCAATTTAAGCTGTCGCTCAAAGCTATGCTACCCTTGGGTCCCAAATCAAACAATTATAAAACTTCAAATGGCCCTAACTTCTATACGGTACGTCCTAAACCTATCAAAGTTTGCAACATACAAATGCTTGTAACTTTTTATTGGAGCGTCATAAAACCTTGAAATTTTGTAACAATAAAGTACTCGAGCCTCTTGCCAATTTAAGCTATCGCTCAAAGCTATGCTACCCTTGAGTCCCAAATCAAACACTGATTAAACTTCAAATGGCCCTAACTTCTACACGGTACGTCCTACACCTATCAAAGTATGTAACATACAAATGCTTGTAACTTTTTACTGGAGCGTCATAAAATCTTGAAATTTTGTAACAATAAAGTACTCGAGCCTCTGGTCAATTTAAGCTATCGCTCAAAGCTATGCTAACCTTGAGTCCCAAATCAAACACTTATAAAACTTCAAATGGTCCTAACTTCTATACGGTACGTCCTACACCTATCAAGGTTGGCAACATACAAATGCTTGTAACTTTTTACTGGAGCGACATAAAACCTTGAAATTTTGTCACAATAAAGTACTCGAGCCTCTTATCAATTTAAGCTATCGCTCAAAGCTATGCTACCCTTGAGTCCCAAATCAAACACTGATAAAATTTCAAATGGCCCTAACTTCTATACGGTACGTCCTACAGCTATCAAAGTTTGCAACATACAAATGCTTGTAACTTTTTACTGGAGCGTTATAAAACCTTGAAATTTTGTAACAATAAAGACCTCGAGCCTCTTGTGAATTTAACCTATCGATCAAAGCTATGCTACCTTTGAGTCCCAAATCGAACAATGATAAAACTTCAAATGGCCCTAACTTCTATACGGTACGTCCTACACATATCAAAGTTTGCAACATACAAATGCTTGTAACTTTTTACTGGAGCGTCATAAAACCTTGAAATTTTGTAACAATAAAGTACTCGAGCCTCTTGTCAATTTAAGCAATCGTACAAAGCTATGCTACCCTTGAGTCCCAAATCAAACACTGCTAAAGTTTCAAATGGCCCTAACTTCTATACGGTACGTCCTACACCTATCAAAGTTTGCAACATACAAATGCTTGTAAGTTTTTACTGAAGCGTCATAAAATCTTGAAATTTTGTAACAATAAAGTACTCGAGCCTCTTGTCAATTTAAGCTAGTGCTCAAAGCTTTGCTACCCTTGAGTGCCAAATCAAACACTGATTAAACTTCAAATGGCCCTAACTTCTATACGGTACGTCCTAAACCTATCAAAGTTTGCAACATACAAATGCTTGTAGCATTTTATTGGAGCGTCATAAAACCTTAAAATTTTGTAACAATAAAGTACTCGAGCCTCTTATCAATTTAAGCTATCGCTCAAAGCTATGCTACCTTTGAGTCCCAAATCGAACAATGATAAAACTTCAAATGGCCCTAACTTCTATACGGTACGTCCTACACATATCAAAGTTTGCAACATACAAATGCTTGTAACTTTTTACTGGAGCGTCATAAAACCTTGAAATTTTGTAACAATAAAGTACTCGAGCCTCTTGTCAATTTAAGCTATCGCAAAAATCTATGCTACCCCTGAGTCCCAAATCAAACACTGCTAAAATTTCAAATGGCCCTAACTTCTATACGGTAGGTCCTACACCTATCAAAGTTTGCAACACACAAATGCTTGTAACTTTTTACTGAAGCGTCATAAAACATTGAAATTTTGTAACAATAAAGTACTCGAGCCTCTTGTCAATTTAAGCTATCGCTCAAAGCTTTGCTACCCTTGAGTCCCAAATCAAACACTGATAAAACTTCAAATGGCCCTAAATTCTATACGGTACGTCCTAAACCTATCAAAGTTTGCAACATACAAAGGCTTGTAACTTTTTATCGGAGCGTCATAAAACCTTGAAATTTTGTAACAATAAAGTACTCGAGCCTCTTGCCAATTTAAGATATCGCTCAAAGCTATGCTACCCTTGAGTCCCAAATCAATCACTGATAAAACTTCAAATGGCCCTAACTTCTATACGGTACGTCCTACACCTATCAAAGTATGTAACATACAAATGCTTGTAACTTTTTACTGGAGTGTCATAAAACCTTGAAATTTTGTAACAATAAAGTACTCGAGCCTCTTGTCAATTTAAGCTATCGCTCAAAGCTATGCTACCCTTGAGTCTCAAATCAAACACTGATAAAATTTCAAATGGCCCTAACTTCTGTACGGTACGTCCTACAGCTATCAAAGTTTGCAACATACAAATGCTTGTAACTTTTTACTGGAGCGTTATAAAATCTTGAAATTTTGTAACAATAAAGACCTCGAGACTCTTGTCAATTTAACCTATCGCTCAAAGCTATGCTACCCTTGAGTCCCAAATCGAACAATGATAAAACTTCAAATGGCCCTAACTTCTATACGGTACGTCCTACACCTATCAAAGTTTGCAACATACAAATGCTTATAACTTTTTACTGGAGCGTCATAAAACCTTGAAATTTTGTAGCAATAAAGTACTCGAGCCTCTTCTCAATTTAAGCTATCGCTCAAAGCTATGCTACCCTTGAGTCCCAAATCAAACACTGATTAAACTCCAAATGGCCCTAACTTCTATACGGTACGTCCTAAACCTATCAAAGTTTGCAACATACAAATGCTTGTAACTTTTTACGGGAGCGTCATAAAACCTTGAAATTTTGTAACAATAAAGTACTCGAGCCTCTTGTCAATTTAAGCAATCGCACAAAGCTATGCTACCCTTGAGTCGCAAATCAAACACTGCTAAAATTTCAAATGGCCCTAACTTCTATACGGTACGTCCTACACCTATCAAATTTGCAATATACAAATGGTAGTAACTTTTTACTGGAGCGTCATAAAACCTTGAAATTTTGTAACAATAAAGACCTCGAGCCTCTTGTCAATTTAAGCTGTCGCTCAAAGCTATGCTACCCTTGGGTCCCAAATCAAACAATTATAAAACTTCAAATGGCCCTAACTTCTATACGGTACGTCCTAAACCTATCAAAGTTTGCAACATACAAATGCTTGTAACTTTTTATTGGAGCGTCATAAAACCTTGAAATTTTGTAACAATAAAGTACTCGAGCCTCTTGCCAATTTAAGCTATCGCTCAAAGCTATGCTACCCTTGAGTCCCAAATCAAACACTGATTAAACTTCAAATGGCCCTAACTTCTACACGGTACGTCCTACACCTATCAAAGTATGTAACATACAAATGCTTGTAACTTTTTACTGGAGCGTCATAAAATCTTGAAATTTTGTAACAATAAAGTACTCGAGCCTCTGGTCAATTTAAGCTATCGCTCAAAGCTATGCTAACCTTGAGTCCCAAATCAAACACTTATAAAACTTCAAATGGTCCTAACTTCTATACGGTACGTCCTACACCTATCAAGGTTGGCAACATACAAATGCTTGTAACTTTTTACTGGAGCGACATAAAACCTTGAAATTTTGTCACAATAAAGTACTCGAGCCTCTTATCAATTTAAGCTATCGCTCAAAGCTATGCTACCCTTGAGTCCCAAATCAAACACTGATAAAATTTCAAATGGCCCTAACTTCTATACGGTACGTCCTACAGCTATCAAAGTTTGCAACATACAAATGCTTGTAACTTTTTACTGGAGCGTTATAAAACCTTGAAATTTTGTAACAATAAAGACCTCGAGCCTCTTGTGAATTTAACCTATCGCTCAAAGCTATGCTACCTTTGAGTCCCAAATCGAACAATGATAAAACTTCAAATGGCCCTAACTTCTATACGGTACGTCCTACACATATCAAAGTTTGCAACATACAAATGCTTGTAACTTTTTACTGGAGCGTCATAAAACCTTGAAATTTTGTAACAATAAAGTACTCGAGCCTCTTGTCAATTTAAGCAATCGCACAAAGCTATGCTACCCTTGAGTCCCAAATCAAACACTGCTAAAGTTTCAAATGGCCCTAACTTCTATACGGTACGTCCTACACCTATCAAAGTTTGCAACATACAAATGCTTGTAAGTTTTTACTGAAGCGTCATAAAATCTTGAAATTTTGTAACAATAAAGTACTCGAGCCTCTTGTCAATTTAAGCTAGTGCTCAAAGCTTTGCTACCCTTGAGTGCCAAATCAAACACTGATTAAACTTCAAATGGCCCTAACTTCTATACGGTACGTCCTAAACCTATCAAAGTTTGCAACATACAAATGCTTGTAGCTTTTTATTGGAGCGTCATAAAACCTTAAAATTTTGTAACAATAAAGTACTCGAGCCTCTTGCCAATTTAAGCTATCGCTCAAAGCTTTGCTACCCTTGAGTCCCAAATCAAACACTGATAAAACTTCAAAAGGGCTAACTTCTATACGGTACGTCCTACACCTATCAAAGTATATAGCATACAAATGCTTGTAACTTTTTACTGGAGCGTCATAAGACCTTGAAATTTTGTAACAATAAAGTACTCGAGCCTCTTGCCAATTTAAGCTATCGCTCAAAGCTATGCTAACCTTGAGTCCCAAATCAAACACTTATTAAACTTCAAATGGCCCTAACTTCTATACGGTACGTTCTACACCTATCAAAGTTGGCAACATACAAATGCTTGTAACTTTTTACTAGAGCGTCATAAAACCTTGAAATTTTGTAACAATAAAGTACTCGAGCCTCTTGTCAATTTAAGCTATCGCTCAAAGCTACGCTACCCTTGAGTCCCAAATCAAACACTGTTAAAATTTCAAATAGCCTTAACTTCTGTACGGTACGTCCTACAGCTATCAAAGTTTGCAACATACAAATGCTTGTAACTTTTTATTGGAGCGTCATAAAACCTTGAAATTTTGTAACAATAAAGTACTCAAGCCTCTTATCAATTTAAGCTATCGCTCAAAGCTATGCTACCCTTGAGTCCCAAATCAAACACTGATAAAATTTCAAATGGCCCTAACTTTTATACGGTACGTCCTACATCCCTCAAAGTTTGCAACATACAAATGCTTGTAACTTTTTACTCTAGCGTCATTAAACCTTGAAATTTTGTAACAATAAAGACCTCGAGCCTCTTGTCAATTTAACCTATCGCTCAAAGCTATGCTACCTTTGAGTCCCAAATCGAACAATGATAAAACTTCAAATGGCCCTAACTTCTATACGGTACGTGCTACAGCTATCAAAGTGTGCAACATACAAATGCTTGTAACTTTTTACTGGAGCGTCATAAAACCTTGAAATTTTGTAACAATACAGTACTCGAGCCTCTTGTCAATTTAACCTATCGCTCAAAGCTATGCTACCCTTGAGTCCCAAATCGAACAATGATAAAACTTCAAATGGCCCTAACTTCTATACGGTACGTCCTACACCTATCAAATTTGCAATATACAAATGGTAGTAACTTTTTACTGGAGCGTCATAAAACCTTGAAATTTTGTAACAATACAGTACTCGAGCCTCTTGTCAATTTAAGCTATCGCTCAAAGCTATGTTAACCTTGAATCCCAAATCAAACACTTTATAAACTTCAAATGGCCCTAACTTCTATACGGTACGTCCTACACCTATCAAAGTTGGCAACATACAAATGCTTGTAACTTTTTACTAGAGCGTCATAAAACCTTGAAATTTTGTAACAATAAAGTACTCGAGCCTCTTGCCAATTTACGCTATCGCTCAAAGCTATGCTACCCTTGAGTCCCAAGTCAAACACTGATAAAACTTCAAATGGCCCTAACTTCTATAAGGTACGTCCTACACCTCTCAAAGAATGTAACATACAAATGCTTGTAACTTTTTACTGGAGAGTCATAAAACCTTGAAATTTTGTAACAATACAGTACTCGAGCCTCTTGTCAATTTAAGCTATCGCTCAAAGCTATGGTAACCTTGAATCCCAAATCAAACACTTATTAAACTTCAAATGGCCCTAACTTCTATACGGTACGTCCTACACCTATCAAAGTTGGCAACATACAAATGCTTGTAACTTTTTACTAGAGCGTCATAAAACCTTGAAATTTTGTAACAATAAAGTACTCGAGCCTCTTGTCAATTTAAGCTATCGCTCAAAGCTATGCTATCCTTGAGTCCCAAATCAAACACTGATAAAATTTCAAATGGCCCTAACTTCTATAAGGTACGTCCTACACCCCTCAAAGTTTGCAACATACAAATGCTTGCAACTTTTTACTCGAGCGTCATTAAACCTTGAAATTTTGTAACAATAAAGACCTCGAGCCTCTTGTCAATTTAACCTATCGCTCAAAGCTATGCTACCCTTGAGTCCCAAATCGAACAATGATAAAACTTCAAATGGCCCTAACTTCTATACGGTACGTCCTACACCTATCAAATTTGCAATATACAAATGGTAGTAACTTTTTACTGGAGCGTCATAAAATCTTGAAATTTTGTAACAATAAAGTACTCGAGCCTCTTGTCAATTTAAGCTATCGCTCAAAGCTATGCTACCCTTGAGTCCCAAATCAAACACTGATAAAACTTCAAATTGCCCTAACTTCTGTACGGTACGTCCTACACCTATCAAAGTTTGCAACATACAAATGCTTGTAACTTTTTACTGGAGCGTCATAAAACCTTGAAATTTTGTAACAATAAAGACCTCGAGCCTCTTGTCAATTTAAGCTGTCGCTCAAAGCTATGCTACCCTTGGGTCCCAAATCAAACAATTATAAAACTTCAAATGGCCCTAACTTCTATACGGTACGTCCTAAACCTATCAAAGTTTGCAACATACAAATGCTTGTAACTTTTTATTGGAGCGTCATAAAACCTTGAAATTTTGTAACAATAAAGTACTCGAGCCTCTTGCCAATTTAAGCTATCGCTCAAAGCTATGCTACCCTTGAGTCCCAAATCAAACACTGATTAAACTTCAAATGGCCCTAACTTCTACACGGTACGTCCTACACCTATCAAAGTATGTAACATACAAATGCTTGTAACTTTTTACTGGAGCGTCATAAAATCTTGAAATTTTGTAACAATAAAGTACTCGAGCCTCTGGTCAATTTAAGCTATCGCTCAAAGCTATGCTAACCTTGAGTCCCAAATCAAACACTTATAAAACTTCAAATGGCCCTAACTTCTATACGGTACGTCCTACACCTATCAAGGTTGGCAACATACAAATGATTGTAACTTTTTACTGGAGCGACATAAAACCTTGAAATTTTGTCACAATAAAGTACTCGAGCCTCTTATGAATTTAAGCTATCGCTCAAAGCTATGCTACCCTTGAGTCCCAAATCAAACACTGATAAAATTTCAAATGGCCCTAACTTCTATACGGTACGTCCTACAGCTATCAAAGTTTGCAACATACAAATGCTTGTAACTTTTTACTGGAGCGTTATAAAACCTTGAAATTTTGTAACAATAAAGACCTCGAGCCTCTTGTGAATTTAACCTATCGCTCAAAGCTATGCTACCTTTGAGTCCCAAATCGAACAATGATAAAACTTCAAATGGCCCTAACTTCTATACGGTACGTCCTACACATCTCAAAGTTTGCAACATACAAATGCTTGTAACTTTTTACTGGAGCGTCATAAAACCTTGAAATTTTGTAACAATAAAGTACTCGAGCCTCTTGTCAATTTAAGCAATCGCACAAAGCTATGCTACCCTTGAGTCCCAAATCAAACACTGCTAAAGTTTCAAATGGCCCTAACTTCTATACGGTACGTCCTACACCTATCAAAGTTTGCAACATACAAATGCTTGTAAGTTTTTACTAAAGCGTCATAAAATCTTGAAATTTTGTAACAATAAAGTACTCGAGCCTCTTGTCAATTTAAGCTATTGCTCAAAGCTTTGCTACCCTTGAGTGCCAAATCAAACACTGATTAAACTTCAAATGGCCCTAACTTCTATACGGTACGTCCTAAACCTATCAAAGTTTCCAACATACAAATGCTTGTAGCATTTTATTGGAGCGTCATAGAACCTTGAAATTTTGTAATAATAAAGTACTCGAGCCTCTTGCCAATTTAAGCTATCGCTCAAAGCTATGCTACCCTTGAGTCCCAAATCAAACACTGATAAAACTTCAAAAGGGCTAACTTCTATACGGTACGTCCTACACCTATCAAAGTATATAGCATACAAATGCTTGTAACTTTTTACTGGAGCGTCATAAAACCTTGAAATTTTGTAACAATAAAGTACTCGAGCCTCTTGCCAATTTAAGCTATCGCTCAAAGCTATGCTAACCTTGAGTCCCAAATCAAACACTTATTAAACTTCAAATGGCCCTAACTTCTATACGGTACGTTCTACACTTATCAAAGTTGGCAACATACAAATGCTTGTAACTTTTTACTAGAGCGTCATAAAACCTTGAAATTTTGTAACAATAAAGTACTCGAGCCTCTTGTCAATTTAAGCTATCGCTCAAAGCTACGCTACCCTTGAGTCCCAAATCAAACACTGTTAAAATTTCAAATAGCCTTAACTTCTGTACGGTACGTCCTACAGCTATCAAAGTTTGCAACATACACATGCTTGTAACTTTTTATTGGAGCGTCATAAAACCTTGAAATTTTGTAACAATAAATTACTCAAGCCTCCTATCAATTTAAGCTATCGCTCAAAGGTATGCTACCCTTGAGTCCCAAATCAAACACTGATAAAATTTCAAATGGCCCTAACTTTTATACGGTACGTCCTACATCCCTCAAAGTTTGCAACATACAAATGCTTGTAACTTTTTACTCTAGCGTCATTAAACCTTGAAATTTTGTAACAATAAAGACCTCGAGCCTCTTGTCAATTTAACCTATCGCTCAAAGCTATGCTACCCTTGAGTCCCAAATCGAACAATGATAAAACTTCAAATGGCCCTAACTTCTATACGGTACGTCCTACAGCTATCAAAGTGTGCAACATACAAATGCTTGTAACTTTTTACTAGAGCGTCATAAAACCTTGAAATTTTGTAACAATAAAGTACTCGAGCCTCTTGTCAATTTAAGCTATCGCTCAAAGCTACGCTACCCTTGAGTCCCAAATCAAACACTGTTAAAATTTCAAATAGCCTTAACTTCTGTACGGTACGTCCTACAGCTATCAAAGTTTGCAACATACAAATGCTTGTAACTTTTTATTGGAGCGTCATAAAACCTTGAAATTTTGTAACAATAAAGTACTCGAGCCTCTTGTCAATTTAAGCTATTGCTCAAAGCTTTGCTACCCTTGAGTCCCAAATCAAACACTTATTAAACTTCAAATGGCCCTAACTTCTATACGGTACGTCCTACACCTATCAAAGTTGGCAACATACAAATGCTTGTAACTTTTTACTAGAGCGTCATAAAAGCTTGAAATTTTGTAACAATAAAGTACTCGAGCCGCTTGTCAATTTAAGCTATCGCTCAAAGCTATGCTATCCTTCAGTCCCAAATCAAACACTGATAAAATTTCAAATGGCCCTAACTTCTATAAGGTACGTCCTACACCCCTCAAAGTTTGCAACATACAAATGCTTGCAACTTTTTACTCGAGCGTCATTAAACCTTGAAATTTTGTAACAATAAAGACCTCGAGCCTCTTGTCAAATTAACCTATCGCTCAAAGCTATGCTACCCTTGAGTCCCAAATCGAACAATGATAAAACTTCAAATGGCCCTAACTTCTATAATTTACGTCCTACACCTATCAAAGTATGTAACACACAAATGCTTGTAACTTTTTACTGGAGCGTCATAAAACCTTGAAATTTTGTAACAATACAGTACTCGAGCCTCTTGTCAATTTAAGCTATCGCTCAAAGCTATGCTAACCTTGAGTCCCAAATCAAACACTTATAAAACTTCAAATGGCCCTAACTTCTATACGGTACGTCCTACACCTATCAAAGTTGGCAACATACAAATGCTTGTAACTTTTTACTGGAGCGTTATAAAATCTTGAAATTTTGTAACAATATGACCTCGAGCCTCTTGTCAATTTAACCTATCGCTCAAAGCTATGCTACCCTTGAGTCCCAAATCAAACACTGATAAAACTTCAAATGGACGTAACTTCTATACGGTACGTCCTAAAACCTATCAACGTTTGCAACATACAAATGCTTGTAAGGTTTTACTGGAGCGTCATAAAACCTTGAAATTTTGTAACAATATAGTACTAGAGCCTCTTGTCAATTTACGCTATAGCTCAAAGCTATGCTGCCCTTGAGTCTCTAATCAAGGACTGATAAAACTTCAAATGGCCTTAACTTCTATACGGTACGTCCTACACCTATCAAAGTTTGCAACATACAAATGCTTGTAACTTTTTACTGGAGCGTCATATAACCTTGAAATTTTGTAACAATAAAGTACTCGAGCCTCTTGTCAATTTAAGCTATCGCTAAAAGCTATACTACCCTTGAGTCCCAAATCAAACACTGATAAAGCTTCAAATGGACCTAACTTCTATACGGTACGTCCTACACCTATCAAAGTTTGCAACCTACAAATGCTTGTAACTTTTTACTGGAGCGTCATAAAACCTTGAAATTTTGTAACAATAAAGTGCTCGAGCCTCTTGTCAATTTAAGCTATCGCTCAAAGCTATGCTACCCTTGAGTCCCAAATCAAACACTGATAAAACTTCAAATGGCCCTAACTACTATACGGTACGTCCTACGCCTATCAAAGTTTGCAACCTACAAATGCTTGTAACTTTTTACCGGAGCGTCATAAAACCTTGAAATTTTGTAACAATAAAGTACTCTAGCCTCTTGTCAATTTAAGCTATCGCTCAAAGCTATGCTACCCTTGAGTCCCAACTCAAACATTGATAAAACTTCCAATGGCCCTTACTTCTATACGGTACGTCCTACACCTATCAAAGTTTGCAACATACAAATGCTTGTAACTTTTTGCTAGAGCATCATAAAACCTTGAAATTTTGTATCAATAAAGTACTCGAACCGCTTCTCAATTTAAACTATCGGTCAAAGCTATGCTACCCTTGAGTCCCAAATCAAACACTGATAAAACTTCAAATGGCCCTAACTTCTATACGGTACGTCCTACACCTATCAAAGTTTGCAACATACAAATGCTTGTAACTTTTTACTGGAGCGTCATAAAACCTTGAAATTTTGTAACAATAAAGTACTCGAGCCTCTTGTCAATTTAAGCTATCGCTCAAAGCTATGCTACCCTTGAGTCCCAAATCAAACACTGATAAAACTTCAAATGGCCCTAACTACTATACGGTACGTCCTACGCCTATCAAAGTTTGCAACCTACAAATGCTTGTAACTTTTTACCGGAGCGTCAAAAAACCTTGAAATTTTGTAACAATAAAGTACTCTAGCCTCTTGTCAATTTAAGCTATCGCTCAAAGCTATGCTACCCTTGAGTCCCAAATCAAACACTGATAAAACTTCAAATGGCCGTAACTTCTATACGGTACGTCCTACACCTATCAACGTTTGCAACATACAAATGCTTGTAAGGTTTTACTGGAGCGTCATAAAACCTTGAAATTTTGTAACAATAGAGTACTAGAGCCTCTTGTCAATTTAAGCTATAGCTCAAAGCTATGCTGCCCTTGAGTCTCAAATCAAGGACTGATAAAACTTCAAATGGCCTCAACTTCTATACGGTGCGTCCTACACCTATCAAAGTTTGCAACATACAAATGCTTGTAACTTTTTACTGAAGCGTCATAAAACCTTGAAATTTTGTAACAATAAAGTACTCGAGCCTCTTGTCAATTTAAGCTATCGCACAAAGCTATGCTACCCTTGAGTCCCAAATCAAACAATGCTAAAATTTCAAATCGCCCTAACTTCTATACGGTACGTCCTACACCTATCAAAGTTTGCAACATACAAATGCTTGTAACTTTTTACTGAAGCGTCAGAAAACCTTGAAATTTTGTAACAATAAAGTACTCGAGCCTCTTGTCAATTTAAGCTATTGCTCAAAGCTTTGCTACCCTTGAGTCCCAAATCAAACACTGATTAAACTTCAAATGGCCCTAACTTCTATACGGTACGTCCTAAACCTATCAAAGTTTGCAACATACAAATGCTTGTAACTTTTTATTGGAGCGTCATAAAACCTTGAAATTTTGTAACAATAAAGTACTCGAGCCTCTTGCCAATTTAAGCTATCGCTCAAAGCTATGCTACCCTTGAGTCGCAAATCAAACACTGATAAAACTTCAAATGGCCCGAACTTCTATACGGTACGTCATACACCTATCAAAGTATGTAGCATACAAATGCTTGTAACTTTTTACTGGAGCGTCATAAAACATTGAAATTTTCTAACAATAAAGTACTCGAGCCTCTTGTTAATTTAAGCTATCGCTCAAAGCTATGCTAACCTTGAGTCCCAAATCAAACACTTATAAAACTTCAAATGGCCCTTACTTCTATTGGCAACAAACAAATGCTTGTAACTTTTTACTGGAGCGTCATAAAACCTTGAAATTTTGTAACAATAAAGACCTCGAGCCTCTTGTCAATTTAAGCTGTCGCTCAAAGCTATGCTACCCATGAGTCCCAAATCAAACACTGATAAAACTTCAAATGGCCATTACTTCTATAAGGTACGTCCTACACCTATCAAAGTATGTAACATACAAATGCTTGTAACTTTTTACTGGAGCGTCATAAAACCTTGAAATTTTGTAACAATACAGTACTCGAGCCTCTTGCCAATTTAAGCTATCGCACAAAGCTATGCTACCCTTGAGTCCCAAATCAAACACTGCTAAAATTTCAAATGGCCCTAACTTCTATACGGTACGTCATACACCTATCAAAGTATGTAGCATACAAATGCTTGTAACTTTTTACTGGAGCGTCATAAAACATTGAAATTTTCTAACAATAAAGTACTCGAGCCTCTTGTTAATTTAAGCTATCGCTCAAAGCTATGCTAACCTTGAGTCCCAAATCAAACAATGATAAAACTTCAAATGGCCCTAACTTCTATACGGTACGTCCTACACCTATCAAAGTTTGCAACATACAAATGCTTGTAACTTTTTACTGAAGCGTCAGAAAACCTTGAAATTTTGTAACAATAAAGTACTCGAGCCTCTTGTCAATTTAAGCTATTGCTCAAAGCTTTGCTACCCTTGAGTGCCAAATCAAACACTGATTAAACTTCAAATGGCCCTAACTTCTATACGGTACGTCCTAAACCTATCAAAGTTTCCAACATACAAATGCTTGTAGCATTTTATTGGAGCGTCATAGAACCTTGAAATTTTGTAATAATAAAGTACTCGAGCCTCTTGCCAATTTAAGCTATCGCTCAAAGCTATGCTACCCTTGAGTCCCAAATCAAACACTGATAAAACTTCAAAAGGGCTAACTTCTATACGGTACGTCCTACACCTATCAAAGTATATAGCATACAAATGCTTGTAACTTTTTACTGGAGCGTCATAAAACCTTGAAATTTTGTAACAATAAAGTACTCGAGCCTCTTGCCAATTTAAGCTATCGCTCAAAGCTATGCTAACCTTGAGTCCCAAATCAAACACTTATTAAACTTCAAATGGCCCTAACTTCTATACGGTACGTTCTACACCTATCAAAGTTGGCAACATACAAATGCTTGTAACTTTTTACTAGAGCGTCATAAAACCTTGAAATTTTGTAACAATAAAGTACTCGAGCCTCTTGTCAATTTAAGCTATCGCTCAAAGCTACGCTACCCTTGAGTCCCAAATCAAACACTGTTAAAATTTCAAATAGCCTTAACCTCTGTACGGTACGTCCTACAGCTATCAAAGTTTGCAACATACAAATGCTTGTAACTTTTTATTGGAGCGTCATAAAACCTTGAAATTTTGTAACAATAAAGTTCTCAAGCCTCTTATCAATTTAAGCTATCGCTCAAAGGTATGCTACCCTTGAGTCCCAAATCAAACACTGATAAAATTTCAAATGGCCCTAACTTTTATACGGTACGTCCTACATCCCTCAAAGTTTGCAACATACAAATGCTTGTAACTTTTTACTCTAGCGTCATTAAACCTTGAAATTTTGTAACAATAAAGACCTCCAGCCTCTTGTCAATTTAACCTATCGCTCAAAGCTATGCTACCCTTGAGTCCCAAATCGAACAATGATAAAACTTCAAATGGCCCTAACTTCTATACGGTACGTCCTACAGCTATCAAAGTGTGCAACATACAAATGCTTGTAACTTTTTACTAGAGCGTCATAAAACCTTGAAATTTTGTAACAATAAAGTACTCGAGCCTCTTGTCAATTTAAGCTATCGCTCAAAGCTACGCTACCCTTGAGTCCCAAATCAAACACTGTTAAAATTTCAAATAGCCTTAACTTCTGTACGGTACGTCCTACAGCTATCAAAGTTTGCAACATACAAATGCTTGTAACTTTTTATTGGAGCGTCATAAAACCTTGAAATTTTGTAGCAATAAAGTACTCGAGCCTCTTGTCAATTTAAGCTATTGCTCAAAGCTTTGCTACCCTTGAGTCCCAAATCAAACACTTATTAAACTTCAAATGGCCCTAACTTCTATACGGTACGTCCTACACCTATCAAAGTTGGCAACATACAAATGCTTGTAACTTTTTACTAGAGCGTCATAAAACCTTGAAATTTTGTAACAATAAAGTACTCGAGCCTCTTGTCAATTTAAGCTATCGCTCAAAGCTATGCTACCCTTGAGTCCCAAATCAAACACTGATAAAACTTCAAATGGCCCTAACTACTATACGGTACGTCCTACGCCTATCAAAGTTTGCAACCTACAAATGCTTGTAACTTTTTACCGGAGCGTCATAAAACCTTGAAATTTTGTAACAATAAAGTACTCTAGCCTCTTGTCAATTTAAGCTATCGCTCAAAGCTATGCTACCCTTGAGTCCCAAATCAAACACTGATAAAACTTCAAATGGCCGTAACTTCTATACGGTACGTCCTACACCTATCAACGTTTGCAACATACAAATGCTTGTAAGGTTTTACTGGAGCGTCATAAAACCTTGAAATTTTGTAACAATAGAGTACTAGAGCCTCTTGTCAATTTAAGCTATAGCTCAAAGCTATGCTGCCCTTGAGTCTCAAATCAAGGACTGATAAAACTTCAAATGGCCTCAACTTCTATACGGTGCGTCCTACACCTATCAAAGTTTGCAACATACAAATGCTTGTAACTTTTTACTGAAGCGTCATAAAACCTTGAAATTTTGTAACAATAAAGTACTCGAGCCTCTTGTCAATTTAAGCTATCGCACAAAGCTATGCTACCCTTGAGTCCCAAATCAAACAATGCTAAAATTTCAAATCGCCCTAACTTCTATACGGTACGTCCTACACCTATCAAAGTTTGCAACATACAAATGCTTGTAACTTTTTACTGAAGCGTCAGAAAACCTTGAAATTTTGTAACAATAAAGTACTCGAGCCTCTTGTCAATTTAAGCTATTGCTCAAAGCTTTGCTACCCTTGAGTCCCAAATCAAACACTGATTAAACTTCAAATGGCCCTAACTTCTATACGGTACGTCCTAAACCTATCAAAGTTTGCAACATACAAATGCTTGTAACTTTTTATTGGAGCGTCATAAAACCTTGAAATTTTGTAACAATAAAGTACTCGAGCCTCTTGCCAATTTAAGCTATCGCTCAAAGCTATGCTACCCTTGAGTCGCAAATCAAACACTGATAAAACTTCAAATGGCCCGAACTTCTATACGGTACGTCATACACCTATCAAAGTATGTAGCATACAAATGCTTGTAACTTTTTACTGGAGCGTCATAAAACATTGAAATTTTCTAACAATAAAGTACTCGAGCCTCTTGTTAATTTAAGCTATCGCTCAAAGCTATGCTAACCTTGAGTCCCAAATCAAACACTTATAAAACTTCAAATGGCCCTTACTTCTATTGGCAACAAACAAATGCTTGTAACTTTTTACTGGAGCGTCATAAAACCTTGAAATTTTGTAACAATAAAGACCTCGAGCCTCTTGTCAATTTAAGCTGTCGCTCAAAGCTATGCTACCCATGAGTCCCAAATCAAACACTGATAAAACTTCAAATGGCCATTACTTCTATAAGGTACGTCCTACACCTATCAAAGTATGTAACATACAAATGCTTGTAACTTTTTCCTGGAGCGTCATAAAACCTTGAAATTTTGTAACAATACAGTACTCGAGCCTCTTGCCAATTTAAGCTATCGCACAAAGCTATGCTACCCTTGAGTCCCAAATCAAACACTGCTAAAATTTCAAATGGCCCTAACTTCTATACGGTACGTCATACACCTATCAAAGTATGTAGCATACAAATGCTTGTAACTTTTTACTGGAGCGTCATAAAACATTGAAATTTTCTAACAATAAAGTACTCGAGCCTCTTGTTAATTTAAGCTATCGCTCAAAGCTATGCTAACCTTGAGTCCCAAATCAAACAATGATAAAACTTCAAATGGCCCTAACTTCTATACGGTACGTCCTACACCTATCAAAGTTTGCAACATACAAATGCTTGTAACTTTTTACTGAAGCGTCAGAAAACCTTGAAATTTTGTAACAATAAAGTACTCGAGCCTCTTGTCAATTTAAGCTATTGCTCAAAGCTTTGCTACCCTTGAGTGCCAAATCAAACACTGATTAAACTTCAAATGGCCCTAACTTCTATACGGTACGTCCTACACCTATCAAAGTTTCCAACATACAAATGCTTGTAGCATTTTATTGGAGCGTCATAGAACCTTGAAATTTTGTAATAATAAAGTACTCGAGCCTCTTGCCAATTTAAGCTATCGCTCAAAGCTATGCTACCCTTGAGTCCCAAATCAAACACTGATAAAACTTCAAAAGGGCTAACTTCTATACGGTACGTCCTACACCTATCAAAGTATATAGCATACAAATGCTTGTAACTTTTTACTGGAGCGTCATAAAACCTTGAAATTTTGTAACAATAAAGTACTCGAGCCTCTTGCCAATTTAAGCTATCGCTCAAAGCTATGCTAACCTTGAGTCCCAAATCAAACACTTATTAAACTTCAAATGGCCCTAACTTCTATACGGTACGTTCTACACCTATCAAAGTTGGCAACATACAAATGCTTGTAACTTTTTACTAGAGCGTCATAAAACCTTGAAATTTTGTAACAATAAAGTACTCGAGCCTCTTGTCAATTTAAGCTATCGCTCAAAGCTACGCTACCCTTGAGTCCCAAATCAAACACTGTTAAAATTTCAAATAGCCTTAACCTCTGTACGGTACGTCCTACAGCTATCAAAGTTTGCAACATACAAATGCTTGTAACTTTTTATTGGAGCGTCATAAAACCTTGAAATTTTGTAACAATAAAGTTCTCAAGCCTCTTATCAATTTAAGCTATCGCTCAAAGGTATGCTACCCTTGAGTCCCAAATCAAACACTGATAAAATTTCAAATGGCCCTAACTTTTATACGGTACGTCCTACATCCCTCAAAGTTTGCAACATACAAATGCTTGTAACTTTTTACTCTAGCGTCATTAAACCTTGAAATTTTGTAACAATAAAGACCTCCAGCCTCTTGTCAATTTAACCTATCGCTCAAAGCTATGCTACCCTTGAGTCCCAAATCGAACAATGATAAAACTTCAAATGGCCCTAACTTCTATACGGTACGTCCTACAGCTATCAAAGTGTGCAACATACAAATGCTTGTAACTTTTTACTAGAGCGTCATAAAACCTTGAAATTTTGTAACAATAAAGTACTCGAGCCTCTTGTCAATTTAAGCTATCGCTCAAAGCTACGCTACCCTTGAGTCCCAAATCAAACACTGTTAAAATTTCAAATAGCCTTAACTTCTGTACGGTACGTCCTACAGCTATCAAAGTTTGCAACATACAAATGCTTGTAACTTTTTATTGGAGCGTCATAAAACCTTGAAATTTTGTAGCAATAAAGTACTCGAGCCTCTTGTCAATTTAAGCTATTGCTCAAAGCTTTGCTACCCTTGAGTCCCAAATCAAACACTTATTAAACTTCAAATGGCCCTAACTTCTATACGGTACGTCCTACACCTATCAAAGTTGGCAACATACAAATGCTTGTAACTTTTTACTAGAGCGTCATAAAACCTTGAAATTTTGTAACAATAAAGTACTCGAGCCTCTTGTCAATTTAAGCTATCGCTCAAAGCTATGCTACCCTTGAGTCCCAAATCAAACACTGATAAAACTTCAAATGGCCCTAACTACTATACGGTACGTCCTACGCCTATCAAAGTTTGCAACCTACAAATGCTTGTAACTTTTTACCGGAGCGTCATAAAACCTTGAAATTTTGTAACAATAAAGTACTCTAGCCTCTTGTCAATTTAAGCTATCGCTCAAAGCTATGCTACCCTTGAGTCCCAAATCAAACACTGATAAAACTTCAAATGGCCGTAACTTCTATACGGTACGTCCTACACCTATCAACGTTTGCAACATACAAATGCTTGTAAGGTTTTACTGGAGCGTCATAAAACCTTGAAATTTTGTAACAATAGAGTACTAGAGCCTCTTGTCAATTTAAGCTATAGCTCAAAGCTATGCTGCCCTTGAGTCTCAAATCAAGGACTGATAAAACTTCAAATGGCCTCAACTTCTATACGGTGCGTCCTACACCTATCAAAGTTTGCAACATACAAATGCTTGTAACTTTTTACTGAAGCGTCATAAAACCTTGAAATTTTGTAACAATAAAGTACTCGAGCCTCTTGTCAATTTAAGCTATCGCACAAAGCTATGCTACCCTTGAGTCCCAAATCAAACAATGCTAAAATTTCAAGTCGCCCTAACTTCTATACGGTACGTCCTACACCTATCAAAGTTTGCAACATACAAATGCTTGTAACTTTTTACTGAAGCGTCAGAAAACCTTGAAATTTTTTAACAATAAAGTACTCGAGCCTCTTGTCAATTTAAGCTGTTGCTCAAAGCTTTGCTACCCTTGAGTCCCAAATCAAACACTGATTAAACTTCAAATGGCCCTAACTTCTATACGGTACGTCCTAAACCTATCAAAGTTTGCAACATACAAATGCTTGTAACTTTTTATTGGAGCGTCATAAAACCTTGAAATTTTGTAACAATAAAGTACTCGAGCCTCTTGCCAATTTAAGCTATCGCTCAAAGCTATGCTACCCTTGAGTCGCAAATCAAACACTGATAAAACTTCAAATGGCCCGAACTTCTATACGGTACGTCATACACCTATCAAAGTATGTAGCATACAAATGCTTGTAACTTTTTACTGGAGCGTCATAAAACATTGAAATTTTCTAACAATAAAGTACTCGAGCCTCTTGTTAATTTAAGCTATCGCTCAAAGCTATGCTAACCTTGAGTCCCAAATCAAACACTTATAAAACTTCAAATGGCCCTTACTTCTATACTGTACGTCCTACACCTATCAAAGTTGGCAACAAACAAATGCTTGTAACTTTTTACTGGAGCGTCATAAAACCTTGAAATTTTGTAACAATAAAGACCTCGAGCCTCTTGTCAATTTAAGCTGTCGCTCAAAGCTATGCTACCCATGAGTCCCAAATCAAACACTGATAAAACTTCAAATGGCCATTACTTCTATAAGGTACGTCCTACACCTATCAAAGTATGTAACATACAAATGCTTGTAACTTTTTACTGGAGCGTCATAAAACCTTGAAATTTTGTAACAATACAGTATTCGAGCCTCTTGTCAATTTAAGCTATCGCACAAAGCTATGCTACCCTTGAGTCCCAAATCAAACACTGCTAAAATTTCAAATGGCCCTAACTTCTATACGGTACGTCATACACCTATCAAAGTATGTAGCATACAAATGCTTGTAACTTTTTACTGGAGCGTCATAAAACATTGAAATTTTCTAACAATAAAGTACTCGAGCCTCTTGTTAATTTAAGCTATCGCTCAAAGCTATGCTAACCTTGAGTCCCAAATCAAACAATGATAAAACTTCAAATGGCCCTAACTTCTATACGGTACGTCCTACACCTATCAAAGTTTGCAACATACAAATGCTTGTAACTTTTAACTGAAGCGTCAGAAAACCTTGAAATTTTGTAACAATAAAGTACTCGAGCCTCTTGTCAATTTAAGCTATTGCTCAAAGCTTTGCTACCCTTGAGTGCCAAATCAAACACTGATTAAACTTCAAATGGCCCTAACTACTATACGGTACGTCCTAAACCTATCAAAGTTTCCAACATACAAATGCTTGTAGCATTTTATTGGAGCGTCATAGAACCTTGAAATTTTGTAATAATAAAGTACTCGAGCCTCTTGCCAATTTAAGCTATCGCTCAAAGCTATGCTACCCTTGAGTCCCAAATCAAACACTGATAAAACTTCAAAAGGGTTAACTTCTATACGGTACGTCCTACACCTATCAAAGTATATAGCATACAAATGCTTGTAACTTTTTACTGGAGCGTCATAAAACCTTGAAATTTTGTAACAATAAAGTACTCGAGCCTCTTGCCAATTTAAGCTATCGCTCAAAGCTATGCTAACCTTGAGTCCCAAATCAAACACTTATTAAACTTCAAATGGCCCTAACTTCTATACGGTACGTTCTACACCTATCAAAGTTGGCAACATACAAATGCTTGTAACTTTTTACTAGAGCGTCATAAAACCTTGAAATTTTGTAACAATAAAGTACTCGAGCCTCTTGTCAATTTAAGCTATCGCTCAAAGCTACGCTACCCTTGAGTCCCAAATCAAACACTGTTAAAATTTCAAATAGCCTTAACTTCTGTACGGTACGTCCTACAGCTATCAAAGTTTGCAACATACAAATGCTTGTAACTTTTTATTGGAGCGTCATAAAACCTTGAAATTTTGTAACAATAAAGTACTCAAGCCTCTTATCAATTTAAGCTATCGCTCAAAGGTATGCTACCCTTGAGTCCCAAATCAAACACTGATAAAATTTCAAATGGCCCTAACTTTTATACGGTACGTCCTACATCCCTCAAAGTTTGCAACATACAAATGCTTGTAACTTTTTACTCTAGCGTCATTAAACCTTGAAATTTTGTAACAATAAAGACCTCGAGCCTCTTGTCAATTTAACCTATCGCTCAAAGCTATGCTACCCTTGAGTCCCAAATCGAACAATGATAAAACTTCAAATGGCCCTAACTTCTATACGGTACGTCCTACAGCTATCAAAGTGTGTAACATACAAATGCTTGTAACTTTTTACTAGAGCGTCATAAAACCTTGAAATTTTGTAACAATAAAGTACTCGAGCCTCTTGTCAATTTAAGCTATCGCTCAAAGCTACGCTACCCCTGAGTCCCAAATCAAACACTGTTAAAATTTCAAATAGCCTTAACTTCTGTACGGTACGTCCTACAGCTATCAAAGTTTGCAACATACAAATGCTTGTAACTTTTTATTGGAGCGTCATAAAACCTTGAAATTTTGTAACAATAAAGTACTCGAGCCTCTTGTCAATTTAAGCTATTGCTCAAAGCTTTGCTACCCTTGAGTCCCAAATCAAACACTTATTAAACTTCAAATGGCCCTAACTTCTATACGGTACGTCCTACACCTATCAAAGTTGGCAACATACAAATGCTTGTAACTTTTTACTAGAGCGTCATAAAACCTTGAAATTTTGTAACAATAAAGTACTCGAGCCTCTTGTCAATTTAAGCTATCGCTCAAAGCTATGCTATCCTTCAGTCCCAAATCAAACACTGATAAAATTTCAAATGGCCCTAACTTCTATAAGGTACGTCCTACACCCCTCAAAGTTTGCAACATACAAATGCTTGCAACTTTTTACTCGAGCGTCATTAAACCTTGAAATTTTGTAACAATAAAGACCTCGAGCCTCTTGTCAAATTAACCTATCGCTCAAAGCTATGCTACCCTTGAGTCCCAAATCGAACAATGATAAAACTTCAAATGGCCCTAACTTCTATAATTTACGTCCTACACCTATCAAAGTATGTAACACACAAATGCTTGTAACTTTTTACTGGAGCGTCATAAAACCTTGAAATTTTGTAACAATACAGTACTCGAGCCTCTTGTCAATTTAAGCTATCGCTCAAAGCTATGCTAACCTTGAGTCCCAAATCAAACACTTATAAAACTTCAAATGGCCCTAACTTCTATACGGTACGTCCTACACCTATCAAAGTTGGCAACATACAAATGCTTGTAACTTTTTACTGGAGCGTTATAAAATCTTGAAATTTTGTAACAATATGACCTCGAGCCTCTTGTCAATTTAACCTATCGCTCAAAGCTATGCTACCCTTGAGTCCCAAATCAAACACTGATAAAACTTCAAATGGACGTAACTTCTATACGGTACGTCCTAAAACCTATCAACGTTTGCAACAATCAAATGCTTGTAAGGTTTTACTGGAGCGTCATAAAACCTTGAAATTTTGTAACAATATAGTACTAGAGCCTCTTGTCAATTTAAGCTATAGCTCAAAGCTATGCTGCCCTTGAGTCTCTAATCAAGGACTGATAAAACTTCAAATGGCCTTAACTTCTATACGGTACGTCCTACACCTATCAAAGTTTGCAACATACAAATGCTTGTAACTTTTTACTGGAGCGTCATATAACCTTGAAATTTTGTAACAATAAAGTACTCGAGCCTCTTGTCAATTTAAGCTATCGCTAAAAGCTATACTACCCTTGAGTCCCAAATCAAACACTGATAAAGCTTCAAATGGACCTAACTTCTATACGGTACGTCCTACACCTATCAAAGTTTGCAACCTACAAATGCTTGTAACTTTTTACTGGAGCGTCATAAAACCTTGAAATTTTGTAACAATAAAGTGCTCGAGCCTCTTGTCAGTTTAAGCTATCGCTCAAAGCTATGCTACCCTTGAGTCCCAAATCAAACACTGATAAAACTTCAAATGGCCCTAACTACTATACGGTACGTCCTACGCCTATCAAAGTTTGCAACCTACAAATGCTTGTAACTTTTTACCGGAGCGTCATAAAACCTTGAAATTTTGTAACAATAAAGTACTCTAGCCTCTTGTCAATTTAAGCTATCGCTCAAAGCTATGCTACCCTTGAGTCCCAACTCAAACATTGATAAAACTTCCAATGGCCCTTACTTCTATACGGTACGTCCTACACCTATCAAAGTTTGCAACATACAAATGCTTGTAACTTTTTGCTAGAGCATCATAAAACCTTGAAATTTTGTATCAATAAAGTACTCGAACCGCTTCTCAATTTAAACTATCGGTCAAAGCTATGCTACCCTTGAGTCCCAAATCAAACACTGATAAAACTTCAAATGGCCCTAACTTCTATACGGTACGTCCTACACCTATCAAAGTTTGCAACATACAAATGCTTGTAACTTTTTACTGGAGCGTCATAAAACCTTGAAATTTTGTAACAATAGAGTACTAGAGCCTCTTGTCAATTTAAGCTATAGCTCAATGCTATGCTGCCCTTGAGTCTCAAATCAAGGACTGATAAAACTTCAAATGGCCTCAACTTCTATACGGTGCGTCCTACACCTATCAAAGTTTGCAACATACAAATGCTTGTAACTTTTTACTGAAGCGTCATAAAACCTTGAAATTTTGTAACAATAAAGTACTCGAGCCTCTTGTCAATTTAAGCTATCGCACAAAGCTATGCTACCCTTGAGTCCCAAATCAAACAATGCTAAAATTTCAAATCGCCCTAACTTCTATACGGTACGTCCTACACCTATCAAAGTTTGCAACATACAAATGCTTGTAACTTTTTACTGAAGCATCAGAAAACCTTGAAATTTTGTAACAATAAAGTACTCGAGCCTCTTGTCAATTTAAGCTGTTGCTCAAAGCTTTGCTACCCTTGAGTCCCAAATCAAACACTGATTAAACTTCAAATGGCCCTAACTTCTATACGGTACGTCCTAAACCTATCAAAGTTTGCAACATACAAATGCTTGTAACTTTTTATTGGAGCGTCATAAAACCTTGAAATTTTGTAACAATAAAGTACTCGAGCCTCTTGCCAATTTAAGCTATCGCTCAAAGCTATGCTACCCTTGAGTCGCAAATCAAACACTGATAAAACTTCAAATGGCCCGAACTTCTATACGGTACGTCATACACCTATCAAAGTATGTAGCATACAAATGCTTGTAACTTTTTACTGGAGCGTCATAAAACATTGAAATTTTCTAACAATAAAGTACTCGAGCCTCTTGTTAATTTAAGCTATCGCTCAAAGCTATGCTAACCTTGAGTCCCAAATCAAACACTTATAAAACTTCAAATGGCCCTTACTTCTATACTGTACGTCCTACACCTATCAAAGTTGGCAACAAACAAATGCTTGTAACTTTTTACTGGAGCGTCATAAAACCTTGAAATTTTGTAACAATAAAGACCTCGAGCCTCTTGTCAATTTAAGCTGTCGCTCAAAGCTATGCTACCCATGAGTCCCAAATCAAACACTGATAAAACTTCAAATGGCCATTACTTCTATAAGGTACGTCCTACACCTATCAAAGTATGTAACATACAAATGCTTGTAACTTTTTACTGGAGCGTCATAAAACCTTGAAATTTTGTAACAATACAGTACTCGAGCCTCTTGTCAATTTAAGCTATCGCACAAAGCTATGCTACCCTTGAGTCACAAATCAAACACTGCTAAAATTTCAAATGGCCCTAACTTCTATACGGTACGTCATACACCTATCAAAGTATGTAGCATACAAATGCTTGTAACTTTTTACTGGAGCGTCATAAAACATTGAAATTTTCTAACAATAAAGTACTCGAGCCTCTTGTTAATTTAAGCTATCGCTCAAAGCTATGCTAACCTTGAGTCCCAAATCAAACAATGATAAAACTTCAAATGGCCCTAACTTCTATACGGTACCTCCTACACCTATCAAAGTTTGCAACATACAAATGCTTGTATTTTTTTACTGGAGTGTCATAAAACCTTGAAATTTTGTAACAATAAAGTACTCGAGCCTCTTGCCAATTTAAGCTATCGCTCAAAGCTATGCTACCCATGAGTCCCAAATCAAACACTGATAAAACTTCAAATGGCCATTACTTCTATAAGGTACGTCCTACACCTATCAAAGTATGTAACATACAAATGCTTGTAACTTTTTACTGGAGCGTCATAAAACCTTGAAATTTTGTAACAATACAGTACTCGAGCCTCTTGTCAATTTAAGCTATCGCACAAAGCTATGCTACCCTTGAGTCCCAAATCAAACACTGCTAAAATTTCAAATGGCCCTAACTTCTATACGGTACGTCCTACACCTATCAAAGTTGGCAACATGTAACTTTTTACTGGAGCGTCATAAAACCTTGAAATTTTGTAACAATAAAGTACTCGAGCCTCTTCTCAATTTAAGCTATTGCTCAAAGCTATGCTACCCTTGAATCCCAAATCAAACACTGATAAAACTTCAAATGGCCGTAGCTTCTATACGGCACGTCGTATACCTATCAAGTTTGCAACATACAAATGCTTGTAACTTTTTACGCGAGCGTCATAAAACCTTGAAATTTTGTAACAATATAGTACTCGAGCCTCTTGTCAATTTAAGCTATCGCACAAAGCTATGCTACCCTTGAGTCCCAAATCAAACACTGCTAAAATTTCAAATGGCCCTAACTTCTATACGGTACGTCCTACACCTATCAAATTTGCAACATACAAATGCTAGTAACTTTTTACTGGAGCGTCATAAAATCTTGAAATGTTGTAACAATAAAGTACTCGAGCCTCTTGTCAATTTAAACTATCGCTCAAAGCTATGCTACCCTTGAGTCCCAAATCAAACACTGATTAAACTTCAAATGGCCCTAACTTCTATACGGTACGTCCTAAACCTATCAAAGTTTGCAACATACAAATGCTTGTAACTTTTTATTGGAGCGTCATAAAACCTTGAAATTTTGTAACAATAAAGTACTCGAGCCTCTTGCCAATTTAAGCTATCGCTCAAAGCTATGCTACCCTTGAGTCGCAAATCAAACACTGATAAAACTTCAAATGGCCCTAACTTCTATACGGTACGTCCTACACCTATCAAAGTATATAGCATACAAATGCTTGTAACTTTTTACTGGAGCGTCATAAAACATTGAAATTTTCTAACAATAAAGTACTCGAGCCTCTTGTCAATTTAAGCTATCGCTCAAAGCTATGCTAACCTTGAGTCCCAAATCAAACACTTATAAAACTTCAAATGGCCCTTACTTCTATACTGTACGTCCTACACCTATCAAAGTTGGCAACAAACAAATGCTTGTAACTTTTTACTGGAGCGTCATAAAACCTTGAAAATTTATATTTATATAATAATAAAGACCTCGAGCCTCTTGTCAATTTAAGCCGTCGCTCAAAGCTATGCTACCCTTGGGTCCCAAATCAAACAATGATAAAAATTCAAATGGCCCTAACTTCTATACGGTACCTCCTACACCTATCAAAGTTTGCAACATACAAATGCTTGTATTTTTTTACTGGAGCGTCATAAAACCTTGAAATTTTGTAACAATAAAGTACTCGAGCCTCTTGCCAATTTAAGCTATCGCTCAAAGCTATGCTACCCATGAGTCCCAAATCAAACACTGACAAAACTTCAAATGGCCATTACTTCTATAAGGTACGTCCTACACCTATCAAAGTATGTAACATACAAATGCTTGTAACTTTTTACTGGAGCGTCATAAAACCTTGAAATTTTGTAACAATACAGTACTCGAGCCTCTTGTCAATTTAAGCTATCGCACAAAGCTATGCTACCCTTGAGTCCCAAATCAAACACTTATAAAACATTAAATGGCCCTAACTTCTATACGGTACGTCCTATACCTATCAAAGTTGGCAACATACAAATGCTTGTAACTTTTTACTGGAGCGTTATAAAATCTTGAAATTTTGTAACAATAAAGACCTCGAGGCTCTTATCAATTTAACCTATCGCTCAAAGCTATGTTACCCTTGAGTCACAAATCAAACACTGATAAAACTTCAAATGGCCGTAACTTCTATACGGTACGTCCTACACCTATCAACGTTTGCAACATACAAATGCTTGTAAGGTTTTACTGGAGCGTCATAAAACCTTGAAATTTTGTAACAATAGAGTACTAGAGCCTCTTGTCAATTAAAGCTATAGCTCAAAGCTATGCTGCCCTTGAGTCTCAAATCAAGGACTGATAAAACTTCAAATGGCCTTAACTTCTATACGGTACGTCCTACACCTATCAAAGTTTGCAACATACAAATGCTTGTAACTTTTTACTGGAGCGTCATATAAACTTGAAATTTTGTAACAATAAAGTACTCGAGCCTCTTGTCAATTTAAGCTATCGCTCAAAGCTATACTACCCTTGAGTCCCAAATCAAACACTGATAAAACTTCAAATGGCCCTAACTTCTATACGGTACGTCCTACTCCTATCAAAGTTTGCAACCTACAAATGCTTGTAACTTTTTACTGGAGCTTCATAAAACCTTGAAATTTTGTAACAATAAAGTACTCGAGCCTCTTGTCAATTTAAGCTATCGCACAAAGCTATGCTACCCTTGAGTCCCAAATCAAACACTGCTAAAATTTCAAATGGCCCTAACTTCTATACGGTACGTCCTACACCTATCAAATTTGCAACATACAAATGCTAGTAACTTTTTACTGGAGCGTCATAAAATCTTGAAATGTTGTAACAATAAAGTACTCGAGCCTCTTGTCAATTTAAACTATCGCTCAAAGCTATGCTACCCTTGAATCCCAAATCAAACACTGATTAAACTTCAAATGGCCCTAACTTCTATACGGTACGTCCTAAACCTATCAAAGTTTGCAACATACAAATGCTTGTAACTTTTTATTGGAGCGTCATAAAACCTTGAAATTTTGTAACAATAAAGTACTCGAGCCTCTTGCCAATTTAAGCTATCGCTCAAAGCTATGCTACCCTTGAGTCGCAAATCAAACACTGATAAAACTTCAAATGGCCCTAACTTCTATACGGTACGTCCTACACCTATCAAAGTATGTAGCGTACAAATGCTTGTAACTTTTTACTGGAGCGTCATAAAACATTGAAATTTTCTAACAATAAAGTACTCGAGCCTCTTGTCAATTTAAGCTATCGCTCAAAGCTATGCTAACCTTGAGTCCCAAATCAAACACTTATAAAACTTCAAATGGCCCTTACTTCTATACTGTACGTCCTACACCCATCAAAGTTGGCAACAAACAAATGCTTGTAACTTTTTACTGGAGCGTCATAAAACCTTGAAAATTTGTAACAATAAAGACCTCGAGCCTCTTGTCAATTTATGCTGTCGCTCAAGGCTATGCTACCCTTGGGTCCCAAATCAAACAATGATAAAACTTCAAATGGCCCTAACTTCTATACGGTACCTCCTACACCTAT
Source organism: Clusia tigrina (assembly GCA_920105625.2). NCBI lineage: Eukaryota > Metazoa > Arthropoda > Insecta > Diptera > Clusiidae > Clusia > Clusia tigrina. Next base: position 547,622 of record CAKKTE020000412.1, on the reverse strand, counting down.
CAAAGTTTGCAACATACAAATGCTTGTATTTTTTTACTGGAGCGTCATAAAACCTTGAAATTTTGTAACAATAAAGTACTCGAGCCTCTTGCCAATTTAAGCTGTCGCTCAAAGCTATGCTACCCATGAGTCCCAAATCAAACACTGACAAAACTTCAAATGGCCATTACTTCTATAAGGTACGTCCTACACCTATCAAAGTATGTAACATACAAATGCTTGTAACTTTTTACTGGAGCGTCATAAAACCTTGAAATTTTGTAACAATACAGTACTCGAGCCTCTTGTCAATTTAAGCTATCGCACAAAGCTATGCTACCCTTGAGTCCCAAATCAAACACTGCTAAAATTTCAAATGGCCCTAACTTCTATACGGTACGTCCTATACCTATCAAAGTTGGCAACATGTAACTTTTTACTGGAGCGTCATAAAACCTTGAAATTTTGTAACAATAAAGTACTCGAGCCTCCTCTCAATTTAAGCTATTGCTCAAAGCTATGCTACCCTTGAGTCCCAAATCAAACACTGATAAAACTTCAAATGGCCGTAGCTTCTATACGGCACGTCCTATACCTATCAAGTTTGCAACATACAAATGCTTGTAACTTTTTACTCGAGCGTCATAAAATCTTGAAATTTTGTAACAATATAGTACTCGAGCCTCTTGTCAATTTAAGCTATCGCTCAAAGCTATGCTACCCTTGAGTCCCAAATCAAACACTGCTAAAATTTCAAATGGCCCTAACTTCTATACGGTACGTCCTACACCTATCAAATTTGCAACATACAAATGCTAGTAACTTTTTACTGGAGCGTCATAAAATCTTGAAATGTTGTAACAATAAAGTACTCGAGCCTCTTGTCAATTTAAACTATCGCTCAAAGCTATGCTACCCTTGAGTCCCAAATCAAACACTGATTAAACTTCAAATGGCCCTAACTTCTATACGGTACGTCCTAAACCTATCAAAGTTTGCAACATACTTGTAACTTTTTATTGGAGCGTCATAAATCCTTGAAATTTTGTAACAATAAAGTACTCGAGCCTCTTGCCAATTTAAGCTATCGCTCGAAGCTATGCTACCCTTGAGTCCCAAATCAAACACTGATAAAACTTCAAATGGCCCTAACTTCTATACGGTACGTCCTACACCTATCAAAGTATGTAGCATACAAATGCTTGTAACTTTTTACTGGAGCGTCATAAAACCTTGAAATTTTTTAACAATAAAGATCTCGAGCCACTTGTCAATTTAAGCTGTCGCTCAAAGCTATGCTACCCTTGGGTCCCAAATCAAACAATGATAAAACTTCAAATGCCCCTAACTTCTATACGGTACGTCCTACACCTATCATAGTTTGCAACATACAAATGCTTGTATTTTTTTACTGGAGCGTTATAAAACCCTGAAATTTTGTAAGAATAAAGTACTCGAGCCTCTTGCCAATTTAAGCTATCGCTCAAAGCTATGCTACCCTTGAGTCCCAAATCAAACACTGATAAAACTTCAAATGGCCCTAACTTCTATAATTTACGTCCTACACCTATCAAAGTATGTAACACACAAATGCTTGTAACTTTTTACTGGAGCGTCATAAAACCTTGAAATTTTGTAACAATACAGTACTCGAGCCTCTTGTCAATTTAAGCTATCGCTCAAAGCTATGCTAACCTTGAGTCCCAAATCAAACACTTATAAAACTTCAAATGGCCCTAACTTCTATACGGTACGTCCTATACCTATCAAAGTTGGCAACATACAAATGCTTGTAACTTTTTACTGGAGCGTTATAAAATCTTGAAATTTTGTAACAATAAAGACCTCGAGGCTCTTATCAATTTAATCTATCGCTCAAAGCTATGTTACCCTTGAGTCACAAATCAAACACTGATAAAACTTCAAATGGCCGTAACTTCTATACGGTACGTCCTACACCTATCAACGTTTGCAACATACAAATGCTTGTAAGGTTTTACTGGAGCGTCATAAAACCTTGAAATTTTGTAACAATAGAGTACTAGAGCCTCTTGTCAATTAAAGCTATAGCTCAAAGCTATGCTGCCCTTGAGTCTCAAATCAAGGACTGATAAAACTTCAAATGGCCTTAACTTCTATACGGTACGTCCTACACCTATCAAAGTTTGCAACATACAAATGCTTGTAACTTTTTACTGGAGCGTCATATAAACTTGAAATTTTGTAACAATAAAGTACTCGAGCCTCTTGTCAATTTAAGCTATCGCTCAAAGCTATACAACCCTTGAGTCCGAAATCAAACACTGATAAAACTTCAAATGGCCCTAACTTCTATACGGTACGTGCTACACCTATCAAAGTTTGCAACCTACAAATGCTTGTAACTTTTTACTGGAGCTTCATAAAACCTTGAAATTTTGTAACAATAAAGTACTCGAGCCTCTTGTCAATTTAAGCTATCGCTCAAAGCTATGCTAACCTTGAGTCCCAAATCAAACACTTATAAAACTTCAAATGGCCCTTACTTCTATACTGTACGTCCTACACCTATCAAAGTTGGCAACAAACAAATGCTTGTAACTTTTTACTGGAGCGTCATAAAACCTTGAAAATTTGTAACAATAAAGACCTCGAGCCTCTTGTCAATTTAAGCTTTCGCTCAAAGCTATGCTACCCTTGGGTCCCAAATCAAACAATGATAAAACTTCAAATGGCCCTAACTTCTATACGGTACCTCCTACACCTATCAAAGTTTGCAACATACAAATGCTTGTATTTTTTTACTGGAGCGTCATAAAACCTTGAAATTTTGTAACAATAAAGTACTCGAGCCTCTTGCCAATTTAAGCTATCGCTCAAAGCTATGCTACCCATGAGTCCCAAATCAAACACTGACAAAACTTCAAATGGCCATTACTTCTATAAGGTACGTCCTACACCTATCAAAGTATGTAACATACAAATGCTTGTAACTTTTTACTGGAGCGTCATAAAACCTTGAAATTTTGTAACAATACAGTACTCGAGCCTCTTGTCAATTTAAGCTATCGCACAAAGATATGCTACCCTTGAGTCCCAAATCAAACACTGCTAAAATTTCAAATGGCCCTAACTTCTATACGGTACGTCCTACACCTATCAAAGTTGGCAACATGTAACTTTTTACTGGAGCGTCATAAAACCTTGAAATTTTGTAACAATAAAGTACTCGAGCCTCTTGCCAATTTAAGCTATCGCTCAAAGCTATGCTACCCTTGAGTCCCAAATCAGACACTGATAAAACTTCAAATGGCCCTAACTTCTATAATTTACGTCCTACACCTATCAAAGTATGTAACACACAAATGCTTGTAACTTTTTACTGGAGCGTCATAAAACCTTGAAATTTTGTAACAATACAGTACTCGAGCCTCTTGTCAATTTAAGCTATCGCTCAAAGCTATGCTAACCTTGAGTCCCAAATCAAACACTTATAAAACTTCAAATGGCCCTAACTTCTATACGGTACGTCCTATACCTATCAACGTTTGCAACATACAAATGCTTGTAAGGTTTTACTGGAGCGTCATAAAACCTTGAAATTTTGTAACAATAGAGTACTAGAGCCTCTTGTCAATTAAAGCTATAGCTCAAAGCTATGCTGCCCTTGAGTCTCAAATCAAGGACTGATAAAACTTCAAATGGCCTTAACTTCTATACGGTACGTCCTACACCTATCAAAGTTTGCAACATACAAATGCTTGTAACTTTTTACTGGAGCGTCATATAAACTTGAAATTTTGTAACAATAAAGTACTCGAGCCTCTTGTCAATTTAAGCTATCGCTCAAAGCTATACTACCCTTGAGTCCCAAATCAAACACTGATAAAACTTCAAATGGCCCTAACTTCTATACGGTACGTGCTACACCTATCAAAGTTTGCAACCTACAAATGCTTGTAACTTTTTACTGGAGCTTCATAAAACCTTGAAAATTTGTAACAATAAAGTACTCGAGCCTCTTGTCAATTTAAGCTATCGCTCAAAGCTATGCTAACCTTGAGTCCCAAATCAAACACTTATAAAACTTCAAATGGCCCTTACTTCTATACTGTATGTCCTACACCTATCAAAGTTGGCAACAAACAAATGCTTGTAACTTTTTACTGGAGCGTCATAAAACCTTGAAAATTTGTAACAATAAAGACCTCGAACCTCTTGTCAATTTAAGCTTTCGCTCAAAGCTATGCTACCCTTGGGTCCCAAATCAAACAATGATAAAACTTCAAATGGCCCTAACTTCTATACGGTACCTCCTACACCTATCAAAGTTTGCAACATACAAATGCTTGTATTTTTTTACTGGAGCGTCATAAAACCTTGAAATTTTGTAACAATAAAGTACTCGAGCCTCTTGCCAATTTAAGCTATCGCTCAAAGCTATGCTACCCATGAGTCCCAAATCAAACACTGACAAAACTTCAAATGGCCATTACTTCTATAAGGTACGTCCTACACCTATCAAAGTATGTAACATACAAATGCTTGTAACTTTTTACTGGAGCGTCATAAAACCTTGAAATTTTGTAACAATACAGTACTCGAGCCTCTTGTCAATTTAAGCTATCGCACAAAGCTATGCTACCCTTGAGTCCCAAATCAAACACTGCTAAAATTTCAAATGGCCCTAACTTCTATACGGTACGTCCTACACCTATCAAAGTTGGCAACATGTAACTTTTTACTGGAGCGTCATAAAACCTTGAAATTTTGTAACAATAAAGTACTCGAGCCTCTTCTCAATTTAAGCTATTGCTCAAAGCTATGCTACCCTTGAGTCCCAAATCAAACACTGATAAAACTTCAAATGGCCGTAGCTTCTATACGGCACGTCCTATACCTATCAAGTTTGCAACATACAAATGCTTGTAACTTTTTACTCGAGCGTCATAAAACCTTGAAATTTTGTAACAATATAGTACTCGAGCCTCTTCTCAATTTAAGCTATCGCACAAAGCTATGCTACCCTTGAGTCCCAAATCAAACACTGCTAAAATTTCAAATGGCCCTAACTTCTATACGGTACGTCCTACACCTATCAAATTTGCAACATACAAATGCTAGTAACTTTTTACTGGAGCGTCATAAAATCTTGAAATGTTGTAACAATAAAGTACTCGAGCCTCTTGTCAATTTAAACTATCGCTCAAAGCTATGCTACCCTTGAGTCCCAAATCAAACACTGATTAAACTTCAAATGGCCCTAACTTCTATACGGTACGTCCTAAACCTATCAAAGTTTGCAACATACAAATGCTTGTAACTTTTTATTGGAGCGTCATAAATCCTTGAAATTTTGTAACAATAAAGTACTCGAGCCTCTTGCCAATTTAAGCTATCGCTCGAAGCTATGCTACCCTTGAGTCCCAAATCAAACACTGAGAAAACTTCAAATGGCCCTAACTTCTATACGGTACGTCCTACACCTATCAAAGTATGTAGCATACAAATGCTTGTAACTTTTTACTGGAGCGTCATAAAACCTTGAAATTTTGTAACAATAAAGACCTCGAGCCACTTGTCAATTTAAGCTGTCGCTCAAAGCTATGCTACCCTTGGGTCCCAAATCAAACAATGATAAAACTTCAAATGCCCCTAACTTCTATACGGTACGTCCTACACCTATCATAGTTTGCAACATACAAATGCTTGTATTTTTTTACTGGAGCGTCATAAAACCCTGAAATTTTGTAAGAATAAAGTACTCGAGCCTCTTGCCAATTTAAGCTATCGCTCAAAGCTATGCTACCCTTGAGTCCCAAATCAAACACTGATAAAACATCAAATGGCCCTAACTTCTATAATTTACGGCCTACACCTATCAAAGTATGTAACACACAAATGCTTGTAACTTTTTACTGGAGCGTCATAAAACCTTGAAATTTGGTAACAATACAGTACTCGAGCCTCTTGTCAATTTAAGCTATCGCTCAAAGCTATGCTAACCTTGAGTCCCAAATCAAACACTTATAAAACTTCAAATGGCCCTAACTTCTATACGGTACGTCCTATACCTATCAAAGTTGGCAACATACAAATGCTTGTAACTTTTTACTGGAGCGTTATAAAATCTTGAAATTTTGTAACAATAAAGACCTCGAGGCTCTTATCAATTTAACCTATCGCTCAAAGCTATGTTACCCTTGAGTCACAAATCAAACACTGATAAAACTTCAAATGGCCGTAACTTCTATACGGTACGTCTTACACCTATCAACGTTTGCAACATACAAATGCTTGTAAGGTTTTACTGGAGCGTCATAAAACCTCGAAATTTTGTAACAATAGAGTACTAGAGCCTCTTGTCAATTAAAGCTATAGCTCAAAGCTATGCTGCCCTTGAGTCTCAAATCAAGGACTGATAAAATTTCAAATGGCCTTAACTTCTATACGGTACGTCCTACACCTATCAAAGTTTGCAACATACAAATGCTTGTAACTTTTTACTGGAGCGTCATATAAACTTGAAATTTTGTCACAATAAAGTACTCGAGCCTCTTGTCAATTTAAGCTATCGCTCAAAGCTATACTATCCTTGAGTCCCAAATCAAACACTGATAAAACTTCAAATGGCCCTAACTTCTATACGGTACGTCCTACACCTATCAAAGTTTGCAACCTACAAATGCTTGTAACTTTTTACTGGAGCTTCATAAAACCTTGAAATTTTGTAACAATAAAGTACTCGAGCCTCTTGTCAATTTAAGCTATCGCTCAAAGCTATGCTACCCTTGAGTCCCAAATCAAACACTGATAAAACTTCAAATGGCCCTAACTACTATACGGTACGTCCTACGCCTATCAAAGTTTGCAACCTACAAATGCTTGTAACTTTTTACCGGAGCGTCATAAAACCTTGAAATTTTGTAACAATAAAGTACTCTAGCCTCTTGTCAATTTAAGCTATCGCTCAAAGCTATGCTACCCTTGAGTCCCAACTCAAACATTGATAAAACTTCAAATCACCCTTACTTCTATACGGTACGTCCTACACCTATCAAAGTTTGCAACATACAAATGCTTGTAACTTTTTTCTAGAGCGTCATAAAACCTTGAAATTTTGTATCAATAAAGTACTCGAGCCTCTTCTCAATTTAAACTATCGGTCAAAGCTATGCTACCCTTGAGTCCCAAATCAAACACTGATAAAACTTCTAATGGCCCTAACTTCTATACGGTACGTCCTACACTTATCAAACTTTGCAACATACAATTGTTTGTAACTTTTTACTCGAGCGTCATTAAACCTTGAAATTTTGTAACAATAAAGACCTCGAGCCTCTTGTCAATTTAACCTATCGCTCAAAGCTATGTTACCCTTGAGTCCCAAATCGAACAACGATAAAACTTCAAATGGCCCTAACTTCTATAAGGTACGTCCTACACCTCTCAAAGAATGTAACATACAAATGCTTGTAACTTTTTACTAGAGCTTCATAAAACCTTGAAATTTTGTAACAATAAAGTACTCGAACCTCTTGTAAATTTAAGTTATCGCTCAAAGCTATGCTACCCTTGAGTCCCAAATCAAACACTGTTAAAATTTCAAATGGCCTTAACTTCTGTACGGTACGTCCTACAGCTATCAAAGTTTGCAACATACAAATGCTTGTAACTTTTTATTGGAGCGTCATAAAACCTTGAAATTTTGTAACAATAAAGTACTCGAGCCTCTTGTCAATTTAAGCTATCACTCAAAGCTATGCTATCCTTGAGTCCCAAATCAAACACTGATAAAATTTCAAATTGCCCTAACTTCTGTACGGTACGTCCTACACCTATCAAAGTGTGCAACATACAAATGCTTGTAACTTTTTACTGGAGCGTCATAAAACCTTGAAATTTTGTAACAATAAAGACCTCGAGCCTCTTGTGAATTTAACCTATCGCTCAAAGCTATGCTACCTTTGAGTCCCAAATCGAACAATGATAAAACTTCAAATGGCCCTAACTTCTATACGGTACGTCCTACACATATCAAAGTTTGCAACATACAAATGCTTGTAACTTTTTACTGGAGCGTCATAAAACCTTTAAATTTTGTAACAATAAAGTACTCGAGCCTCTTGTCAATTTAAGCAATCGCACAAAGCTATGCTACCCTTGAGTCCCAAATCAAACACTGCTAAAGTTTCAAATGGCCCTAACTTCTATACGGTACGTCCTACACCTATCAAAGTTTGCAACATACAAATGCTTGTAAGTTTTTACTAAAGCGTCATAAAATCTTGAAATTTTGTAACAATAAAGTACTCGAGCCTCTTGTCAATTTAAGCTATTGCTCAAAGCTTTGCTACCCTTGAGTGCCAAATCAAACACTGATTAAACTTCAAATGGCCCTAACTTCTATACGGTACGTCCTAAACCTATCAAAGTTTGCAACATACAAATGCTTGTAGCATTTTATTGGAGCGTCATAGAACCTTGAAATTTTGTAACAATAAAGTACTCGAGCCTCTTGCCAATTTAAGCTATCGCTCAAAGCTATGCTACCCTTGAGTCCCAAATCAAACACTGATAAAACTTCAAAAGGGCTAACTTCTATACGGTACGTCCTACACCTATCAAAGTATATAGCATACAAATGCTTGTAACTTTTTACTGGAGCGTCATAAAACCTTGAAATTTTGTAACAATAAAGTACTCGAGCCTCTTGCCAATTTAAGCTATCGCTAAAAGCTATGCTAACCTTGAGTCCTAAATCAAACACTTATTAAACTTCAAATGGCCCTAACTTCTATACGGTACGTTCTACACCTATCAAAGTTGGCAACATACAAATGCTTGTAACTTTTTACTAGAGCGTCATAAAACCTTGAAATTTTGTAACAATAAAGTACTCGAGCCTCTTGTCAATTTAAGCTATCGCTCAAAGCTACGCTACCCTTGAGTCCCAAATCAAACACTGTTAAAATTTAAAATAGCCTTAACTTCTGTACGGTACGTCCTACAGCTATCAAAGTTTGCAACATACAAATGCTTGTAACTTTTTATTGGAGCGTCATAAAACCTTGAAATTTTGTAACAATAAAGTACTCAAGCCTCTTATCAATTTAAGCTATCGCTCAAAGCTATGCTACCCTTGAGTCCCAAATCAAAGACTGATAAAATTTCAAATGGCCCTAACTTTTATACGGTACGTCCTACATCCCTCAAAGTTTGCAACATACAAATGCTTGTAACTTTTTACTCTAGCGTCATTAAACCTTGAAATTTTGTAACAATAAAGTACTCGAGCCTCTTGCCAATTTAAGCTATCGCTCAAAGCTATGCTACCCTTGAGTCCCAAATCAAACACTGATAAAACTTCAAATGGCCCTAACTTCTATACGGTACATCCTACACCTATCAAAGTATGTAGCATACAAATGCTTGTAACTTTTTACTGGAGCGTCATAAAACATTGAAATTTGCTAACAATAAAGTACTCGAGCCTCTTGTCAATTTAAGCTATCGCTCAAAGCTAAGCTAACCTTGAGTCCCAAATCAAACACTGATTAAACTTCAAATGGCCCTAACTTCGATACGGTACGTCCTAAACCTATCAAAGTTTGCAACATACAAATGCTTGTAACTTTTTATTGGAGCGTCATAAATCCTTGAAATTTTGTAACAATAAAGTACTCGAGCCTCTTGCCAATTTAAGCTATCGCTCAAAGCTATGCTACCCTTGAGTCCCAAATCAAACACTGATAAAACTTCAAATGGCCCTAACTTTTATACGGTACGTCCTACACCTATCAAAGTATGTAGCATACAAATGCTTGTAACTTTTTACTGGAGCGTCATAAAACCTTGAAATTTTGTAACAATAAAGACCTCGAGCCACTTGTCAATTTAAGCTGTCGCTCAAAGCTATGCTACCCTTGGGTCCCAAATCAAACAATGATAAAACTTAAAATGCCCCTAACTTCTATACGGTACGTCCTACACCTATCAAAGTTTGCAACATACAAATGCTTGTATTTTTTTACTGGAGCGTCATAAAACCCTGAAATTTTGTAACAATAAAGTACTCGAGCCTCTTGCCAATTTAAGCTATCGCTCAAAGCTATGCTACCCTTGAGTCCCAAATCAAACACTGATAAAACTTCAAATGGCCCTAACTTCTATAATTTACGTCCTACACCTATCAAAGTATGTAACACACAAATGCTTGTAACTTTTTACTGGAGCGTCATAAAACCTTGAAATTTTGTAACAATACAGTACTCGAGCCTCTTGTCAATTTAAGCTATCGCTCAAAGCTATGCTAACCTTGAGTCCCAAATCAAACACTTATAAAACTTCAAATGGCCCTAACTTCTATACGGTACGTCCTATACCTATCAAAGTTGGCAACATACAAATGCTTGTAACTTTTTACTGGAGCGTTATAAAATCTTGAAATTTTGTAACAATAAGACCTCGAGCCTCTTGTCAATTTAACCTATCGCTCAAAGCTATGCTACCCTTGAGTCCCAAATCAAACACTGATAAAACTTCAAATGGACGTAACTTCTATACGGTACGTCCTAAAACCTATCAACGTTTGCAACATACAAATGCTTGTAAGGTTTTACTGGAGCGTCATAAAACCTTGAAATTTTGTAACAATATAGTACTAGAGCCTCTTGTCAATTTAAGCTATAGCTCAAAGCTATGCTGCCCTTGAGTCTCTAATCAAGGACTGATAAAACTTCAAATGGCCTTAACTTCTATACGGTACGTCCTACACCTATCAAAGTTTGCAACATACAAATGCTTGTAACTTTTTACTGGAGCGTCATATAACCTTGAAATTTTGTAACAATAAAGTACTCGAGCCTCTTGTCAATTTAAGCTATCGCTCAAAGCTATACTACCCTTGAGTCCCAAATCAAACACTGATAAAGCTTCAAATGGACCTAACTTCTATACGGTACGTCCTACACCTATCAAAGTTTGCAACCTACAAATGCTTGTAACTTTTTACTGGAGCGTCATAAAACCTTGAAATTTTGTAACAATAAAGTGCTCGAGCCTCTTGTCAATTTAAGCTATCGCTCAAAGCTATGCTACCCTTGAGTCCCAAATCAAACACTGATAAAACTTCAAATGGCCCTAACTACTATACGGTACGTCCTACGCCTATCAAAGTTTGCAACCTACAAATGCTTGTAACTTTTTACCGGAGCGTCATAAAACCTTGAAATTTTGTAACAATAAAGTACTCTAGCCTCTTGTCAATTTAAGCTATCGCTCAAAGCTATGCTACCCTTGAGTCCCAACTCAAACATTGATAAAACTTCCAATGGCCCTTACTTCTATACGGTACGTCCTACACCTATCAAAGTTTGCAACATACAAATGCTTGTAACTTTTTGCTAGAGCATCATAAAACCTTGAAATTTTGTATCAATAAAGTACTCGAACCGCTTCTCAATTTAAACTATCGGTCAAAGCTATGCTACCCTTGAGTCCCAAATCAAACACTGATAAAACTTCAAATGGCCCTAACTTCTATACGGTACGTCCTACACCTATCAAAGTTTGCAACATACAAATGCTTGTAACTTTTTACTGGAGCGTCATAAAACCTTGAAATTTTGTAACAATAAAGTACTCGAGCCTCTTGTCAATTTAAGCTATCGCTCAAAGCTATGCTACCCTTGAGTCCCAAATCAAACACTGATAAAACTTCAAATGGCCCTAACTACTATACGGTACGTCCTACGCCTATCAAAGTTTGCAACCTACAAATGCTTGTAACTTTTTACCGGAGCGTCATAAAACCTTGAAATTTTGTAACAATAAAGTACTCTAGCCTCTTGTCAATTTAAGCTATCGCTCAAAGCTATGCTACCCTTGAGTCCCAAATCAAACACTGATAAAACTTCAAATGGCCGTAACTTCTATACGGTACGTCCTACACCTATCAACGTTTGCAACATACAAATGCTTGTAAGGTTTTACTGGAGCGTCATAAAACCTTGAAATTTTGTAACAATAGAGTACTAGAGCCTCTTGTCAATTTAAGCTATAGCTCAAAGCTATGCTGCCCTTGAGTCCCAAATCAAACTGATTAAACTTCAAATGGCCCTAACTTCTATACGGTACGTCCTAAACCTATCAAAGTTTGCAACATACAAATGCTTGTAACTTTTTACTGAAGCGTCATAAAACCTTGAAATTTTGTAACAATAAAGTACTCGAGCCTCTTGCCAATTTAAGCTATCGCACAAAGCTATGCTACCCTTGAGTCCCAAATCAAACAATGCTAAAATTTCAAATGGCCCTAACTTCTATACGGTACGTCCTACACCTATCAAAGTATGTAGCATACAAATGCTTGTAACTTTTTACTGGAGCGTCATAAAACATTGAAATTTTCTAACAATAAAGTACTCGAGCCTCTTGTTAATTTAAGCTATCGCTCAAAGCTATGCTAACCTTGAGTCCCAAATCAAACACTTATAAAACTTCAAATGGCCCTTACTTCTATACTGTACGTCCTACACCTATCAAAGTTGGCAACAAACAAATGCTTGTAACTTTTTACTGGAGCGTCATAAAACCTTGAAATTTTGTAACAATAAAGACCTCGAGCCTCTTGTCAATTTAAGCTGTCGCTCAAAGCTATGCTACCCATGAGTCCCAAATCAAACACTGATAAAACTTCAAATGGCCATTACTTCTATAAGGTACGTCCTACACCTATCAAAGTATGTAACATACAAATGCTTGTAACTTTTTACTGGAGCGTCATAAAACCTTGAAATTTTGTAACAATACAGTACTCGAGCCTCTTGTCAATTTAAGCTATCGCACAAAGCTATGCTACCCTTGAGTCCCAAATCAAACACTGCTAAAATTTCAAATGGCCCTAACTTCTATACGGTACGTCATACACCTATCAAAGTATGTAGCATACAAATGCTTGTAACTTTTTACTGGAGCGTCATAAAACATTGAAATTTTCTAACAATAAAGTACTCGAGCCTCTTGTTAATTTAAGCTATCGCTCAAAGCTATGCTAACCTTGAGTCCCAAATCAAACAATGATAAAACTTCAAATGGCCCTAACTTCTATACGGTACCTCCTACACCTATCAAAGTTTGCAACATACAAATGCTTGTATTTTTTTACTGGAGCGTCATAAAACCTTGAAATTTTGTAACTATAAAGTACTCGAGCCTCTTGCCAATTTAAGCTATCGCTCAAAGCTATGCTACCCATGAGTCCCAAATCAAACACTGATAAAACTTCAAATGGCCATTACTTCTATAAAGTACGTCCTACACCTATCAAAGTATGTAACATACAAATGCTTGTAACTTTTTACTGGAGCGTCATAAAACCTTGAAATTTTGTAACAATACAGTACTCGAGCCTCTTGTCAATTTAAGCTATCGCACAAAGCTATGCTACCCTTGAGTCCCAAATCAAACACTGCTAAAATTTCAAATGGCCCTAACTTCTATACGGTACGTCCTACACCTATCAAATTTGGCAACATGTAACTTTTTACTGGAGCGTCATAAAACCTTGAAATTTTGTAACAATAAAGTACTCGAGCCTCTTCTCAATTTAAGCTATTGCTCAAAGCTATGCTACCCTTAAGTCCCAAATCAAACACTGATAAAACTTCAAATGGCCGTAGCTTCTATACGGCACGTCCTATACCTATCAAGTTTGCAACATACAAATGCTTGTAACTTTTTACTCGAGCGTCATAAAACCTTGAAATTTTGTAACAATAAAGTACTCGAGCCTCTTGTCAATTTAAACTATCGCTCAAAGCTATGCTACCCTTGAGTCCCAAATCAAACACTGATTAAACTTCAAATGGCCCTAACTTCTATACGGTACGTCCTAAACCTATCAAAGTTTGCAACATACAAATGCTTGTAACTTTTTATTGGAGCGTCATAAAACCTTGAAATTTTGTAACAATAAAGTACTCGAGCCTCTTGCCAATTTAAGCTATCGCTCAAAGCTGTGCTACCCTTGAGTCGCAAATCAAACACTGATAAAACTTCAAATGGCCCTAACTTCTATACGGTACGTCCTACACCTATCAAAGTATGTAGCATACAAATGCTTGTAACTTTTTACTGGAGCGTCATAAAACATTGAAATTTTCTAACAATAAAGTACTCGAGCCTCTTGTCAATTTAAGCTATCGCTCAAAGCTATGCTAACCTTGAGTCCCAAATCAAACACTTATAAAACTTCAAATGGCCCTTACTTCTATACTGTACGTCCTACACCTATCAAAGTTGGCAACAAACAAATGCTTGTAACTTTTTACTGGAGCGTCATAAAACCTTGAAAATTTATATTTATATAATAATAAAGACCTCGAGCCTCTTGTCAATTTAAGCTGTCGCTCAAAGCTATGCTACCCTTGGGTCCCAAATCAAACAATGATAAAAATTCAAATGGCCCTAACTTCTATACGGTACCTCCTACACCTATCAAAGTTTGCAACATACAAATGCTTGTATTTTTTTACTGGAGCGTCATAAAACCTTGAAATTTTGTAACAATAAAGTACTCGAGCCTCTTGCCAATTTAAGCTATCGCTCAAAGCTATGCTACCCATGAGTCCCAAATCAAACACTGACAAAACTTCAAATGGCCATTACTTCTATAAGGTACGTCCTACACCTATCAAAGTATGTAACATACAAATGCTTGTAACTTTTTACTGGAGCGTCATAAAACCTTGAAATTTTGTAACAATACAGTACTCGAGCCTCTTGTCAATTTAAGCTATCGCACAAAGCTATGCTACCCTTGAGTCCCAAATCAAACACTGCTAAAATTTCAAATGGCCCTAACTTCTATACGGTACGTCCTACACCTATCAAAGTTGGCAACATGTAACTTTTTACTGGAGCGTCATAAAACCTTGAAATTTTGTAACAATAAAGTACTCGAGCCTCTTCTCAATTTAAGCTATTGCTCAAAGCTATGCTACCCTTGAGTCCCAAATCAAACACTGATAAAACTTCAAATGGCCGTAGCTTCTATACGGCACGTCCTATACCTATCAAGTTTGCAACATACAAATGCTTGTAACTTTTTACTCGAGCGTCATAAAACCTTGAAATTTTGTAACAATATAGTACTCGAGCCTCTTGTCAATTTAAGCTATCGCACAAAGCTATGCTACCCTTGAGTCCCAAATCAAACACTGCTAAAATTTCAAATGGCCCTAACTTCTATACGGTACGTCCTACACCTATCAAATTTGCAACATACAAATGCTAGTAACTTTTTACTGGAGCGTCATAAAATCTTGAAATGTTGTAACAATAAAGTACTCGAGCCTCTTGTCAATTTAAACTATCGCTCAAAGCTATGCTACCCTTGAGTCCCAAATCAAACACTGATTAAACTTCAAATGGCCCTAACTTCTATACGGTACGTCCTAAACCTATCAAAGTTTGCAACATACAAATGCTTGTAACTTTTTATTGGAGCGTCATAAATCCTTGAAATTTTGTAACAATAAAGTACTCGAGCCTCTTGCCAATTTAAGCTATCGCTCGAAGCTATGCTACCCTTGAGTCCCAAATCAAACACTGATAAAACTTCAAATGGCCCTAACTTCTATACGGTACGTCCTACACCTATCAAAGTATGTAGCATACAAATGCTTGTAACTTTTTACTGGAGCGTCATAAAACCTTGAAATTTTGTAACAATAAAGACCTCGAGGCTCTTATCAATTTAACCTATCGCTCAAAGCTATGTTACCCTTGAGTCACAAATCAAACACTGATAAAACTTCAAATGGCCGTAACTTCTATACGGTACGTCCTACACCTATCAACGTTTGCAACATACAAATGCTTGTAAGGTTTTACTGGAGCGTCATAAAACCTTGAAATTTTGTAACAATAGAGTACTAGAGCCTCTTGTCAATTAAAGCTATAGCTCAAAGCTATGCTGCCCTTGAGTCTCAAATCAAGGACTGATAAAACTTCAAATGGCCTTAACTTCTATACGGTACGTCCTACACCTATCAAAGTTTGCAACATACAAATGCTTGTAACTTTTTACTGGAGCGTCATATAAACTTGAAATTTTGTAACAATAAAGTACTCGAGCCTCTTGTCAATTTAAGCTATCGCTCAAAGCTATACTACCCTTGAGTCCCAAATCAAACACTGATAAAACTTCAAATGGCCCTAACTTCTATACGGTACGTCCTACTCCTATCAAAGTTTGCAACCTACAAATGCTTGTAACTTTTTACTGGAGCTTCATAAAACCTTGAAATTTTGTAACAATAAAGTACTCGAGCCTCTTGTCAATTTAAGCTATCGCACAAAGCTATGCTACCCTTGAGTCCCAAATCAAACACTGCTAAAATTTCAAATGGCCCTAACTTCTATACGGTACGTCCTACACCTATCAAATTTGCAACATACAAATGCTAGTAACTTTTTACTGGAGCGTCATAAAATCTTGAAATGTTGTAACAATAAAGTACTCGAGCCTCTTGTCAATTTAAACTATCGCTCAAAGCTATGCTACCCTTGAGTCCCAAATCAAACACTGATTAAACTTCAAATGGCCCTAACTTCTATACGGTACGTCCTAAACCTATCAAAGTTTGCAACATACAAATGCTTGTAACTTTTTATTGGAGCGTCATAAAACCTTGAAATTTTGTAACAATAAAGTACTCGAGCCTCTTGCCAATTTAAGCTATCGCTCAAAGCTATGCTACCCTTGAGTCGCAAATCAAACACTGATAAAACTTCAAATGGCCCTAACTTCTATACGGTACGTCCTACACCTATCAAAGTATGTAGCATACAAATGCTTGTAACTTTTTACTGGAGCGTCATAAAACATTGAAATTTTCTAACAATAAAGTACTCGAGCCTCTTGTCAATTTAAGCTATCGCTCAAAGCTATGCTAACCTTGAGTCCCAAATCAAACACTTATAAAACTTCAAATGGCCCTTACTTCTATACTGTACGTCCTACACCTATCAAAGTTGGCAACAAACAAATGCTTGTAACTTTTTACTGGAGCGTCATAAAACCTTGAAAATTTGTAACAATAAAGACCTCGAGCCTCTTGTCAATTTAAGCTGTCGCTCAAAGCTATGCTGCCCTTGGGTCCCAAATCAAACAATGATAAAACTTCAAATGGCCCTAACTTCTATACGGTACCTCCTACACCTATCAAAGTTTGCAACATACAAATGCTTGTATTTTTTTACTGGAGCGTCATAAAACCTTGAAATTTTGTAACAATAAAGTACTCGAGCCTCTTGCCAATTTAAGCTATCGCTCAAAGCTATGCTACCCATGAGTCCCAAATCAAACACTGACAAAACTTCAAATGGCCATTACTTCTATAAGGTACGTCCTACACCTATCAAAGTATGTAACATACAAATGCTTGTAACTTTTTACTGGAGCGTCATAAAACCTTGAAATTTTGTAACAATACAGTACTCGAGCCTCTTGTCAATTTAAGCTATCGCACAAAGCTATGCTACCCTTGAGTCCCAAATCAAACACTGCTAAAATTTCAAATGGCCCTAACTTCTATACGGTACGTCCTACACCTATCAAAGTTGGCAACATGTAACTTTTTACTGGAGCGTCATAAAACCTTGAAATTTTGTAACAATAAAGTACTCGAGCCTCTTCTCAATTTAAGCTATTGCTCAAAGCTATGCTACCCTTGAGTCCCAAATCAAACACTGATAAAACGTCAAATGGCCGTAGCTTCTATACGGCACGTCCTATACCTATCAAGTTTGCAACATACAAATGCTTGTAACTTTTTACTCGAGCGTCATAAAACCTTGAAATTTTGTAACAATATAGTACTCGAGCCTCTTGTCAATTTAAGCTATCGCACAAAGCTATGCTACCCTTGAGTCCCAAATCAAACACTGCTAAAATTTCAAATGGCCCTAACTTCTATACGGTACGTCCTACACCTATCAAATTTGCAACATACAAATGCTAGTCACTTTTTACTGGAGCGTCATAAAATCTTGAAATGTTGTAACAATAAAGTACTCGAGCCTCTTGTCAATTTAAACTATCGCTCAAAGCTATGCTACCCTTGAGTCCCAAATCAAACACTGATTAAACTTCAAATGGCCCTAACTTCTATACGGTACGTCCTAAACCTATCAAAGTTTGCAACATACAAATGCTTGTAACTTTTTATTGGAGCGTCATAAATCCTTGAAATTTTGTAACAATAAAGTACTCGAGCCTCTTGCCAATTTAAGCTATCGCTCGAAGCTATGCTACCCTTGAGTCCCAAATCAAACACTGATAAAACTTCAAATGGCCCTAACTTCTACACGGTACGTCCTACACCTATCAAAGTGTGCAACATACAAATGCTTGTAACTTTTTACTGGAGCGTCATAAAACCTTGAAATTTTGTAACAATAAAGTACTCGAGCCTCTTGTCAATTTAAGCTGTCGCTCAAAGCTATGCTACCCTTGGGTCCCAAATCAAACAATGATAAAACTTCAAATGCCCCTAACTTCTATACGGTACGTCCTACACCTATCATAGTTTGCAACATACAAATGCTTGTATTTTTTTACTGGAGCGTCATAAAACCCTGAAATTTTGTAAGAATAAAGTACTCGAGCCTCTTGCCAATTTAAGCTATCGCTCAAAGCTATGCTACCCTTGAGTCCCAAATCAAACACTGATAAAACATCAAATGGCCCTAACTTCTATAATTTACGTCCTACACCTATCAAAGTATGTAACACACAAATGCTTGTAACTTTTTACTGGAGCGTCATAAAACCTTGAAATTTTGTAACAATACAGTACTCGAGCCTCTTGTCAATTTAAGCTATCGCTCAAAGCTATGCTAACCTTGAGTCCCAAATCAAACACTTATAAAACTTCAAATGGCCCTAACTTCTATACGGTACGTCCTATACCTATCAAAGTTGCAACATACAAATGCTTGTAACTTTTTACTGGAGCGTTATAAAATCTTGAAATTTTGTAACAATAAAGACCTCGAGGCTCTTATCAATTTAACCTATCGCTCAAAGCTATGTTACCCTTGAGTCACAAATCAAACACTGATAAAACTTCAAATGGCCGTAACTTCTATACGGTACGTCCTACACCTATCAACGTTTGCAACATACAAATGCTTGTAAGGTTTTACTGGAGCGTCATAAAACCTTGAAATTTTGTAACAATAGAGTACTAGAGCCTCTTGTCAATTAAAGCTATAGCTCAAAGCTATGCTGCCCTTGAGTCTCAAATCAAGGACTGATAAAATTTCAAATGGCCTTAACTTCTATACGGTACGTCCTACATCTATCAAAGTTTGCAACATACAAATGCTTGTAACTTTTTACTGGAGCGTCATATAAACTTGAAATTTTGTAACAATAAAGTACTCGAGCCTCTTGTCAATTTAAGCTATCGCTCAAAGCTATACTACCCTTGAGTCCCAAATCAAACACTGATAAAACTTCAAATGGCCCTAACTTCTATACGGTACGTCCTACACCTATCAAAGTTTGCAACCTACAAATGCTTGTAACTTTTTACTGGAGCTTCATAAAACCTTGAAATTTTGTAACAATAAAGTACTCGAGCCTCTTGTCAATTTAAGCTATCGCTCAAAGCTATGCTACCCTTGAGTCCCAAATCAAACACTGATAAAACTTCAAATGGCCCTAACTACTATACGGTACGTCCTACGCCTATCAAAGTTTGCAACCTACAAATGCTTGTAACTTTTTACCGGAGCGTCATAAAACCTTGAAATTTTGTAACAATAAAGTACTCTAGCCTCTTGTCAATTTAAGCTATCGCTCAAAGCTATGCTACCCTTGAGTCCCAACTCAAACATTGATAAAACTTCAAATCACCCTTACTTCTATACGGTACGTCCTACACCTATCAAAGTTTGCAACATACAAATGCTTGTAACTTTTTTCTAGAGCGTCATAAAACCTTGAAATTTTGTATCAATAAAGTACTCGAGCCTCTTCTCAATTTAAGCTATCGGTCAAAGCTATGCTACCCTTGAGTCCCAAATCAAACACTGATAAAACTTCTAATGGCCCTAACTTCTATACGGTACGTCCTACACTTATCAAACTTTGCAACATACAATTGTTTGTAACTTTTTACTCGAGCGTCATTAAACCTTGAAATTTTGTAACAATAAAGACCTCGAGCCTCTTGTCAATTTAACCTATCGCTCAAAGCTATGTTACCCTTGAGTCCCAAATCGAACAATGATAAAACTTCAAATGGCCCTAACTTCTATAAGGTACGTCCTACACCTCTCAAAGAATGTAACATACAAATGCTTGTAACTTTTTACTAGAGCTTCATAAAACCTTGAAATTTTGTAACAATAAAGTACTCGAACCTCTTGTAAATTTAAGTTATCGCTCAAAGCTATGCTACCCTTGAGTCCCAAATCAAACACTGTTAAAATTTCAAATGGCCTTAACTTCTGTACGGTACGTCCTACAGCTATCAAAGTTTGCAACATACAAATGCTTGTAACTTTTTATTGGAGCGTCATAAAACCTTGAAATTTTGTAACAATAAAGTACTCGAGCCTCTTGTCAATTTAAGCTATCACTCAAAGCTATGCTATCCTTGAGTCCCAAATCAAACACTGATAAAATTTCAAATTGCCCTAACTTCTATACGGTACGTCCTACACCCCACAAACTTTGCAACATACAAATGCTTGTAACTTTTTACTCGAGCGTCATTAAACCTTGAAATTTTGTAACAATAAAGACCTCGAGCCTCTTGTCAATTTAACCTATCGCTCAAAGCTATGCTACCCTTGAGTCCCAAATCAAACAATGATAAAACTTCAAATGGCCCTAACTTCTATACGGTACGTCCTACACCTATCAAAGTGTGCAACATACAAATGCTTGTAACTTTTTACTGGAGCGTCATAAAACCTTGAAATTTTGTAACAATAAAGTACTCGAGCCTCTTGTCAATTTAAGCTATCGCACAAAGCTATGCTACCCTTGAGTCCCAAATCAAACACTGCTAAAATTTCAAATGGCCCTAACTTCTATACGGTACGTCCTACACCTATCAAAGTTTGCAACATACAAATGCTTGTAACTTTTTACTGAAGCGTCATAAAACCTTGAAATTTTGTAACAATAAAGTTCTCGAGCCTCTTGTCAATTTAAGCTATTGCTCAAAGCTTTGCTACCCTTGAGTCCCAAATCAAACACTGATTAAACTTCAAATGGCCCTAACTTCTATACGGTACGTCCTAAACCTATCAAAGTTTGCAACATACAAATGCTTGTAACTTTTTATTGGAGCGTCATAAAACCTTGAAATTTTGTAACAATAAAGTACTCGAGCCTCTTGCCAATTTAAGCTATCGCTCAAAGCTATGCTACCCTTGAGTCCCAAATCAAACACTGATAAAACTTCAAATGGCCCTAACTTCTATACGGTACGTCCTACACCTATCAAAGTACGTAGCATACAAATGCTTGTAACTTTTTACTGGAGCGTCATAAAACATTGAAATTTTCTAACAATAAAGTACTCGAGCCTCTTGTCAATTTAAGCTATCGCTCAAAGCTATGCTACCCTTGAGTCCCAAATCAAACAATGATAAAACTTCAAATGGCCCTAACTTCTATACGGTACGTCCTACACCTATCAAAGTGTGCAACATACAAATGCTTGTAACTTTTTACTGGAGCGTCATAAAACCTTGAAATTTTGTAACAATAAAGTACTCGAGCCTCTTGTCAATTTAAGCTGTCGCTCAAAGCTATGCTACCCTTGGGTCCCAAATCAAACAATGATAAAACTTCAAATGCCCCTAACTTCTATACGGTACGTCCTACACCTATCATAGTTTGCAACATACAAATGCTTGTATTTTTTTACTGGAGCGTCATAAAACCCTGAAATTTTGTAAGAATAAAGTACTCGAGCCTCTTGCCAATTTAAGCTATCGCTCAAAGCTATGCTACCCTTGAGTCCCAAATCAAACACTGATAAAACATCAAATGGCCCTAACTTCTATAATTTACGTCCTACACCTATCAAAGTATGTAACACACAAATGCTTGTAACTTTTTACTGGAGCGTCATAAAACCTTGAAATTTTGTAACAATACAGTACTCGAGCCTCTTGTCAATTTAAGCTATCGCTCAAAGCTATGCTAACCTTGAGTCCCAAATCAAACACTTATAAAACTTCAAATGGCCCTAACTTCTATACGGTACGTCCTATACCTATCAAAGTTGGCAACATACAAATGCTTGTAACTTTTTACTGGAGCGTTATAAAATCTTGAAATTTTGTAACAATAAAGACCTCGAGGCTCTTATCAATTTAACCTATCGCTCAAAGCTATGTTACACTTGAGTCACAAATCAAACACTGATAAAACTTCAAATGGCCGTAACTTCTATACGGTACGTCCTACACCTATCAACGTTTGCAACATACAAATGCTTGTAAGGTTTTACTGGAGCGTCATAAAACCTTGAAATTTTGTAACAATAGAGTACTAGAGCCTCTTGTCAATTAAAGCTATAGCTCAAAGCTATGCTGCCCTTGAGTCTCAAATCAAGGACTGATAAAATTTCAAATGGCCTTAACTTCTATACGGTACGTCCTACACTTATCAAAGTTTGCAACATACAAATGCTTGTAACTTTTTACTGGAGCGTCATATAAACTTGAAATTTTGTAACAATAAATACTCGAGCCTCTTGTCAATTTAAGCTATCGCTCAAAGCTATACTACCCTTGAGTCCCAAATCAAACACTGATAAAACTTCAAATGGCCCTAACTTCTATACGGTACGTCCTACACCTATCAAAGTTTGCAACCTACAAATGCTTGTAACTTTTTACTGGAGCTTCATAAAACCTTGAAATTTTGTAACAATAAAGTACTCGAGCCTCTTGTCAATTTAAGCTATCGCTCAAAGCTATGCTACCCTTGAGTCCCAAATCAAACACTGATAAAACTTCAAATGGCCCTAACTACTATACGGTACGTCCTACGCCTATCAAAGTTTGCAACCTACAAATGCTTGTAACTTTTTACCGGAGCGTCATAAAACCTTGAAATTTTGTAACAATAAAGTACTCTAGCCTCTTGTCAATTTAAGCTATCGCTCAAAGCTATGCTACCCTTGAGTCCCAACTCAAACATTGATAAAACTTCAAATCACCCTTACTTCTATACGGTACGTCCTACACCTATCAAAGTTTGCAACATACAAATGCTTGTAACTTTTTTCTAGAGCGTCATAAAACCTTGAAATTTTGTATCAATAAAGTACACGAGCCTCTTCTCAATTTAAACTATCGGTCAAAGCTATGCTACCTTTGAGTCCCAAATCAAACACTGATAAAACTTCTAATGGCCCTAACTTCTATACGGTACGTCCTACACTTATCAAACTTTGCAACATACAATTGTTTGTAACTTTTTACTCGAGCGTCATTAAACCTTGAAATTTTGTAACAATAAAGACCTCGAGCCTCTTGTCAATTTAACCTATCGCTCAAAGCTATGTTACCCTTGAGTCCCAAATCGAACAATGATAAAACTTCAAATGGCCCTAACTTCTATAAGGTACGTCCTACACCTCTCAAAGAATGTAACATACAAATGCTTGTAACTTTTTACTAGAGCTTCATAAAACCTTGAAATTTTGTAACAATAAAGTACTCGAACCTCTTGTAAATTTAAGTTATCGCTCAAAGCTATGCTACCCTTGAGTCCCAAATCAAACACTGTTAAAATTTCAAATGGCCTTAACTTCTGTACGGTACGTCCTACAGCTATCAAAGTTTGCAACATACAAATGCTTGTAACTTTTTATTGGAGCGTCATAAAACCTTGAAATTTTGTAACAATAAAGTACTCGAGCCTCTTGTCAATTTAAGTTATCACTCAAAGCTATGCTATCCTTGAGAACCAAATCAAACACTGATAAAATTTCAAATTGCCCTAACTTCTATACGGTACGTCCTACACCCCACAAACTTTGCAACATACAAATGCTTGTAACTTTTTACTCGAGCGTCATTAAACCTTGAAATTTTGTAACAATAAAGACCTCGAGCCTCTTGTCAATTTAACCTATCGCTCAAAGCTATGCTACCCTTGAGTCCCAAATCAAACATTGATAAAACTTCAAATGGCCCTAACTTCTATACGGTACGTCCTACACCTATCAAAGTGTGCAACATACAAATGCTTGTAACTTTTTACTGGAGCGTCATAAAACCTTGAAATTTTGTAACAATAAAGTACTCGAGCCTCTTGTCAATTTAAGCTATCGCACAAAGCTATGCTACCCTTGAGTCCCAAATCAAACACTGCTAAAATTTCAAATGGCCCTAACTTCTATACGGTACGTCCTACACCTATCAAAGTTTGCAACATACAAATGCTTGTAACTTTTTACTGAAGCGTCATAAAACCTTGAAATTTTGTAACAATAAAGTACTCGAGCCTCTTGTCAATTTAAGCTATTGCTCAAAGATTTGCTACCCTTGAGTCCCAAATCAAACACTGATTAAACTTCAAATGGCCCTAACTTCTATACGGTACGTCCTAAACCTATCAAAGTTTGCAACATACAAATGCTTGTAACTTTTTATTGGAGCGTCATAAAACCTTGAAATTTTGTAACAATAAAGTACTCGAGCCTCTTGCCAATTTAAGCTATCGCTCAAAGCTATGCTACCCTTGAGTCCCAAATCAAACACTGATAAAACTTCAAATGGCCCTAACTTCTATACGGTACGTCCTACACCTATCAAAGTACGTAGCATACAAATGCTTGTAACTTTTTACTGGAGCGTCATAAAACATTGAAATTTTCTAACAATAAAGTACTCGAGCCTCTTGTCAATTTAAGCTATCGCTCAAAGCTATGCTAACCTTGAGTCCCAAATCAAACACTTATAAAACTTCAAATGGCCCTTACTTCTATACTGTACGGCCTACACCTATCAAAGTTGGCAACAAACAAATGCTTGTAACTTTTTACTGGAGCGTCATAAAACCTTGAAATTTTGTAACAATAAAGACCTCGAGCCTCTTGTCAATTTTAAGCTGTCGCTCAAAGCTATGCTACCCTTGGGTCCCAAATCAAACAATGATAAAACTTCAAATGGCCCTAACTTCTATACGGTACGTAATACACCTATCAAAGTTGGCAACATGTAACTTTTTACTGGAGCGTCATAAAACCTTGAAATTTTGTAACAATAAAGTACTCGAGCCTCTTCTCAATTTAAGCTATTGCTCAAAGCTATGCTACCCTTGAGTCCCAAATCAAACACTGATAAAACTTCAAATGGCCGTAGCTTCTATACGGCACGTCCAATACCTATCAAAGTTTGCAACAAACAAATGCTTGTAACTTTTTACTCGAGCGTCATAAAACCTTGAAATTTTGTAACAATATAGTACTCGAGCCTCTTGTCAATTTAAGCTATCGCACAAAGCTATGCTACCCTTGAGTCCCAAATCAAACACTGCTAAAATTTCAAATGGCCCTAACTTCTATACGGTACGTCCTACACCTATCAAATTTGCAACATACAAATGCTAGTAACTTTTTACTGGAGCGTCATAAAATCTTGAAATTTTGTAACAATAAAGTACTCGAGCATCTTGTCAATTTAAGCTATCGCTCAGAGCTATGCTACCCTTGAATCCCAAATCAAACACTGATTAAACTTCAAATGGCCCTAACTTCTATACGGTACGTCCTAAACCTATCAAAGTTTGCAACATACAAATGCTTGTAACTTTTTATTGGAGCGTCATAAATCCTTGAAATTTTGTAACAATAAAGTACTCGAGCCTCTTGCCAATTTAAGCTATCGCTCAAAGCTATGCTACCCTTGAGTCCCAAATCAAACACTGATAAAACTTCAAATGGCCCTAACTTCTATACGGTACGTCCTACACCTATCAAAGTATGTAGCATACAAATGCTTGTAACTTTTTACTGGAGCGTCATAAAACCTTGAAATTTTGTAACAATAAAGACCTCGAGCCACTTGTCAATTTAAGCTGTCTCTCAAAGCTATGCTACCCTTGGGTCCCAAATCAAACAATGATAAAGCTTCAAATGCCCCTAACTTCTATACGGTACGTCCTACACCTATCAAAGTTGGCAACATACAAATGCTTGTAACTTTTTACTGGAGCGTTATAAAATCTTGAAATTTTGTAACAATAAAGACCTCGAGCCTCTTGTCAATTTAACCTATCGCTCAAAGCTATGCTAGCCTTGAGTCCGAAATCAAACACTGATAAAACTTCAAATGGCCGTAACTTCTATACGGTACGTCCTACACCTATCAACGTTTGCAACATACAAATGCTTGTAAGGTATTACTGGAGCGTCATAAAACCTTGAAATTTTGTAACAATAGAGTACTAGAGCCTCTTGTCAATTTAAGCTATAGCTCAAAGCTATGCTGCCCTTGAGTCTCAAATCAAGGACTGATAAAAGTTCAAATGGCCCTAACTTCTATACGGTACGTCCTACACCGATCAAAGTTTGCAACATACAAATGCTTGTAACTTTTTACTGGAGCGTCATATAACCTTGAAATTTTGTAACAATAAAGTACTCGAGCCTCTTGTCAATTTAAGCTATCGCTCAAAGCTATACTACCCTTGAGTCCTATATCAAACACTGATAAAACTTCAAATGGCCCTAACTTCTATACGGTACGTCCTACACCTATCAAAGTTTGCAACCTACAAATGCTTGTAACTTTTTACTGGAGCGTCATAAAACCTTGAAATTTTGTAACAATAAAGTACTCGAGCCTCTTGTCAATTTAAGCTATCGCTCAAAGCTATGCTACCCTTGAGTCCCAAATCAAACACTGATAAAAGTTCAAATGGCCCTAACTACTATACGGTACGTCCTACGCCTATCAAAGTTTGCAACCTACAAATGCTTGTAACTTTTTACCGGAGCGTCATAAAACCTTGAAATTTTGTAACAATAAAGTACTCGAGCCTCTTGTCAATTTAAGCTATCGCTCAAAGCTATACTACCCTTGACTCCGAAATCAAACACTGATAAAACTTCAAATGGCCCTAACTTCTATACGGTACGTCCTACACCTATCAAAGTTTGCAACCTACAAATGCTTGTAAGTTTTTACTGGAGCGTCATAAAACCTTGAAATTTTGTAACAATACAGTACTCGAGCATCTTGTCAATTTAAGCTATCGCTCAAAGCTATGCAAACCTTGAGTCCCAAATCAAACACTTATAAAACTTCAAATGGCCCTAACTTCTATACGGTACGTCCTACACCTATCAAAGTTGGCAACATACAAATGCTTGTAACTTTTTACTGGAGCGTTATAAAATCTTGAAATTTTGTAACAATAAAGACCTCGAGCCTCTTGTCAATTTAACCTATCGCTCAAAGCTATGCTACCCTTGAGTCCCAAATCAAACACTGATAAAACTTCAAATGGCCGTAACTTCTATACGGTACGTCCTACACCTATCAACGTTTGCAACATACAAATGCTTGTAAGGTTTTACTGGAGCGTCATAAAACCTTGAAATTTTGTAACAATAGAGTACTAGAGCCTCTTGTCAATTTAAGCTATAGCTCAAAGCTATGCTGCCCTTGAGTCTCAAATCAAGGACTGATAAAATTTCAAATGGCCTTAACTTCTATACGGTACGTCCTACACCGATCAAAGTTTGCAATATACAAATGCTTGTAACTTTTTACTGGAGCGTCATTTAACCTTGAAATTTTGTAACAATAAAGTACTCGAGCCTCTTGTCAATTTAAGCTATCGCTCAAAGCTATACTACCCTTGAGTCCTAAATCAAACACTGATAAAACTTCAAATGGCCCTAACTTCTATACGGTACGTCCTACACCTATCAAAGTTTGCAACCTACAAATGCTTGTAACTTTTTACTGGAGCGTCATAAAACCTTGAAATTTTGTAACAATAAAGTACTCGAGCCTCTTGTCAATTTAAGCTATCGCTCAAAGCTATGCTACCCTTGAGTCCCAAATCAAACACTGATAAAAGTTCAAATGGCCCTAACTACTATACGGTACGTCCTACGCCTATCAAAGTTTGCAACCTACAAATGCTTGTAACTTTCTACCGGAGCGTCATAAAACCTTGAAATTTTGTAACAATAAAGTACTCGAGCCTCTTGTCAATTTAAGCTATCGCTCAAAGCTATACTACCCTTGACTCCGAAATCAAACACTGATAAAACTTCAAATGGCCCTAACTTCTATACGGTACGTCCTACACCTATCAAAGTTTCCAACCTACAAATGCTTGTAAGTTTTTACTGGAGCGTCATAAAACCTTGAAATTTTGTAACAATAAAGTACTCGAGCCTCTTGTCAATTTAAGCTATCGCTCAAAGCTATGCTACCCTTGAATCCCAAATCAAACACTGATTAAACTTCAAATGGCCCTAACTTCTATACGGTACGTCCTAAACCGATCAAAGTTTGCAACATACAAATGCTTGTAACTTTTTATTGGAGCGTCATAAAACCTTGAAATTTTGTAACAATAAAGTACTCGAGCCTCTTGCCAATTTAAGCTATCGCTCAAAGCTATGCTAACCTTGAGTCCCAAATCAAACACTTATAAAACTTCAAATGGCCCTTACTTCTATACTGTACGTCCTACACCTATCAAAGTTGGCAACAAACAAATGCTTGTAACTTTTTACTGGAGCGTCATAAAACCTTGAAATTTTGTAACAATAAAGACCTCGAGCCTCTTGTCAATTTAAGCTGTCGCTCAAAGCTATTCTACCCTTGGGTCCCAAATCAAACAATGATAAAACTTCAAATGGCCCTAACTTCTATACGGTACGTCCTACACCTATCAAAGTTTGCAACATACAAATGCTTGTATTTTTTTACTGGAGCGTCATAAAACCTTGAAATTTTGTAACAATAAAGTACTCGAGCCTCTTGTCAATTTAAGCTGTCGCTCAAAGCTATGCTACCCTTGGGTCCCAAATCAAACAATGATAAAACTTCAAATGGCCCTAACTATATACGGTACGTCCTACACCTATCAAAGTATGTAGCATACAAATGCTTGTAACTTTTTACTGGAGCGTCATAAAACATTGAAATTTTCTAACAATAAAGTACTCGAGCCTCTTGTCAATTTAAGCTATTGCTCAAAGCTTTGCTACCCTTGAGTCCCAAATCAAACACTGATTAAACTTCAAATGGCCCTAACTTCTATACGGTACGTCCTAAACCTATCAAAGTTTGCAACATACAAATGCTTGTAAGTTTTTACTGGAGCGTCATAAAACCTTTAAATTTTGTAACAATAAAGTACTCGAGCCTCTTGTCAATTTAAGCTATCGCTCAAAGCTATGCTACCCTTGAGTCCCAAATCAAACACTGATAAAACTTCAAATGGCCCTAACTACTATACGGTACGTCCTACGCCTATCAAAGTTTGCAACCTACAAATGCTTGTAACTTTTTACCGGAGCGTCATAAAACCTTGAAATTTTGTAACAATAAAGTACTCGAGCCTCTTGTCAATTTAAGCTATCGCACAAAGCTATGCTACCCTTGAGTCCCAAATCAAACAATGCTAAAATTTCAAATGGCCCTAACTTCTATACTGTACGTCCTACAACTATCAAAGTTGGCAACAAACAAATGCTTGTAACTTTTTACTGGAGCGTCATAAAACCTTGAAATTTTGTAACAATAAAGACCTCGAGCCTCTTGTCAATTTAAGCTGTCGCTCAAAGCTATGCTACCCTTGGGTCCCAAATCAAATAATGATAAAACTTCAAATGGCCCTAACTTCTATACGGTACGTCCTACACCTATCAAAGTTTGCAACATACAAATGCTTGTATTTTTTTACTGGAGCGTCATAAAACCTTGAAATTTTGTAACAATAAAATACTCGAGCCTCTTGTCAATTTAAGCTGTCGCTCAAAGCTATGCTACCCTTGGGTCCCAAATCAAACAATGATAAAACTTCAAATGGTCCTAACTTCTATACGGTACGTCCTAAACCTATCAAAGTTTGCAACATACAAATGCTTGTAACTTTTTATTGGAGCGTCATAAAACCTTGAAATTTTGTAACAATAAAGTACTCAAGCCTCTTGCCAATTTAAGCTATCGCTCAAAGCTATACTACCCTTGAGTCCTAAATCAAACACTGATAAAACTTCAAATGGCCCTAACTTCTATACGGTACGTCCTACACCTATCAAAGTTTGCAACCTACAAATGCTTGTAAGTTTTTACTGGAGCGTCATAAAACCTTGAAATTTTGTAACAATAAAGTACTCGAGCCTCTTGTCAATTTAAGCTATCGCTCAAAGCTATGCTACCCTTGAGTCCCAAATCAAACACTGATAAAACTTCAAATGGCCCTAACTACTATACGGTAGGTCCTACGCCTATCAAAGTTTGCAACCTACAAATGCTTGTAACTTTTTACCGGAGCGTCATAAAACCTTGAAATTTTGTAACAATAAAGTACTCGAGCCTCTTGTCAATTTAAGCTATCGCACAAAGCTATGCTACCCTTGAGTCCCAAATCAAACAATGCTAAAATTTCAAATGGCCCTAACTTCTATACTGTACGTCCTACAACTATCAAAGTTGGCAACAAACAAATGCTTGTAACTTTTTACTGGAGCGTCATAAAACCTTGAAATTTTGTAACAATAAAGACCTCGAGCCTCTTGTCAATTTAAGCTGTCGCTCAAAGCTGT
Organism: Clusia tigrina; assembly: GCA_920105625.2. Lineage (NCBI taxonomy): Eukaryota > Metazoa > Arthropoda > Insecta > Diptera > Clusiidae > Clusia > Clusia tigrina. Next base: position 516,816 of record CAKKTE020000412.1, on the reverse strand, counting down.
GCTACCCTTTGGTCCCAAATCAAATAATGATAAAACTTCAAATGGCCCTAACTTCTATACGGTACGTCCTACACCTATCAAAGTTTGCAACATACAAATGCTTGTATTTTTTTACTGGAGCGTCATAAAACCTTGAAATTTTGTAACAATAAAGTACTCGAGCCTCTTGTCAATTTAAGCTGTCGCTCAAAGCTATGCTACCCTTGGGTCCCAAATCAAACAATGATAAAACTTCAAATGGTCCTAACTTCTATACGGTACCTCCTACACCTATCAAAGTATGTAGCATACAAATGCTTGTAACTTTTTACTGGAGCGTCATAAAACATTGAAATTTTCTAACAATAAAGTACTCGAGCCTCTTGTCAATTTAAGCTATTGCTCAAAGCTTTGCTACCCTTGAGTCCCAAATCAAACACTGATTAAACTTCAAATGGCCCTAACTTCTATACGGTACGTCCTAAACCTATCAAAGTTTGCAACATACAAATGCTTGTAACTTTTTATTGGAGCGTCATAAAACCTTGAAATTTTGTAACAATAAAGTACTCGAGCCTCTTGCCAATTTAAGCTATTGCTCAAAGGTATGCTAACCTTGAGTCCCAAATCAAACACATATAAAATTTCAAATGGCCCTAACTTCTATACGGTACGTCCTACACCTATCAAAGTTGGCAACATACAAATGCTTGTAACTTTTTACTGGAGCGTTATAAAATCTTGAAATTTTGTAACAATAAAGACCTCGAGCCTCTTGTCAATTTAACCTATCGCTCAAAGCTATGCTGCCCTTGAGTCTCAAATCAAGGACTGATAAAACTTCAAATGGCCTTAACTTCTATACGGTACGTCCTACACCTATCAAAGTTTGCAACATACAAATGCTTGTAACTTTTTACTGGAGCGTCATATAACCTTGAAATTTTGTAACAATAAAGTACTCGAGACTCTTGTCAATTTAAGCTATCGCTCAAAGCTATACTACCCTTGAGTCCTAAATCAAACACTGATAAAACTTCAAATGGCCCTAACTTCTATACGGTACGTCCTACACCTATCAAAGTTTGCAACCTACAAGTGCTTGTAACTTTTTACTGGAGCGTCATAAAACCTTGAAATTTTGTAACAATAAAGTACTCGAGCCTCTTGTCAATTTCAGCTATCGCTCAAAGCTATGCTACCCTTGAGTCCCAAATCAAACACTGATAAAAGTTCAAATGGCCCTAACTTCTATACGGTACGTCCTACACCTATCAAAGTTTGCAACCTACAAGTGCTTGTAACTTTTTACTGGAGCGTCATAAAACCTTGAAATTTTGTAACAATAAAGTACTCGAGCCTCTTGTCAATTTAAGCTATCGCTCAAAGCTATGCTACCCTTGAGTCCCAAATCAAACACTGATAAAAGTTCAAATGGCCCTAACTACTATACGGTACGTCCTACGCCTATCAAAGTTTGCAACCTACAAATGCTTGTAACTTTTTACCGGAGCGTCATAAAACCTTGAAATTTTGTAACAATAAAGTACTCGAGCCTCTTGTCAATTTAAGCTATCGCACAAAGCTATGCTACCCTTGAGTCCCAAATCAAACACTGATTAAACTTCAAATGGCCCTAACTTCTATACGGTACGTCCTAAACCTATCAAAGTTTGCAACATACAAATGCTTGTAACTTTTTATTGGAGCGTCATAAAACCTTGAAATTTTGTAACAATAAAGTACTCGAGCCTCTTGCCAATTTAAGCTATCGCTCAAAGCTATGCTAACCTTGAGTCCCAAATCAAACACATATAAAACTTCAAATGGCCCTAACTTCTATACGGTGCGTCCTACACCTATCAAAGTTGGCAACATACAAATGCTTGGAACTTTTTACTGGAGCGTTATAAAATCTTGAAATTTTGTAACAATAAAGACCTCGAGCCTCTTGTCAATTTAACCTATCGCTCAAAGCTATGCTACCCTTGAGTCCCAAATCAAACACTGATAAAACTTCAAATGGCCGTAACTTCTATACGGTACGTCCTACACCTATCAACGTTTGCAACATACAAATGCTTGTAAGGTTTTACTGGAGCGTCATAAAACCTTGAAATTTTGTAACAATAGAGTACTAGAGCCTCTTGTCAATTTTAGCTATAGCTCAAAGCTATGCTGCCCTTGAGTCTCAAATCAAGGACTGATAAAAGTTCAAATGGCCTTAACTTCTATACGGTACGTCCTACACCGATCAAAGTTTGCAACATACAAATGCTTGTAACTTTTTACTGGAGCGTCATATAACCTTGAAATTTTGTAACAATAAAGTACTCGAGCCTCTTGTCAATTTAAGCTATCGCTCAAAGCTATACTACCCTTGAGTCCTAAATCAAACACTGATAAAACTTCAAATGGCCCTAACTTCTATACGGTACGTCCTACACCTATCAAAGTTTGCAACCTACAAATGCTTGTAAGTTTTTACTGGAGCGTCATAAAACCTTGAAATTTTGTAACAATAAAGTACTCGAGCCTCTTGTCAATTTAAGCTATCGCTCAAAGCTATGCTACCCTTGAGTCCCAAATCATATACTGATAAAACTTCAAATGGCCCTAACTACTATACGGTACGTCCTACGCCTATCAAAGTTTGCAACCTACAAATGCTTGTAACTTTTTACCGGAGCGTCATAAAACCTTGAAATTTTGTAACAATAAAGTACTCGACCCTCTTGTCAATTTAAGCTATCGCACAAAGCTATGCTACCCTTGAGTCCCAAATCAAACAATGCTAAAATTTCAAATGGCCCTAACTTCTATACTGTACGTCCTACAACTATCAAAGTTGGCAACAAACAAATGCTTGTAACTTTTTACTGGAGCGTCATAAAACCTTGAAATTTTGTAACAATAAAGACCTCGAGCCTCTTGTCAATTTAAGCTGTCGCTCAAAGCTATGCTACCCTTGGGTCCCAAATCAAATAATGATAAAACTTCAAATGGCCCTAACTTCTATACGGTACGTCCTACACCTATCAAAGTTTGCAACATACAAATGCTTGTATTTTTTTACTGGAGCGTCATAAAACCTTGAAATTTTGTAACAATAAAGTACTCGAGCCTCTTGTCAATTTAAGCTGTCGCTCAAAGCTATGCTACCCTTGGGTCCCAAATCAAACAATGATAAAACTTCAAATGGTCCTAACTTCTATACGGTACGTCCTACACCTATCAAAGTATGTAGCATACAAATGCTTGTAACTTCTTACTGGAGCGTCATAAAACATTGAAATTTTCTAACAATAAAGTACTCGAGCCTCTTGTCAATTTAAGCTATTGCTCAAAGCTTTGCTACCCTTGAGTCCCAAATCAAACACTGATTAAACTTCAAATGGCCCTAACTTCTATACGGTACGTCCTAAACCTATCAAAGTTTGCAACATACAAATGCTTGTAACTTTTTATTGGAGCGTCATAAAACCTTGAAATTTTGTAACAATAAAGTACTCGAGCCTCTTGCCAATTTAAGCTATCGCTCAAAGCTATGCTAACCTTGAGTCCCAAATCAAACACATATAAAACTTCAAATGGCCCTAACTTCTATACGGTACGTCCTACACCTATCAAAGTTGGCAACATACAAATGCTTGTAACTTTTTACTGGAGCGTTATAAAATCTTGAAATTTTGTAACAACAAAGACCTCGAGCCTCTTGTCAATTTAACCTATCGCTCAAAGCTATGCTACCCTTGAGTCCCAAATCAAACACTGATAAAACTTCAAATGGCCGTAACTTCTATACGGTACGTCCTACACCTATCAACGTTTGCAACATACAAATGCTTGTAAGGTTTTACTGGAGCGTCATAAAACCTTGAAATTTTGTAACAATAGAGTACTAGAGCCTCTTGTCAATTTAAGCTATAGCTCAAAGCTATGCTGCCCTTGAGTCTCAAATCAAGGACTGATAAAACTTCAAATGGCCTTAACTTCTGTACGGTACGTCCTACACCTATCAAAGTTTGCAACATACAAATGCTTGTAACTTTTTACTGGAGCGTCATATAACCTTGAAATTTTGTAACAATAAAGTACTCGAGACTCTTGTCAATTTAAGCTATCGCTCAAAGCTATACTACCCTTGAGTCCTAAATCAAACACTGATAAAACTTCAAATGGCCCTAACTTCTATACGGTACGTCCTACACCTATCAAAGTTTGCAACCTACAAGTGCTTGTAACTTTTTACTGGAGCGTCATAAAACCTTGAAATTTTGTAACAATAAAGTACTCGAGCCTCTTGTCAATTTAAGCTATCGCTCAAAGCTATGCTACCCTTGAGTCCCAAATCAAACACTGATAAAAGTTCAAATGGCCCTAACTACTATACGGTACGTCCTACGCCTATCAAAGTTTGCAACCTACAAATGCTTGTAACTTTTTACCGGAGCGTCATAAAACCTTGAAATTTTGTAACAATAAAGTACTCGAGCCTCTTGTCAATTTAAGCTATCGCACAAAGCTATGCTACCCTTGAGTCCCAAATCAAACAATGCTAAAATTTCAAATGGCCCTAACTTCTATACGGTACGTCCTACACCTATCAAAGTTTGCAACATACAAATGCTTGTAACTTTTTACTGAAGCGTCATAAAATCTTGAAATTTTGTAACAATAAAGTACTCGAGCCTCTTGTCAATTTAAGCTATTGCTCAAAGCTTTGCTACCCTTGAGTCCCAAATCAAACACTGATTAAACTTCAAATGGCCCTAACTTCTATACGGTACGTCCTAAACCTATCAAAGTTTGCAACATACAAATGCTTGTAACTTTTTATTGGAGCGTCATAAAACCTTGAAATTTTGTAACAATAAAGTACTCGAGCCTCTTGCCAATTTAAGCTATCGCTCAAAGCTATGCTAACCTAGAGTCCCAAATCAAACACTTATAAAACTTCAAATGGCCCTTACTTCTATACTGTACGTCCTACACCTATCAAAGTTGGCAACAAACAAATGCTTGTAACTTTTTACTGGATCGTCATAAAACCTTGAAATTTTGTAACAATAAAGACCTCGAGCCTCTTGTCAATTTAAGCTGTCGCTCAAAGCTATGCTACCCTTGGGTCCCAAATCAAACAATGATAAAACTTCAAATGGCCCTAACTTCTATACGGTACGTCCTACACCTATCAAAGTTGGCAACAAACAAATGCTTGTATTTTTTTACTGGAGCGTCATAAAACCTTGAAATTTTGTAACAATAAAGTACTCGAGCCTCTTGTCAATTTAAGCTGTCGCTCAAAGCTATGCTACCCTTGGGTCCCAAATCAAACAATGATAAAACTTCAAATGGCCCTAACTTCTATACGGTACGTCCTACACCTATCAAAGTATGTAGCATACAAATGCTTGTAACTTTTTACTGGAGCGTCATAAAACATTGAAATTTTCTAACAATAAAGTACTCGAGCCTCTTGTCAATTTAAGCTATCGCTCAAAGCTATGCTAACCTTGAGTCCCAAATCAAACACTTATAAAACTTCAAATGGCCCTTACTTCTATACTGTATGTCCTACACCTATCAAAGTTGGCAACAAACAAATGCTTGTAACTTTTTACTGGAGCGTCATAAAACCTTGAAATTTTGTAACAATAAAGACCTCGAGCCTCTTGTCAATTTAAGCTGTCGCTCAAAGCTATGCTACCCTTGAGTCCCAAATCAAACACTGATAAAACTTCAAATGGCCATTACTTCTATAAGGTATGTCCTACACCTATCAAAGTTTACAACATACAAATGCTTGTATTTTTTTTACTGGAGCGTCATAAAACCTTGAAATTTTGTAACAATAAAGTACTCGAGCCTCTTGCCAATTTAAGCTATCGCTCAAAGCTATGCTACCCTTGAGTCCCAAATCAAACACTGATAAAACTTCAAATGGCCATTACTTCTATAAGGTATGTCCTACACCTATCAAAGTTTGCAACATACAAATGCTTGTATTTTTTTACTGGAGCGTCATAAAACCTTGAAATTTTGTAACAATAAAGTACTCGAGCCTCTTGTCAATTTAAGCTGTCGCTCAAAGCTATGCTACCCTTGGGTCCCAAATCAAACAATGATAAAAATTCAAATGGCCCGAACTTCTATACGGTACGTCCTACACCTATCAAAGAATGTAGCATACAAATGCTTGTAACTTTTTACTGGAGCGTCATAAAACATTGAAATTTTGTAACAATAAAGTACTCGAGCCTCTTGTCAATTTAAGCTATTGCTCAAAGCTTTGCTACCCTTGAGTCCCAAATCAAACACTGATTAAACTTCAAATGGCCCTAACTTCTATACGGTGCGTCCTACACCTATCAAAGTTGGCAACATACAAATGCTTGTAACTTTTTACTGGAGCGTTATAAAATCTTGAAATTTTGTAACAATAAAGACCTCGAGCCTCTTGTCAATTTAACCTATCGCTCAAAGCTATGCTACCCTTGAGTCCCAAATCAAACACTGATAAAACTTCAAATGGCCGTAACTTCTATACGGTACGTCCTACACCTATCAACGTTTGCAACATACAAATGCTTGTAAGGTTTTACTGGAGCGTCATAAAACCTTGAAATTTTGTAACAATAGAGTACTAGAGCCTCTTGTCAATTTTAGCTATAGCTCAAAGCTATGCTGCCCTTGAGTTTCAAATCAAGGACTGATAAAAGTTCAAATGGCCTTAACTTCTATACGGTACGTCCTACACCGATCAAAGTTTGCAACATACAAATGCTTGTAACTTTTTACTGGAGCGTCATATAACCTTGAAATTTTGTAACAATAAAGTACTCGAGCCTCTTGTCAATTTAAGCTATCGCTCAAAGCTATACTACCCTTGAGTCCTAAATCAAACACTGATAAAACTTCAAATGGCCCTAACTTCTATACGGTACGTCCTACACCTATCAAAGTTTGCAACCTACAAATGCTTGTAAGTTTTTACTGGAGCGTCATAAAACCTTGAAATTTTGTAACAATAAAGTACTCGAGCCTCTTGTCAATTTAAGCTATCGCTCAAAGCTATGCTACCCTTGAGTCCCAAATCAAACGCTGATAAAACTTCAAATGGCCCTAACTACTATACGGTACGTCCTACGCCTATCAAAGTTTGCAACCTACAAATGCTTGTAACTTTTTACCGGAGCGTCATAAAACCTTGAAATTTTGTAACAATAAAGTACTCGACCCTCTTGTCAATTTAAGCTATCGCACAAAGCTATGCTACCCTTGAGTCCCAAATCAAACAATGCTAAAATTTCAAATGGCCCTAACTTCTATACTGTACGTCCTACAACTATCAAAGTTGGCAACAAACAAATGCTTGTAACTTTTTACTGGAGCGTCATAAAACCTTGAAATTTTGTAACAATAAAGACCTCGAGCCTCTTGTCAATTTAAGCTGTCGCTCAAAGCTATGCTACCCTTGGGTCCCAAATCAAATAATGATAAAACTTCAAATGGCCCTAACTTCTATACGGTACGTCCTACACCTATCAAAGTTTGCAACATACAAATGCTTGTATTTTTTTACTGGAGCGTCATAAAACCTTGAAATTTTGTAACAATAAAGTACTCGAGCCTCTTGTCAATTTAAGCTGTCGCTCAAAGCTATGCTACCCTTGGGTCCCAAATCAAACAATGATAAAACTTCAAATGGTCCTAACTTCTATACGGTACGTCCTACACCTATCAAAGTATGTAGCATACAAATGCTTGTAACTTCTTACTGGAGCGTCATAAAACATTGAAATTTTCTAACAATAAAGTACTCGAGCCTCTTGTCAATTTAAGCTATTGCTCAAAGCTTTGCTACCCTTGAGTCCCAAATCAAACACTGATTAAACTTCAAATGGCCCTAACTTCTATACGGTACGTCCTAAACCTATCAAAGTTTGCAACATACAAATGCTTGTAACTTTTTATTGGAGCGTCATAAAACCTTGAAATTTTGTAACAATAAAGTACTCGAGCCTCTTGCCAATTTAAGCTATCGCTCAAAGCTATGCTAACCTTGAGTCCCAAATCAAACAATGCTAAAATTTCAAATGGCCCTAACTTCTATACGGTACGTCCTACACCTATCAAAGTTTGCAACATACAAATGCTTGTAACTTTTTACTGAAGCGTCATAAAATCTTGAAATTTTGTAACAATAAAGTACTCGAGCCTCTTGTCAATTTAAGCTATTGCTCAAAGCTTTGCTACCCTTGAGTCCCAAATCAAACACTGATTAAACTTCAAATGGCCCTAACTTCTATACGGTACGTCCTAAACCTATCAAAGTTTGCAACATACAAATGCTTGTAACTTTTTATTGGAGCGTCATAAAACCTTGAAATTTTGTAACAATAAAGTACTCGAGCCTCTTGCCAATTTAAGCTATCGCTCAAAGCTATGCTAACCTAGAGTCCCAAATCAAACACTTATAAAACTTCAAATGGCCCTTACTTCTATACTGTACGTCCTACACCTATCAAAGTTGGCAACAAACAAATGCTTGTAACTTTTTACTGGAGCGTCATAAAACCTTGAAATTTTGTAACAATAAAGACCTCGAGCCTCTTGTCAATTTAAGCTGTCGCTCAAAGCTATGCTACCCTTGGGTCCCAAATCAAACAATGATAAAACTTCAAATGGCCCTAACTTCTATACGGTACGTCCTACACCTATCAAAGTTGGCAACAAACAAATGCTTGTATTTTTTTACTGGAGCGTCATAAAACCTTGAAATTTTGTAACAATAAAGTACTCGAGCCTCTTGTCAATTTAAGCTGTCGCTCAAAGCTATGCTACCCTTGGGTCCCAAATCAAACAATGATAAAACTTCAAATGGCCCTAACTTCTATACGGTACGTCCTACACCTATCAAAGTATGTAGCATACAAATGCTTGTAACTTTTTACTGGAGCGTCATAAAACATTGAAATTTTCTAACAATAAAGTACTCGAGCCTCTTGTCAATTTAAGCTATCGCTCAAAGCTATGCTAACCTTGAGTCCCAAATCAAACACTTATAAAACTTCAAATGGCCCTTACTTCTATACTGTATGTCCTACACCTATCAAAGTTGGCAACAAACAAATGCTTGTAACTTTTTACTGGAGCGTCATAAAACCTTGAAATTTTGTAACAATAAAGACCTCGAGCCTCTTGTCAATTTAAGCTGTCGCTCAAAGCTATGCTACCCTTGAGTCCCAAATCAAACACTGATAAAACTTCAAATGGCCATTACTTCTATAAGGTATGTCCTACACCTATCAAAGTTTACAACATACAAATGCTTGTATTTTTTTTACTGGAGCGTCATAAAACCTTGAAATTTTGTAACAATAAAGTACTCGAGCCTCTTGCCAATTTAAGCTATCGCTCAAAGCTATGCTACCCTTGAGTCCCAAATCAAACACTGATAAAACTTCAAATGGCCATTACTTCTATAAGGTATGTCCTACACCTATCAAAGTTTGCAACATACAAATGCTTGTATTTTTTTACTGGAGCGTCATAAAACCTTGAAATTTTGTAACAATAAAGTACTCGAGCCTCTTGTCAATTTAAGCTGTCGCTCAAAGCTATGCTACCCTTGGGTCCCAAATCAAACAATGATAAAAATTCAAATGGCCCGAACTTCTATACGGTACGTCCTACACCTATCAAAGAATGTAGCATACAAATGCTTGTAACTTTTTACTGGAGCGTCATAAAACATTGAAATTTTGTAACAATAAAGTACTCGAGCCTCTTGTCAATTTAAGCTATTGCTCAAAGCTTTGCTACCCTTGAGTCCCAAATCAAACACTGATTAAACTTCAAATGGCCCTAACTTCTATACGGTACGTCCTAAACCTATCAAAGTTTGCAACATACAAATGCTTGTAACTTTTTATTGGAGCGTCATAAAACCTTGAAATTTTGTAACAATAAAGTACTCGAGCCTCTTGCCAAATTAAGCTATCGCTCAAAGCTATGCTAACCTTGAGTCCCAAATCAAACACTTATAAAACTTCAAATGGCCCTAACTTCTATACGGTACGTCCTACACCTATCAAAGTTGGCAACATACAAATGCTTGTAACTTTTTACTGGAGCGTTATAAAATCTTGAAATTTTGTAACAATAAAGACCTCGAGCCTCTTGTCAATTTAACCTATCGCTCAAAGCTATGCTACCCTTGAGTCCCAAATCAAAGACTGATAAAACTTCAAATGGCCGTAACTTCTATACGCTACGTCCTACACCTATCAACGTTTGCAACATACAAATGCTTGTAAGGTTTTACTGGAGCGTCATAAAACCTTGAAATTTTGTAATAATAGAGTACTAGAGCCTCTTGTCAATTTAAGCTATAGCTCAAAGCTATGCTGCCCTTGAGTCTCAAATCAAGGACTGATAAAACTTCAAATGGCCTTAACTTCTATACGGTACGTCCTACACCTATCAAAGTTTGCAACATACAAATGCTTGTAACTTTTTACTGGAGCGTCATATAACCTTGAAATTTTGCAACAATAAAGTACTCGAGCCTCTTGTCAATTTAAGCTATCGCTCAAAGCTATACTACCCTTGAGTCCTAAATCAAACACTGATAAAACTTCAAATGGCCCTAACTTCTATACGGTACGTCCTACACCTATTAAAGTTTGCAACCTACAAATGCTTGTAACTTTTTACTGGAGCGTCATTAAACCTTGAAATTTTGTAACAATAAAGTACTCGAGCCTCTTGTCAATTTAAGCTATCGCTCAAAGCTATGCTACCCTTGAGTCCCAAATCAAACACTGATAAAAGTTCAAATGGCCCTAACTACTATACGGTACGTCCTACGCCTATCAAAGTTTGCAACCTACAAATGCTTGTAACTTTTTACCGGAGCGTCATAAAACCTTGAAATTTTGTAACAATAAAGTACTCTAGCCTCTTGTCAATTTAAGCTATCGCTCAAAGCTATGCTACCCTTGAGTCCCAAATCAAACACTGATAAAACTTCAAATGGCCGTAACTTCTATACGGTACGTCCTACACCTATCAACGTTTGCAACATACAAATGCTTGTAAGGTTTTACTGGAGCGTCATAAAACCTTGAAATTTTGTAACAATAGAGTACTAGAGCCTCTTGTCAATTTAAGCTATAGCTCAAAGCTATGCTGCCCTTGAGTCTCAAATCAAGGACTGATAAAACTTCAAATGCCCTTAACTTCTATACGGTACGTCCTACACCTATCAAAGTTTGCAACATACAAATGCTTGTAACTTTTTACTGGAGCGTCATATAACCTTGAAATTTTGTAACAATAAAGTACTCGAGCCTCTTGTCAATTTAAGCTATCGCTCAAAGCTATACTACCCTTGACTCCCAAATCAAACACTGATAAAACTTCAAATGACCCTAACTTCTATACGGTACGTCCTACACCTATCAAAGTTTGCAACCTACAAATGCTTGTAACTTTTTACTGGAGCGTCATAAAACCTTGAAATTTTGTAACAATAAAGTACTCGAGCCTCTTGTCAATTTAAGCTATCGCTCAAAGCTATGCTACCCTTGAGTCCCAAATCAAACACTGATAAAACTTCAAATGGCCCTAACTACTATACGGTACGTCCTACGCCTATCAAAGTTTGCAACCTACAAATGCTTGTAACTTTTTACCGGAGCGTCATAAAACCTTGAAATTTTGTAACAATAAAGTACTCGAGCCTCTTGTCAATTTAAGCTATCGCACAAAGCTATGCTACCCTTGAGTCCCAAATCAAACAATGCTAAGATTTCAAATGGCCCTAACTTCTATACGGTACGTCCTACACCTATCAAAGTTTGCACCATACAAATGCTTGTAACTTTTTACTGAAGCGTCATAAAACCTTGAAATTTTGTAAAAATAAAGTACTCGAGCCTCTTGTCAATTTAAGCTATTGCTCAAAGCTTTACTAACCTTGATTACCAAATCAAACACTGATTAAACTTCAAATGGCCCTAACTTCTATACGGTACGTCCTAAACCTATCAAAGTTTGCAACATACATGTGCTTGTAACTTTTTACTGGAGCGTCATAAAACCTTGAAATTTTGTAACAATAAAGACCTCGAGCCTCTTGTCAATTTAAGCTGTCGCTCAAAGCTATGCTACCCTTGGGTCCCAAATCAAACAATGATAAAACTTCAAATGGCCCTTACTTCTATACTGTACGTCCTACACCTATCAAAGTTGGCAACAAACAAATGCTTGTAACTTTCTACTGGAGCGTCATAAAACCTTGAAATTTTGTAACAATAAAGACCTCGAGCCTCTTGTCAATTTAAGCTGTCGCTCAAAGCTATGCTACCCTTGGGTCCCAAATCAAACAATGATAAAACTTCAAATGGCCCTAACTTCTATACGGTACGTCCTACACCTATCAAAGTTGGCAACATACAAATGCTTGTAACTTTTTACTGGAGCGTTATAAAATCTTGAAATTTTGTAACAATAAAGACCTCGAGCCTCTTGTCAATTTAACCTATCGCTCAAAGCTATGCTACCCTTGAGTCCCAAATCAAACACTGATAAAACTTCAAATGGCCGTAACTTCTCTACGGTACGTCCTACACCTATCAACGTTTGCAACATACAAATGCTTGTAAGGTTTTACTGGAGCGTCATAAAACCTTGAAATTTTGTAATAATAGAGTACTAGAGCCTCTTGTCAATTTAAGCTATAGCTCAAAGCTATGCTGCCCTTGAGTCTCAAATCAAGGACTGATAAAACTTCAAATGGCCTTAACTTCTATACGGTACGTCCTGCACCTATCAAAGTTTGCAACATACAAATGCTTGTAACTTTTTACTGGAGCGTCATATAACCTTGAAATTTTGTAACAATAAAGTACTCGAGCCTCTTGCCAATTTAAGCTATCGCTCAAAGCTATGCTAACCTTGAGTCCCAAATCAAACACTTATAAAACTTCAAATGGCCCTTACTTCTATACTGTACGTCCTACACCTATCAAAGTTGGCAACAAACAAATGCTTGTAACTTTTTACTGGAGCGTCATAAAACCTCGAAATTTTGTAACAATAAAGACCTCGAGCCTCTTGTCAATTTAAGCTGTCGCTCAAAGCTATGCTACCATTGACTCCCAAATCAAACACTGATAAAACTTCAAATGGCCGTTACTTCTATACGGTACGTCCTACACCTATCAACGTTTGCAACATACAAATGCTTGTAAGGTTTTACTGGAGCGTCATAAAACCTTGAAATTTTGTAACAATAGAGTACTAGAGCCTCTTGTCAATTTAAGCTATAGCTCAAAGCTATGCTGCCCTTGAGTCTCAAATCAAGGACTGATAAAACTTCAAATGGCCTTAACTTCTATACGGTACGTCCTACACCTATCAAAGTTTGCAACATACAAATTAGTAACTTTTTACTGGAGCGTCATATAACCTTGAAATTTTGTAACAATAAAGTACTCGAGCCTCTTGTCAATTTAAGCTGTCGCTCAAAGCTATGCTACCCTTGGGTCCCAAATCAAACAATGATAAAACTTCAAATGGCCCTAACTTCTATACGGTACGTCCTACACCTATCAAAGTTGGCAACATACAAATGCTTGAAACTTTTTACTGGAGCGTTATAAAATCTTGAAATTTTGTAACAATAAAGACCTCGAGCCTCTTGTCAATTTAAGCTGTCGCTCAAAGCTATGCTACCCTTGGGTCCCAAATCAAACAATGATAAAACTTCAAATGGCCCTAACTTCTATACGGTACGTCCTACACCTATCAAAGTTTGCAACATACAAATGCTTGTATTTTTTTACTGGAGCGTCATAAAACCTTGAAATTTTGTAACAATAAAGTACTCGAGCCTCTTGTCAATTTAAGCTGTCGCTCAAAGCTATGCTACCCTTGGGTCCCAAATCAAACAATGATAAAACTTCAAATGCTTGTAAGGTTTTACTGGAGCGTCATAAAACCTTGAAATTTTGTAACAATAGAGTACTAGAGCCTCTTGTCAATTTAAGCTATAGCTCAAAGCTATGCTGCCCTTGAGTCTCAAATCAAGGACTGATAAAACTTCAAATGCCCTTAACTTCTATACGGTACGTCCTACACCTATCAAAGTTTGCAACATACAAATGCTTGTAACTTTTTACTGGAGCGTCATATAACCTTGAAATTTTGTAACAATAAAGTACTCGAGCCTCTTGTCAATTTAAGCTATCGCTCAAAGCTATACTACCCTTGACTCCCAAATCAAACACTGATAAAACTTCAAATGACCCTAACTTCTATACGGTACGTCCTACACCTATCAAAGTTTGCAACCTACAAATGCTTGTAACTTTTTACTGGAGCGTCATAAAACCTTGAAATTTTGTAACAATAAAGCACTCGAGCCTCTTGTCAATTTAAGCTATCGCTCAAAGCTATGCTACCCTTGAGTCCCAAATCAAACACTGATAAAACTTCAAATGGCCCTAACTACTATACGGTACGTCCTACGCCTATCAAAGTTTGCAACCTACAAATGCTTGTAACTTTTTACCGGAGCGTCATAAAACCTTGAAATTTTGTAACAATAAAGTACTCGAGCCTCTTGTCAATTTAAGCTATCGCACAAAGCTATGCTACCCTTGAGTCCCAAATCAAACAATGCTAAGATTTCAAATGGCCCTAACTTCTATACGGTACGTCCTACACCTATCAAAGTTTGCAACATACAAATGCTTGTAACTTTTTACTGAAGCGTCATAAAACCTTGAAATTTTGTAATAATAGAGTACTAGAGCCTCTTGTCAATTTAAGCTATAGCTCAAAGCTATGCTGCCCTTGAGTCTCAAATCAAGGACTGATAAAACTTCAAATGGCCTTAACTTCTATACGGTACGTCCTGCACCTATCAAAGTTTGCAACATACAAATGCTTGTAACTTTTTACTGGAGCGTCATATAACCTTGAAATTTTGTAACAATAAAGTACTCGAGCCTCTTGCCAATTTAAGCTATCGCTCAAAGCTATGCTAACCTTGAGTCCCAAATCAAACACTTATAAAACTTCAAATGGCCCTTACTTCTATACTGTACGTCCTACACCTATCAAAGTTGGCAACAAACAAATGCTTGTAACTTTTTACTGGAGCGTCATAAAACCTTGAAATTTTGTAACAATAAAGACCTCGAGCCTCTTGTCAATTTAAGCTGTCGCTCAAAGCTATGCTACCCTTGAGTCCCAAATCAAACACTGATAAAACTTCAAATGGCCGTTACTTCTATACGGTACGTCCTACACCTATCAACGTTTGCAACATACAAATGCTTGTAAGGTTTTACTGGAGCGTCATAAAACCTTGAAATTTTGTAACAATAGAGTACTAGAGCCTCTTGTCAATTTAAGCTATAGCTCAAAGCTATGCTGCCCTTGAGTCTCAAATCAAGGACTGATAAAACTTCAAATGGCCTTAACTTCTATACGGTACGTCCTACACCTATCAAAGTTTGCAACATACAAATTAGTAACTTTTTACTGGAGCGTCATATAACCTTGAAATTTTGTAACAATAAAGTACTCGAGCCTCTTGTCAATTTAAGCTGTCGCTCAAAGCTATGCTACCCTTGGGTCCCAAATCAAACAATGATAAAACTTCAAATGGCCCTAACTTCTATACGGTACGTCCTACACCTATCAAAGTTTGCAACATACAAATGCTTGTAACTTTTTACTGAAGCGTCATAAAACCTTGAAATTTTGTAAAAATAAAGACCTCGAGCCTCTTGTCAATTTAAGCTGTCGCTCAAAGCTATGCTACCCTTGGGTCCCAAATCAAACAATGATAAAACTTCAAATGGCCCTAACTTCTATACGGTACGTCCTACACCTATCAAAGTTGGCAACATACAAATGCTTGTAACTTTTTACTGGAGCGTTATAAAATCTTGAAATTTTGTAACAATAAAGACCTCGAGCCTCTTGTCAATTTAACCTATCGCTCAAAGCTATGCTACCCTTGAGTCCCAAATCAAACACTGATAAAACTTCAAATGGCCGTAACTTCTCTACGGTACGTCCTACACCTATCAACGTTTGCAACATACAAATGCTTGTAAGGTTTTACTGGAGCGTCATAAAACCTTGAAATTTTGTAATAATAGAGTACTAGAGCCTCTTGTCAATTTAAGCTATAGCTCAAAGCTATGCTGCCCTTGAGTCTCAAATCAAGGACTGATAAAACTTCAAATGGCCTTAACTTCTATACGGTACGTCCTGCACCTATCAAAGTTTGCAACATACAAATGCTTGTAACTTTTTACTGGAGCGTCATATAACCTTGAAATTTTGTAACAATAAAGTACTCGAGCCTCTTGCCAATTTAAGCTATCGCTCAAAGCTATGCTAACCTTGAGTCCCAAATCAAACACTTATAAAACTTCAAATGGCCCTTACTTCTATACTGTACGTCCTACACCTATCAAAGTTGGCAACAAACAAATGCTTGTAACTTTTTACTGGAGCGTCATAAAACCTTGAAATTTTGTAACAATAAAGACCTCGAGCCTCTTGTCAATTTAAGCTGTCGTTCAAAGCTATGCTACCCTTGAGTCCCAAATCAAACACTGATAAAACTTCAAATGGCCGTTACTTCTATACGGTACGTCCTACACCTATCAACGTTTGCAACATACAAATGCTTGTAAGGTTTTACTGGAGCGTCATAAAACCTTGAAATTTTGTAACAATAGAGTACTAGAGCCTCTTGTCAATTTAAGCTATAGCTCAAAGCTATGCTGCCCTTGAGTCTCAAATCAAGGACTGATAAAACTTCAAATGGCCTTAACTTCTATACGGTACGTCCTACACCTATCAAAGTTTGCAACATACAAATTAGTAACTTTTTACTGGAGCGTCATATAACCTTGAAATTTTGTAACAATAAAGTACTCGAGCCTCTTGTCAATTTAAGCTGTCGCTCAAAGCTATGCTACCCTTGGGTCCCAAATCAAACAATGATAAAACTTCAAATGGCCCTAACTTCTATACGGTACGTCCTACACCTATCAAAGTTGGCAACATACAAATGCTTGTAACTTTTTACTGGAGCGTTATAAAATCTTGAAATTTTGTAACAATAAAGACCTCGAGCCTCTTGTCAATTTAACCTATCGCTCAAAGCTATGCTACCCTTGAGTCCTAAATCAAACACTGATAAAACTTCAAATGGCCCTAACTTCTATACGGTACGTCCTACACCTATCAAAGTTTGCAACCTACAAATGCTTGTAACTTTTTACTGGAGCGTCATAAAACCTTGAAATTTTGTAACAATAAAGACCTCGAGCCTCTTGTCAATTTAAGCTGTCGCTCAAAGCTATGCTACCCTTGGGTCCCAAATCAAACAATGATAAAACTTCAAATGGCCCTAACTTCTATACGGTACGTCCTACACCTATCAAAGTTTGCAACATACAAATGCTTGTATTTTTTTACTGGAGCGTCATAAAACCTTGAAATTTTGTAACAATAAAGTACTCGAGCCTCTTGTCAATTTAAGCTGTCGCTCAAAGCTATGCTACCCTTGGATCCCAAATCAAACAATGATAAAACTTCAAATGGCCCTAACTTCTATACGGTACGTCCTACACCTATCAAAGTATGTAGCATACAAATGCTTGTAACTTTTTACTGGAGCGTCATAAACCATTGAAATTTTCTAACAATAAAGTACTCGAGCCTCTTGTCAATTTAAGCTATCGCTCAAAGCTATGCTAACCTTGAGTCCCAAATCAAACACTTATAAAACTTCAAATGGCCCTTACTTCTATACTGTACGTCCTACACCTATCAAAGTTGGCAACAAACAAATGCTTGTAACTTTTTACTGGAGCGTCATAAAACCTTGAAATTTTGTAACAATAAAGACCTCGAGCCTGTTGTCAATTTAAGCTGTCGCTCAAAGCTATGCTACCCTTGGGTCCCAAATCAAACAATGATAAAACTTCAAATGGCCATTACTTCTATAAGGTACGTCCTACACCTATCAAAGTATGTAACATACAAATGCTTGTAACTTTTTACTGGAGCGTCATAAAACCTTGAAATTTTGTAACAATACAGTACTCGAGCCTCTTGTCAATTTAAGCTATCGCACAAAGCTATGCTACCCTTGAGTCTCAAATCAAACACTGCTAAAATTTCAAATGGCCCTAACTTCTATACGGTACGTCCTACACCTATCAAAGTTGGCAACATGTAACTTTTTACTGGAGCGTCATAAAACCTTGAAATTTTGTAACAATAAACTACTCGAGCCTCTTCTCAATTTAAGCTATTGCTCAAAGCTATGCTACCCTTGAGTCCCAAATCAAACACTGATACAACTTCAAATGGCCGTAGCTTCTATACGGCACGTCCTATACCTATCAAAGTTTGCAACATACAAATGCTTGTAACTTTTTACTCGAGCGTCATAAAACCTTGAAATTTTGTAACAATATAGTACTCGAGCCTCTTGTCAATTTAAGCTATCGCACAAATCTATGCTACCCTTGAGTCCCAAATCAAACACTGCTAAAATTTCAAATGGCCCTAACTTCAATACGGTACGTCCTACACCTATCAAATTTGCAACATACAAATGCTAGTAACTTTTTACTTGAGCGTCATAAAATCTTGAAATGTTGTAACAATAAAGTACTCGAGCCTCTTGTCAATTTAAACTACCGCTCAAAGCTATGCTACCCTTGAGTCCCAAATCAAACACTGATTAAACTGCAAATGGCCCTAACTTCTATACGGTGCGTCCTAAACCTATCAAAGTTTGCAACATACAAATGCTTGTAACTTTTTATTGGAGCGTCATAAATCCTTGAAATTTTGTAACAATAAAGTACTCGAGCCTCTTGCCAATTTAAGCTATCGCTCATAGCTATGCTACCCTTGAGTCCCAAATCAAACACTGATAAAACTTCAAATGGCCCTAACTTCTATACGGTACGTCCTACACCTATCAAAGTATGTAGCATACAAATGCTTGTAACTTTTTACTGGAGCGTCATAAAACCTTGAAATTTTGTAACAATAAAGACCTCGAGCCACTTGTCAATTTAAGCTGTCGCTCAAAGCTATGCTACCCTTGGGTCCCAAATCAAACAATGATAAAACTTCAAATGCCCCTAACTTCTATACGGTACGTCCTACACCTATCAAAGTTTGCAACATAACAATGCTTGTATTTTTTTACTGGAGCGTCATAAAACCCTGAAATTTTGTAACAATAAAGTACTCGAGCCTCTTGCCAATTTAAGCTGTCGCTCAAAGCTATGCTACCCTTGAGTCCCAATTCAAACAGTGATAAAACTTCAAATGGCCATAATTTCTATAATTTACGTCCTACACCTATCAAAGTATTTAACACACAAATGCTTGTAACTTTTTACTGGAGCGTCATAAAACCTTGGAATTTTGTAACAATACAGTACTCGAGCCTCTTGTCAATTTAAGCTAGCGGTCAAAGCTATTCTAACCTTGAGTCCCAAATCAAACACTTATAAAACTTCAAATGGCCCTAACTTCTATACGGTACGTCCTACACCTATCAACGTTTGCAACATACAAATGCTTGTAAGGTTTTACTGGAGCGTCATAAAACCTTGAAATTTTGTAACAATAGAGTACTAGAGCCTCTTGTCAATTTAAGCTATCGCTCAAAGCTATGCTACCCTTGATTCCCAAATCAAACAGTGATAAAACTTCAAATGGCCCTAACTACTATACGGTACGTCCTACGCCTATCAAAGTTTCCAACCTACAAATGCTTGTAACTTTTTACCGGAGCGTCATAAAACCTTGAAATTTTGTAACAATAAAGTACTCTAGCCTCTTGTCAATTTAAGCTATCGCTCAAAGCTATGCTACCCTTGAGTCCCAACTCAAACATTGATAAAACTTCAAATGGCCCTTACTTCTATACGGTACGTCCTACACCTATCAAAGTTTGCAACATACAAATGCTTGTAACTTTTTGCTAGAGCGTCATAAAACCTTGAAATTTTGTATCAATAAAGTACTCGAGCCTCTTCTCAATTTAAACTATCGGTCAAAGCTATGCTACCCTTGAGTCCCAAATCAAACACTGATAAAACTTCAAATGGCCCTAACTTCTATACGGTACGTCCTACACTTATCAAACTTTGTAACATACAAATGCTTGTAACTTTTTACTCGAGCGTCATAAAACCTTGAAATTTTGTAACAATAAAGTACTCGAGCCTCTTGTCAATTTAAGCTATCGCTCAAAGCTATGCTACCCTTGAGTCCCAAATCAAACACTGATAGAACTTAAAATGGCCCTAACTTCAATACGGTACGTCCTACACCTATCAAAGTATGTAGCATACAAATGCTTGTAACTTTTTACTGGAGCGTCATAAAACCTTGAAATTTTGTAACAATAAAGACCTCGAGCCACTTGTCAATTTAAGCTGTCGCTCAAAGCTATGCTACCCTTGGATCCCAAGTCAAACAATGATAAAACTTCAAATGCCCCTAACTTCTATACGGTACGTCCTACACCTATCAAAGTTTGCAACATAGAAATTCTTGTATTTTTTTACTGGAGCGTCATAAAACCTTAAATTTTGTAACAATAAAGTACTCGAGCCTCTTGCCAATTTAAGCGATCGCTCAAAGCTATGCTACCCTTGAGTCCCAAATCAAACACTGATAGAACTTCAAATGGCCCTAACTTCTATAATTTACGTCCTACACCTATCAAAGTATGTAACACACAAATGCTTGTAACTTTTTACTGGAGCGTCATAAAACCTTGAAATTTTGTAACAATACAGTACTCGAGCCTCTTGTCAATTTAAGCTATCGCTCAAAGCTATGCTACCCTTGAGTCCCAAATCAAACACTGATAAAACTTCAATATATCCTAACTACTATACGGTACGTCCTACGCCTATCAAAGTTTGCAACCTACAAATGCTTGTAACTTTTTACCGGAGCGTCATAAAACCTTGAAATTTTGTAACAATAAAGTACTCTGGCCTCTTGTCAATTTAAGCTATCGCTCAAAGCTATGCTACCCTTGAATCCCAACTCAAACATTGATAAAACTTCTATACGGTACGTCCTACACCTATCAAAGTTTGCAACATACAAATGCTTGTAACTTTTTTCTGGAGCGTCATAAAACCTTGAAATTTTGTATCAATAAAGTACTCGAGTCACTTCTCAATTTAAACTATCGGTCAAAGCTATGCTACCCTTGAGTCCCAAATCAAACACTGATAAAACTTCAAAAGGCCCTAACTTCTATACGGTACGTCCTACACTTATCAAACTTTGCAACATACAATTGTTTGTAACTTTTTACTGGAGCGTCATAAAACCTTGAAATTTTGTAACAATAAAGTACTCGAGCCTCTTGTCAATTTAAGCTATCGCTCAAAGCTATGCTACCCTTGAGTCCCAAATCAAACACTGATAAAACTTCAAATGGCCCTAACTTCTATACGGTACGTCCTACACCTATCAAAGTTTGCAACATACAAATGCTTGTAAGTTTTTAGTGGAGCGTCCTAAAACCTTGAAATTTTGTAACAATAAAGTACTCGAGCCTCTTGTCAATTTAAGCTATCGCTCAAAGCTATGCTAGCCTTGAGTCCCAAATCAAACACTGATAAAACTTCAAATTGCCTTAACTTCTATACGGTACGTCCTACACCTATCAAAGTTTGCAACATACAATTGCTTGTAACTTTTTACTGGAGCGTCATAAAACCTTGAAATTTTGTAACAATAAAGTACTCGAGCCTCTTGTCAATTTAAGCTATCGCTCAAAGCTATGCTACCCTTGAGTCCGAAATCAAACACTGCTAAAATTTCAAATGGTCCTAACTTTTATACGGTACGTCCTACACCTATCAAAGTTTGCAACATACAAATGCTTGTAACTTTTTACTCGAGCGTCATCAAACCTTGAAATTTTGTAACAATAAAGAACTCGAGCCTCTTGTCAATTTAAGCTATCGCTCAAAGCTATGCTAACCTTGAGTTCCAAATCAAACACTGCTAAAATTTCAAATGGCCCTAACTTCTATACGGTACGTCCTACACCTATCAAAGTTTGGAACATACAAATTCTTGTAACTTTTTACTGGAGCGTCATAAAATCTTGAAATTTTGTAGCAATAAAGTACACGAGCCTCTTGTCAATTTAAGATATCGCTCAAAGCTATGCTACCCTTGAGTCCCATATCAAACACTGATAAAACTTCAAATGGCCCTAACTGGTATACGGTACGTCCTATACCTATCAAAGTTTGCAACATACAAATGCTTGTAACTTTTTACTGGAGCGTCATATAACCTTGAAATTTTGTAACAATAAAGTACTCGAGCCTCTTGTCAATTTAAGCTATCGCTCAAAGCTATGCTTCCCTTGAGTCCCAAATCAAACACTGATAAAACTTCAAATGGCCCTAACTTCTATACGGTACGTCCTACACCTATCAAAGTTTGCAACCTACAAATGCTTGTAACTTTTTACTGGAGCGTCATAAAACCTTGAAATTTTGTAACAATAAAGTACTCGAGCCTCTTGTCAATTTAAGCTATCGCTCAAAGCTATGCTACCCTTGAGTCCCAAATCAAACACTGATAAAACTTCAAACGGCCCTAACTACTATACCGTACGTCCTACACCTATCAAAGTTTGCAACCTACAAATGCTTGTAACTTTTTACCGGAGCGTCATAAAACCTTGAAATTTTGTAACAATAAAGTACTCGAGCCTCTTGTCAATTTAAGCTATCGCTCAAAGCTATGCTTCCCTTGAGTCCCAAATCAAACATTGATAAAACTTCAAATGGCTCTTACTTCTATACGGTACGTCCTACACTTATCAAACTTTGCAACATACAAATGCTTGTAACTTTTTACTGGAGCGTCATAAAACCTTGAAATTTTGTAACAATAAAGTACTCGAGCCTCTTGTCAATTTAAGATATCGCTCAAAGCTATGCTACCCTTGAGTCTCAAATCAAACGCTGATAAGACTTCAAATGCCCTTACTTCAATACGGTACGTCCTACACCTATCAACGTTTGCAACATACAAATACTTGTACGGTTTTACTGGAGCGTCATAAAATCTTGAAATTTTGTAACAATAAAGTACTCGAGCCTCTTGTCAATTTAAGCTATAGCTCAAAGCTATGCTGCCCTTGATTCTCAAATCAAACACTTATAAAACTTCAAATGGCCTTAACTTCTATACGGTACGTCCTACACCTATCAAAGTTTGCAACATACAAATGCTTGTAACTTTTTACTGGAGCGTCATAAAACCTTGAAATTTTGTAACAATAAAGTACTCGAGCCTCTTGTCAATTTAAGCTATCGCTCAAAGCTATGCTACCCTTGAGTCCCAAATCAAACACTGATAAAACTTCAAATGGCCCTAACTTCTATACGGTACGTCCTACACCTATCAAAGTTTGCAACATACAAATGCTTGTAAGTTTTTAGTGGAGCGTCCTAAAACCTTGAAATTTTGTAACAATAAAGTACTCGAGCCTCTTGTCAATTTAAGCTATCGCTCAAAGCTATGCTAGCCTTGAGTCCCAAATCAAACACTGATAAAACTTCAAATTGCCTTAACTTCTATACGGTACGTCCTACACCTATCAAAGTTTGCAACATACAATTGCTTGTAACTTTTTACTGGAGCGTCATAAAACCTTGAAATTTTGTAACAATAAAGTACTCGAGCCTCTTGTCAATTTAAGCTATCGCTCAAAGCTATGCTACCCTTGAGTCCGAAATCAAACACTGCTAAAATTTCAAATGGTCCTAACTTTTATACGGTACGTCCTACACCTATCAAAGTTTGCAACATACAAATGCTTGTAACTTTTTACTCGAGCTTCATCAAACCTTGAAATTTTGTAACAATAAAGAACTCGAGCCTCTTGTCAATTTAAGCTATCGCTCAAAGCTATGCTAACCTTGAGTTCCAAATCAAACACTGCTAAAATTTCAAATGGCCCTAACTTCTATACGGTACGTCCTACACCTATCAAAGTTTGGAACATACAAATTCTTGTAACTTTTTACTGGAGCGTCATAAAATCTTGAAATTTTGTAGCAATAAAGTACACGAGCCTCTTGTCAATTTAAGATATCGCTCAAAGCTATACTACCCTTGAGTCCCAAATCAAACACTGATAAAACTTCAAATGGCCCTAACTGGTATACGGTACGTCCTATACCTATCAAAGTTTGCAACATACAAATGCTTGTAACTTTTTACTGGAGCGTCATATAACCTTGAAATTTTGTAACAATAAAGTACTCGAGCCTCTTGTCAATTTAAGCTATCGCTCAAAGCTCTGCTTCCCTTGAGTCCCAATTAAACACTGATAAAACTTCAAATGGCCCTAACTTCTATACGGTACGTCCTACACCTATCAAAGTTTGCAACCTACAAATGCTTGTAACTTTTTACTGGAGCGTCATAAAACCTTGAAATTTTGTAACAATAAAGTACTCGAGCCTCTTGTCAATTTAAGCTATCGCTCAAAGCTATGCTACCCTTGAGTCCCAAATCAAACACTGATAAAACTTCAAACGGCCCTAACTACTATACCGTACGTCCTACACCTATCAAAGTTTGCAACCTACAAATGCTTGTAACTTTTTACCGGAGCGTCATAAAACCTTGAAATTTTGTAACAATAAAGTACTCGAGCCTCTTGTCAATTTAAGCTATCGCTCAAAGCTATGCTTCCCTTGAGTCCCAAATCAAACATTGATAAAACTTCAAATGGCTCTTACTTCTATACGGTACGTCCTACACTTATCAAACTTTGCAACATACAAATGCTTGTAACTTTTTACTGGAGCGTCATAAAACCTTGAAATTTTGTAACAATAAAGTACTCGAGCCTCTTGTCAATTTAAGATATCGCTCAAAGCTATGCTACCCTTGAGTCTCAAATCAAACGCTGATAAGACTTCAAATGCCCTTACTTCAATACGGTACGTCCTACACCTATCAACATTTGCAACATACAAATGCTTGTAAAGTTTTACTGGAGCGTCATAAAACCTTGAAATTTTGTAACAATAAAGTACTCGAGCCTCTTGTCAATTTAAGCTATAGCTCAAAGCTATGCTGCCCTTGAGTCTCAAATCAAACACTGATAAAACTTCAAATGGCCTTAACTTCTATACGGTACGTCCTACACCTATCAAAGTTTGCAACATACAAATGCTTGTAACTTTTTACTGGAGCATCATAAAACCTTGAAATTTTGTAACAATAAAGTACTCGAGCCTCTTGTCAATTTAAGCTATCGGTCAAAGCTATGCTACCCTTGAGTCCCAAATCAAATATTGATAAAACTTCAAATGGCCCTTACTTCTATACGGTACGTCCTACACCTATCAAAGTTTGCAGCATACAAATGCTTGTAACTTTTTTCTGGAGCGTCATAAAACCTTGAAATTTTGTATCAATGAAGTACTCGAGCCTCTTCTCAATTTAAACTATCGCTCCAAGCTATGCTACCCTTGAGTCCCAAATCAAACACTGATAAAACTTCAAATGGCCCTAACTTCTATACGGTACGTCCTACACTTATCAAACTTTGCAACATACAAATGCTTGTAACTTTTTACTGGAGCGACATAAAACCTTGCAATTTTGTAATAATAAAGTACTCGAGCCTCTTGTCAATTTAAGCTATCGCTCAAAGCTATGCTACCCTTGAGTCCCAAATCAAACACATATAAAACTTCAAATGGCCCTAAGTTCTATACGGTACATCCTACACCTATCAAAGTTTGCAACATACAAATGCTTGTAACTTTTTACTGGAGCATCATAAAACCTTGAAATTTTGTAACAATAAAGTACTTGGACCTCTTGTCAATTTAAGCTATCGCTCAAAGCTATGCTATCCTTGAGTCCCAAATCAAACATGGATGAAACTTCAAATTGCCCTTACTTATATGGTACGTCCTACACCAATCAAAGTTTGCAACATACAAATGCTTGTAACGTTTTACTGGAGCGTCATAAAACCTTGAAATTTTGTAACAATAAAGACCTCGAGCCTCTTGTCAATTTAACCTATCGCTCAAAGCTATGCTACCCTTGAGTCCCAAATCAAACATTGATAAAACTTCAAATGGCCCTTACTTCTATACGGTACGTCCTACAGCTATCAAAGTTTGCAACATACAAATGCTTGTAACTTTTTACTGGAGCGTTATAAAATCTTGAAATTTTGTAACAATAAAGACCTCGAGCCTCTTGTCAATTTAACCTATCAATTTAAGCTATCGCTCAAAGCTATGCTACCCTTGGGTCCCAAATCAAACAATTATAAAACTTCAAATGACCCTAACTTCTATACGGTACGTCCTACACATATCAAAGTTTGCAACATACAAATGCTTGTAACTTTTTACTGGAGCGTCATAAAACCTTGAAATTTTGTAACAATAAAGTACTCGAGCCTCTTGTCAATTTAAGCTATCGCACAAAGCTATGCTACCCTTGAATCCCAAATCAAACACTGCTAAAATTTCAAATGGCCCAGACTTCTATACGGTACGTCCTACACCTATCAAAGTTTGCAACATACAAATGCTTGTAACTTTTTACTGAAGCGTCATAAAACATTGAAATTTTGTAACAATAAAGTACTCGAGCCTCTTGTCAATTTAAGCTATCGCTCAAAGCTTTGCTACCCTTGAGTCCCGAATCAAACAGTGATAAAACTTCAAATGGCCCTAACTTCTATAGGGTACGTCCTAAACCTATCAAAGTCTGCAACATACAAATGCTTGTAACTTTTTATTGGAGCGTCATAAAACCTTGAAATTTTGTAACAATAAAGTACTCGAGCCTCTTGCCAATTTAAGCTATCGCTCAAAGCTATGCTACCCTTGAGTCCCAAATCAAACACTGATAAAACTTCAAATGGCCCTAACTTCTATACGGTACGTCCTACACCTATCAAAGTTTGTAACATACAAATGCTTGTAACTTTTTACTGGAGCGTCATAAAACCTTGAAATTTTGTAACAATAAAGTACTCGAGCCTCTTGTCAATTTAAGCTATCGCACAAAGCTATGGTACCCTTCAATCCCAAATCAAACACTGCTAAAATTTCAAATGGCCCAGACTTCTATACGGTACGTCCTACACCTATTAAAGTTTGCAACATACAAATGCTTGTAACTTTTTATTGGAGCGTCATAAAACCTTGAAATTTTGTAACAATAAAGTACTCGAGCCTCTTGCCAATTTAAGCTATCGCTCAAAGCTATGCTACCCTTGAGTCCCAAATCAAACACTGATAAAACTTCAAATGGCCCTAACTTCTATACGGTACGTCCTACACCTATCAAAGTTTGTAACATACAAATGCTTGTAACTTTTTACTGGAGCGTCATAAAACCTTGTAATTTTGTAACAATAAAGTACTCGAGCCTCTTGTCAATTTAAGCTATCGCTGAAAGGTATGCTACCCTTGAGTTCCAAATCAAACACTGATAAAATTTCAAATGACCCTAACTTCTATACGGTACGTCCTACAGCTATCAAAGTTTGCAACATACAAATGCTGGTAACTTTTTACTGGAGCGTTATAAAACCTTGAAATTTTGTAACAATAAAGACCTCGAGCCTCTTGTCAATTAAGCTGTCGCTCAAAGCTATGCTACCCTTGGGTCCCAAATCAAACAATGATAAAACTTCAAGTGGCCCTAGCTTCTATACGGTACGTCCTACACCTATCAAAGTTTGCAACATAAAAATGCTTGTAACTTTTTACTGGAGCGTCATAAAACCTTGAAATTTTGTAACAATAAAGTACTCGAGCCTCTTGTCAATTTAAGCTATCGCATAAAGCTATGCTACCCTTGAGTCCCAAATCAAACACTGCTAAGATTTCAAATGGCCCTACCTTCTATACTGTACGTCCTACACCTATCAAAGTTTGCAACATAAAAATGCTTGTAACTTTTTACTGGAGCGTCATAAAACCTTGAAGTTTTGTAACAATAAAGACCTCGAGCCTCTTGTCAATTTAACCTATCGCTCAAAGCTATGCTACCCTTGAGTCCCAAATCGAACAATCATGAAACTTCAAATGGCCCTAACTTCTATACGGTACATCCTACATCTATCAAAGTTTGCAACATACAAATGCTTGTAACTTTTTACTGGAGCGTCATAAAACCTTGAAATTTTGTAACAATAAAGTACTCGAGCCTCTTCTCAATTTAAGCTATCGCTCAAAGCTATGCTACCCTTGAGTCCCAAATCAAACACTGATAAAACTTCAAATGGCCGTAACTTCTATACGGTACGTCCTACACCTATAAAAGTTTGCAACATACAAATGATTGTAACTTTTTACTCGAGCGTCATAAAACCTTGAAATTTTGTAACAATATAGTATTCGAGCCTCTTGTCAATTTAAGCTATCGCTCAATGCTATGCTAACCTTGAGTCCCAAATCAAACACTTGTAAAACTTCAAATGGCCCTAACTTCTATACGGTACGTCCTACGCCTATCAAAGTTGGCAACATAGAAGTGCTTGTAACTTTTTACTGGAGCGTCATAAAACCTTGAAATTTTGTAACAATAAAGTACTCGAGCCTCTTGTCAATTTAAGCTATCGCTGAAAGCTATGCTACCCTTGAGTCCCAAATCAAACACTGATAAAATTTCAAATGGCCCTAACTTCTATACGACTATCAAAGTTTGCAACATACAAATGCTTGTAACTTTTTACTGGAGCGTTATAAAACCTTGAAATTTTGTAACAATAAAGACCTCGAGCCTCTTGTCAATTTAACCTATCGCTCAAAGCTATGCTACCCTTGAGTTCCAAATCGAACAATGATAAAACTTCAAATGGCCCTAACTTATATACGGTACGTCCTAAACCTATCAAAGTTTGCAACATACAAATGCTTGTAACTTTTTATTGGAGCGTCATAAAACCTTGAAAGTTTGTAAAAATAAAGTACTCGAGCCTCTTGCCAATTTAAGCTATCGCTCAAAGCTATGCTACCCTTGAGTCCCAAATCAAACACTGATAAAACTTCAAATGGCCCTAACTTCTATAAGGTACGTCCTACACCTATCAAAGTATGTAGCATACAAATGCTTGTAACTTTTTACTGGATCGTCATAAAACCTTGTAATTTTCTAACAATAAAGTACTCGAGCTTCTTGTCAATTTAAGCTATCGCTCAAAGCTATGCTAACCTTGAGTCCCAAATCAAACACTTATAAAACTTCAAATGGCCCTAACTTCTATACGGTACGTCCTACACCTATCAAAGTTGGCAACATACAAATGCTTGTAACTTTTTACTGGAGCGTCATAAAACCTTGAAATTTTGTAACAATAAAGACCACGAGCCTCTTGTCAATTAAGCTGTCGCTCAAAGCTATGCTACCCTTGGGTCCCAAATCAAACAATGATAAAACTTCAAATGGCCCTAGCTTCTATACGGTACGTCCTACACCTATCAAAGTTTGCAACATAAAAATGCTTGTAACTTTTTACTGGAGCGTCATAAAACCTTGAAAATTTGTAACAATAAAGTACTCGAGCCTCTTGTCAATTTAAGCTATCGCACAAAGCTATGCTACCCTTGAGTCCCAAATCAAACACTGCTAAAATTTCAAATGGCCCTAGCTTCTATACGGTACGTCCTACACCTATCAAAGTTTGCAACATAAAAATGCTTGTAACTTTTTACTGGAGCGTCATAAAACCTTGAAATTTTGTAACAATAAAGACCTCGAGCCTCTTGTCAATGTAACCTATCGCTCAAAGCTATGCTACCCTTGAGTCCCAATTCGAACAATGATAAAACTTCAAATGGCCCTAACTTCTATACGGTACGTCCTACACCTATCAAAGTTTGCAACATACAAATGCTTGTAACTTTTTACTGGAGCGTCATAAAACCTTGAAATTTTGTAACAATAAAGTACTCGAGCCTCTTCTCAATTTAAGCTATCGCTCAAAGCTATGCTACCCTTGAGTCCCAAATCAAACACTGATAAAACTTCAAATGGCCGTAACTTCTATACGGTACGTCCTACACCTATCAAAGTTTGCAACATACAAATGCTTGTAACTTTTTACTCGAGCGCCATAAAACCTTGAAATTTTGTAACAATATAGTATTCGAGCCTCTTGTCAATTTAAGTTATCGCACAAAGCTATGCTACCCTTGAGTCCCAAATTAAACCCTGATAAAACTTTAAATAGCCCTAACTTCTGTACGGTACGTCCTACACCTATCAAAGTTGGCAACATACAAATGCTTGTAACTTTTTACTGGAGCGTCATAAAACCTTGAAATTTTGTAACAATAAAGACCTCGGGCCTCTTGTCAATTTAAGCTGTCGCTCAAAGCTATGCTACCCTTGGGTCCCAAATCAAGCAATTATAAAACTTCAACTGGCCCTAACTTCTATACGGTACGTCCTAAACCTATCAAAGTTTGCAACATACAAATGCTTGTAACTTTTTACTGGAGCGTTATAAAACCTTGAAATTTTGTAACAATAAAGACCTCGAGCCTCTTGTCAATTTAACCTATCGCTCAAAGCTATGCTACCCTTGAGTTCCAAATCGAACAATGATAAAACTTCAAATGGCCCTAACTTATATACGGTACGTCCTAAACCTATCAAAGTTTGCAACATACAAATGCTTGTAACTTTTTATTGGAGCGTCATAAAACCTTGAAAGTTTGTAAAAATAAAGTACTCGAGCCTCTTGCCAATTTAAGCTATCGCTCAAAGCTATGCTACCCTTGAGTCCCAAATCAAACACTGATAAAACTTCAAATGGCCCTAACTTCTATAAGGTACGTCCTACACCTATCAAAGTATGTAGCATACAAATGCTTGTAACTTTTTACTGGAGCGTCATAAAACCTTGTAATTTTCTAACAATAAAGTACTCGAGCTTCTTGTCAATTTAAGCTATCGCTCAAAGCTATGCTAACCTTGAGTCCCAAATCAAACACTTATAAAACTTCAAATGGCCCTAACTTCTATACGGTACGTCCTACACCTATCAAAGTTGGCAACATACAAATGCTTGTAACTTTTTACTGGAGCGTCATAAAACCTTGAAATTTTGTAACAATAAAGACCACGAGCCTCTTGTCAATTAAGCTGTCGCTCAAAGCTATGCTACCCTTGGGTCCCAAATCAAACAATGATAAAACTTCAAATGGCCCTAGCTTCTATACGGTACGTCCTACACCTATCAAAGTTGGCAACATACAAATGCTTGTAACTTTTTACTGGAGCGTCATAAAACCTTGAAATTTTGTAACAATAAAGACCTCGAGCCTCTTGTCAATTTAAGCTGTCGCTCAAAGCTATGCTACCCTTGGGTCCCAAATCAAGCAATTATAAAACTTCAACTGGCCCTAACTTCTATACGGTACGTCCTACACCTATCAAAGTTTGCAGCATACAAATGCTCGTAACTTTTTACTGGAGCGTCATAAAACCTTGAAATTTTGTAACAATAAAGTACTCGAGCCTCTTCTCAATTTAAGCTATCGCTCAAAGCTATGCTACCCTTGAGTCCCAAATCAAACACTGATAAAACTTCAAATGGCCGTAACTTCTATACGGTACGTCCTACACCTATCAAAGTTTGCAACATACAAATGCTTGTAACTTTTTACTGGAGCGTCATAAAACCTTGAAATTTTGTAACAATAAAGTACTCGAGCCTCTTCTCAATTTAAGCTATCGCTCAAAGCTATGCTACCCTTGAGTCCCAAATCAAACACTGATAAAACTTCAAATGGCCGTAACTTCTATACGGTACGTCCTACACCTATCAAAGTTTGCAACATAAAAATGCTTGTAACTTTTTACTGGAGCGTCATAAAACCTTGAAGTTTTGTAACAATAAAGACCTCGAGCCTCTTGTCAATTTAACCTATCGCTCAAAGCTATGCTACCCTTGAGTCCCAAATCGAACAATCATGAAACTTCAAATGGCCCTAACTTCTATACGGTACATCCTACATCTATCAAAGTTTGCAACATACAAATGCTTGTAACTTTTTACTGGAGCGTCATAAAACCTTGAAATTTTGTAACAATAAAGTACTCGAGCCTCTTCTCAATTTAAGCTATCGCTCAAAGCTATGCTACCCTTGAGTCCCAAATCAAACACTGATAAAACTTCAAATGGCCGTAACTTCTATACGGTACGTCCTACACCTATCAAAGTTTGCAACATACAAATGATTGTAACTTTTTACTCGAGCGTCATAAAACCTTGAAATTTTGTAACAATAAAGTACTCGAGTCTCTTCTCAATTTAAGCTATCGCTCAAAGCTATGCTACCCTTGAGTCCCAAATCAAACACTGATAAAACTTCAAATGGCCGTAACTTCTATACGGTACGTCCTACACCTATCAAAGTTTGCAACATACAAATGATTGTAACTTTTTACTCGAGCGTCATAAAACCTTGAAATTTTGTAACAATATAGTATTCGAGCCTCTTGTCAATTTAAGCTGTCGCTCAAAGCTATGCTACCCTTGAGTCCCAAATCAAACACTGATAAAATTTCAAATGGCCCTAACTTCTATACGACTATCAAAGTTTGCAACATACAAATGCTTGTAACTTTTTACTGGAGCGTTATAAAACCTTGAAATTTTGTAACAATAAAGACCTCGAGCCTCTTGTCAATTTAACCTATCGCTCAAAGCTATGCTACCCTTGAGTTCCAAATCGAACAATGATAAAACTTCAAATGGCCCTAACTTATATACGGTACGTCCTAAACCTATCAAAGTTTGCAACATACAAATGCTTGTAACTTTTTATTAGAGCGTCATAAAATCTTGAAAGTTTGTAAAAATAAAGTACTCGAGCCTCTTGCCAATTTAAGCTATCGCTCAAAGCTATGCTACCCTTGAGTCCCAAATCAAACACTGATAAAACTTCAAATGGCCCTAACTTCTATAAGGTACGTCCTACACCTATCAAAGTATGTAGCATACAAATGCTTGTAACTTTTTACTGGAGCGTCATAAAACCTTGTAATTTTCTAACAATAAAGTACTCGAGCTTCTTGTCAATTTAAGCTATCGCTCAAAGCTATGCTAACCTTGAGTCCCAAATCAAACACTTATAAAACTTCAAATGGCCCTAACTTCTATACGGTACGTCCTACACCTATCAAAGTTGGCAACATACAAATGCTTGTAACTTTTTACTGGAGCGTCATAAAACCTTGAAATTTTGTAACAATAAAGACCACGAGCCTCTTGTCAATTAAGCTGTCGCTCAAAGCTATGCTACCCTTGGGTCCCAAATCAAACAATGATAAAACTTCAAATGGCCCTAGCTTCTATACGGTACGTCCTACACCTATCAAAGTTTGCAACATAAAAATGCTTGTAACTTTTTACTGGAGCGTCATAAAACCTTGAAAATTTGTAACAATAAAGTACTCGAGCCTCTTGTCAATTTAAGCTATCGCACAAAGCTATGCTACCCTTGAGTCCCAAATCAAACACTGCTAAAATTTCAAATGGCCCTAGCTTCTATACGGTACGTCCTACACCTATCAAAGTTTGCAACATAAAAATGCTTGTAACTTTTTACTGGAGCGTCATAAAACCTTGAAATTTTGTAACAATAAAGACCTCGAGCCTCTTGTCAATGTAACCTATCGCTCAAAGCTATGCTACCCTTGAGTCCCAATTCGAACAATGATAAACTTCAAATGGCCCTAACTTCTATACGGTACGTCCTACACCTATCAAAGTTTGCAACATACAAATGCTTGTAACTTTTTACTGGAGCGTCATAAAACCTTGAAATTTTGTAACAATAAAGTACTCGAGCCTCTTCTCAATTTAAGCTATCGCTCAAAGCTATGCTACCCTTGAGTCCCAAATCAAACACTGCTAAAATTTCAAATGGCCCTAACTTCTATACGGTACGTCCTACACCTATCAAAGTTTGCAACATACAAATGCTAGTAACTTTTTACTGGAGCGTCATAAAATCTTGAAATTTTGTAACAATAAAGTACTCGAGCCTCTTGTCAATTTAAGCTATCGCTCAAAGCTATGCTACCCTTGAGTCCCAAATTAAACACTGATAAAATTTCAAATGGTCCTAACTTCTGTACGGTACGTCCTACACCTATCAAAGTTTGCAACATACAAATGCTTGTAACTTTTTACTGGAGCGTCATAAAACCTTGAAATTTTGTAACAATAAAGACCTCGAGCCTCTTGTCAATTTAAGCTGTCGCTCAAAGCTATGCTACCCTTGGGTCTCAAATCAAACACTTATAAAACTTCAAATGGCCCTAACTTCTATACGGTACGTCCTACACCTATCAAAGTTGGCAACATACAAATGCTTGTAACTTTTTACTGGAGCGTCATAAAACCTTGAAATTTTGTAACAATAAAGTACTCGAGCCTCTTGTCAATTTAAGCTATCGCACAAAGCTATGCTACCCTTGAGTCCCAAATCAAACACTGCTAAAATTTCAAATGGCCCTAGCTTCTATACGGTACGTCCTACACCTATCAAAGTTTGCAACATAAAAATGCTTGTAACTTTTTACTGGAGCGTCATAAAACCTTGAAATTTTGTAACAATAAAGACCTCGAGCCTCTTGTCAATGTAACCTATCGCTCAAAGCTATGCTACCCTTGAGTCCCAATTCGAACAATGATAAAACTTCAAATGGCCCTAACTTCTATACGGTACGTCCTACACCTATCAAAGTTTGCAACATACAAATGCTTGTAACTTTTTACTGGAGCGTCATAAAACCTTGAAATTTTGTAACAATAAAGTACTCGAGCCTCTTCTCAATTTAAGCTATCGCTCAAAGCTATGCTACCCTTGAGTCCCAAATCAAAGACTGATAAAACTTCAAATGGCCGTAACTTCTATACGGTACGTCCTACACCTATCAAAGTTTGCAACATACAAATGCTTGTAACTTTTTACTCGAGCGCCATAAAACCTTGAAATTTTGTAACAATATAGTATTCGAGCCTCTTGTCAATTTAAGTTATCGCACAAAGCTATGCTACCCTTGAGTCCCAAATTAAACACTGATAAAACTTCAAATTGCCCTAACTTCTATACGGTACGTCCTACACCTATCAAAGTTTGCAGCATACAAATGCTCGTAACTTTTTACTGGAGCGTCATAAAACCTTGAAATTTTGTAACAATAAAGACCTCGAGCCTCTTGTCAATTTAAGCTATCGCTCAAAGCTATGCTACCCTTGAGTCCCAAATCAAGCAATTATAAAACTTCAAATGGCCCTAACTTCTATACGGTACGTCCTAAACCTATCAAAGTTTGCAACATACAAATGCTTGTAACTTTTTACTGGAGCGTAATAAAACCTTGTAATTTTCTAACAATAAAGTACTCGAGACTCTTCTCAATTTAAGCTATCGCTCAAAGCTATGCTACCCTTGAGTCCCAAATCAAACACTGCTAAAATTTCAAATGGCCCTAACTTCTATACGGTACGTCCTACACCTATCAAAGTTTGCAACATACAAATGCTAGTAACTTTTTACTGGAGCGTCATAAAATCTTGAAATTTTGTAACAATAAAGTACTCGAGCCTCTTGTCAATTTAAGCTATCGCTCAAAGCTATGCTACCCTTGAGTCCCAAATCAAACACTGATAAAATTTCAAATGGTCCTAACTTCTGTACGGTACGTCCTACACCTATCAAAGTTTGCAACATACAAATGCTTGTAACTTTTTACTGGAGCGTCATAAAACCTTGAAATTTTGTAACAATAAAGACCTCGAGCCTCTTGTCAATTTAAGCTGTCGCTCAAAGCTATGCTACCCTTGGGTCTCAAATCAAACACTTATAAAACTTCAAATGGCCCTAACTTCTATACGGTACGTCCTACACCTATCAAAGTTGGCAGCATACAAATGCTCGTAACTTTTTACTGGAGCGTCATAAAACCTTGAAATTTTGTAACAATAAAGTACTCGAGCCTCTTGTCAATTTAAGCTATCGCTCAAAGCTATGCTACCCTTGAGTCCCAAATCAAACACTGATAAAACTTCAAATGGCCCTAACTTCTATAAGGTACGTCCTACACCTATCAAAGTATGTAGCATACAAATGCTTGTAACTTTTTACTGGAGCGTAATAAAACCTTGTAATTTTCTAACAATAAAGTACTCGAGACTCTTCTCAATTTAAGCTATCGCTCAAAGCTATGCTACCCTTGAGTCCCAAATCAAACACTGCTAAAATTTCAAATGGCCCTAACTTCTATACGGTACGTCCTACACCTATCAAAGTTTGCAACATACAAATGCTAGTAACTTTTTACTGGAGCGTCATAAAATCTTGAAATTTTGTAACAATAAAGTACTCGAGCCTCTTGTCAATTTAAGCTATCGCTCAAAGCTATGCTACCCTTGAGTCCCAAATCAAACACTGAAAAAATTTCAAATGGTCCTAACTTCTGTACGGTACGTCCTACACCTATCAAAGTTTGCAACATACAAATGCTTGTAACTTTTTACTGGAGCGTCATAAAACCTTGAAATTTTGTAACAATAAAGACCTCGAGCCTCTTGTCAATTTAAGCTGTCGCTCAAAGCTATGCTACCCTTGGGTCTCAAATCAAACACTTATAAAACTTCAAATGGCCCTAACTTCTATACGGTACGTCCTACACCTATCAAAGTTGGCAACATACAAATGCTTGTAACTTTTTACTGGAGCGTCATAAAACCTTGAAATTTTGTAACAATAAAGTACTCGAGCCTCTTGTCAATTTAAGCTATCGCTCAAAGCTATGCTACCCTTGAGTCCCAAATCAAACACTGATAAAACTTCAAATGGCCCTAACTTCTATAAGGTACGTCCTACACCTATCAAAGTATGTAGCATACAAATGCTTGTAACTTTTTACTGGAGCGTCATAAAACCTTGTAATTTTCTAACAATAAAGTACTCGAGCTTCTTGTCAATTTAAGTTATCGCTCAAAGCTATGCTAACCTTGAGTCCCAAACCAAACACTTATAAAACTTCAAATGGCCCTAACTTCTATAAGGTACGTCCTACAGCTATCAAAGTTTGCAACATACAAATGCTTGTAACTTTTTACTGGAGCGTTATAAAACCTTGAAATTTTGTAACAATAAAGACCTCGAGCCTCTTGTCAATTTAACCTATCGCTCAAAGCTATGCTACCCTTGAGTCCCAAATCGAACAATGATAAAACTTCAAATTGCCCTAACTTCTATACGGTACGTCCTACACCTATCAAAGTTTGCAACATACAAATGCTTGTAACTTTTTATTGGAGCGTCATAAAACCTTGAAATTTTGTAAAAATAAAGTACTCGAGCCTCTTGCCAATTTAAGCTATCGCTCAAAGCTATGCTACCCTTGGGTCCCAAATCAAACACTGATAAAACTTCAAATGGCCGTAACTTCTATACGGTACATCCTACACCTATCAAAGTATGTAGCATACAAATGCTTGTAACTTTTTACTGGAGCGTCATAAAACCTTGTAATTTTCTAACAATAAAGTACTCGAGCTTCTTGTCAATTAAGCTGTCGCTCAAAGCTATGCTACCCTTGGGTCCCAAATCAAACAATGATAAAACTTCAAATGGCCCTAGCTTCTATACGGTACGTCCTACACCTATCAAAGTTTGCAACATAAAAATGCTTGTAACTTTTTACTGGAGCGTCATAAAACCTTGAAAATTTGTAACAATAAAGTACTCGAGCCTCTTGTCAATTTAAGCTATCGCACAAAGCTATGCTACCCTTGAGTCCCAAATCAAACACTGCTAAAATTTCAAATGGCCCTAGCTTCTATATGGTACGTCCTACACCTATCAAAGTTTGCAACATAAAAATGCTTGTAACTTTTTACTGGAGCGTCATAAAACCTTGAAATTTTGTAACAATAAAGACCTCGAGCCTCTTGTCAATTTAACCTATCGCTCAAAGCTATGCTACCCTTGAGTCCCAATTCGAACAATGATAAAACTTCAAATGGCCCTAACTTCTATACGGTACGTCCTACACCTATCAAAGTTTGCAACATACAAATGCTTGTAACTTTTTACTGGAGCGTCATAAAACCTTGAAATTTTGTAACAATAAAGTACTCGAGCCTCTTCTCAATTTAAGCTATCGCTCAAAGCTATGCTACCCTTGAGTCCCAAATCAAACACTGCTAAAATTTCAAATGGCCCTAACTTCTATACGGTACGTCCTACACCTATCAAAGTTTGCAACATACAAATGCTAGTAACTTTTTACTGGAGCGTCATAAAATCTTGAAATTTTGTAACAATAAAGTACTCGAGCCTCTTGTCAATTTAAGCTATCGCTCAAAGCTATGCTACCCTTGAGTCCCAAATTAAACACTGATAAAATTTCAAATGGTCCTAACTTCTGTACGGTACGTCCTACACCTATCAAAGTTTGCAACATACAAATGCTTGTAACTTTTTACTGGAGCGTCATAAAACCTTGAAATTTTGTAACAATAAAGACCTCGAGCCTCTTGTCAATTTAAGCTGTCGCTCAAAGCTATGCTACCCTTGGGTCTCAAATCAAACACTTATAAAACTTCAAATGGCCCTAACTTCTATACGGTACGTCCTACACCTATCAAAGTTGGCAACATACAAATGCTTGTAACTTTTTACTGGAGCGTCATAAAACCTTGAAATTTTGTAACAATAAAGTACTCGAGCCTCTTGTCAATTTAAGCTATCGCTCAAAGCTATGCTACCCTTGAGTCCCAAATCAAACACTGATAAAACTTCAAATGGCCCTAACTTCTATAAGGTACGTCCTACACCTATCAAAGTATGTAGCATACAAATGCTTGTAACTTTTTACTGGAGCGTCATAAAACCTTGTAATTTTCTAACAATAAAGTACTCGAGCTTCTTGTCAATTTAAGTTATCGCTCAAAGCTATGCTAACCTTGAGTCCCAAACCAAACACTTATAAAACTTCAAATGGCCCTAACTTCTATAAGGTACGTCCTACAGCTATCAAAGTTTGCAACATACAAATGCTTGTAACTTTTTACTGGAGCGTTATAAAACCTTGAAATTTTGTAACAATAAAGACCTCGAGCCTCTTGTCAATTTAACCTATCGCTCAAAGCTATGCTACCCTTGAGTCCCAAATCGAACAATGATAAAACTTCAAATTGCCCTAACTTCTATACGGTACGTCCTACACCTATCAAAGTTTGCAACATACAAATGCTTGTAACTTTTTATTGGAGCGTCATAAAACCTTGAAATTTTGTAAAAATAAAGTACTCGAGCCTCTTGCCAATTTAAGCTATCGCTCAAAGCTATGCTACCCTTGGGTCCCAAATCAAACACTGATAAAACTTCAAATGGCCGTAACTTCTATACGGTACATCCTACACCTATCAAAGTATGTAGCATACAAATGCTTGTAACTTTTTACTGGAGCGTCATAAAACCTTGTAATTTTCTAACAATAAAGTACTCGAGCTTCTTGTCAATTAAGCTGTCGCTCAAAGCTATGCTACCCTTGGGTCCCAAATCAAACAATGATAAAACTTCAAATGGCCCTAGCTTCTATACGGTACGTCCTACACCTATCAAAGTTTGCAACATAAAAATGCTTGTAACTTTTTACTGGAGCGTCATAAAACCTTGAAAATTTGTAACAATAAAGTACTCGAGCCTCTTGTCAATTTAAGCTATCGCACAAAGCTATGCTACCCTTGAGTCCCAAATCAAACACTGCTAAAATTTCAAATGGCCCTAGCTTCTATATGGTACGTCCTACACCTATCAAAGTTTGCAACATAAAAATGCTTGTAACTTTTTACTGGAGCGTCATAAAACCTTGAAATTTTGTAACAATAAAGACCTCGAGCCTCTTGTCAATTTAACCTATCGCTCAAAGCTATGCTACCCTTGAGTCCCAATTCGAACAATGATAAAACTTCAAATGGCCCTAACTTCTATACGGTACGTCCTACACCTATCAAAGTTTGCAACATACAAATGCTTGTAACTTTTTACTGGAGCGTCATAAAACCTTGAAATTTTGTAACAATAAAGTACTCGAGCCTCTTCTCAATTTAAGCTATCGCTCAAAGCTATGCTACCCTTGAGTCCCAAATCAAACACTGATAAAACTTCAAATGGCCGTAACTTCTATACGGTACGTCCTACACCTATCAAAGTTTGCAACATACAAATGCTTGTAACTTTTTACTCGAGCGTCATAAAACCTTGAAATTTTGTAACAATATAGTATTCGAGCCTCTTGTCAATTTAAGCTATTGCAAAAAGCTATGCTACCCTTGAGTCCCAAATTAAACACTGATAAAATTTCAAATGGCCCTAACTTCTGTACGGTACGTCCTACACCTATCAAAGTTTGCAACATACAAATGCTTGTAACTTTTTACTGGAGCGTCATAAAACCTTGAAATTTTGTAACAATAAAGACCTCGAGCCTCTTGTCAATTTAAGCTGTCGCTCAAAGCTATGCTACCCTTGGGTCCCAAATCAAGCAATTATAAAACTTCAAATGGCCCTAACTTCTATACGGTACGCCCTAAACCTATCAAAGTTTGCAACATACAAATGCTTGTAACTTTTTATTGGAGCGTCATAAAACCTTGATATTTTGTAACAATAAAGTGCTCGAGCCTCTTGCCAATTTAAGCTATCGCTCAAAGCTATGCTACCCTTGAGTCCCAAATCAAACACTGAGAAAACTTCAAATAGCCCTAACTTCTATACGGTACGTTCTACACCTGTCAAAGTATGTAACATACAAATGCTTGTAACTTTTTACTGGAGCGTCATAAAACCTTGAAATTTTGTAACAATAAAGTACTCGAGCCTCTTGTCAATTTAAGCTCTCGCTCAAAGCTATGCTAACCTTGAGTCCCAAATCAAACACTTATAAAACTTCAAATGGCCCTACCTTCTATACGGTACGTTCTACACCTGTCAAAGTATGTAACATACAAATGCTTGTAACTTTTTACTGGAGCGTCATAAAACCTTGAAATTTTGTAACAATAAAGTACTCGAGCCTCTTGTCAATTTAAGCTCTCGCTCAAAGCTATGCTAACCTTGAGTCCCAAATCAAACACTTATAAAACTTCAAATGGCCCTACCTTCTATACGGTACGTCCTACACCTATCAAAGTTGGCAACATACAAATGCTTGTAACTTTTTACTGGAGCGTTATAAAACCTTGAAATTTTGTAACAATAAAGACCTCGAGCCTCTTGTCAATTTAACCTATCGCTCAAAGCTATGCTACCCTTGAGTCCCAAATCGAACAATGATAAAACTTCAAATTGCCCTAACTTCTATACGGTACGTCCTACACCTATCAAATTTTGCAGCATACAAATGCTCGTAACTTTTTACTGGAGCGTCATAAAACCTTGAAATTTTCTAACAATAAAGTACTCGAGCCTCTTCTCAATTTAAGCTATCGCTCAAAGCTATGCTACCCTTGAGTCCCAAATCAAACACTGATAAAACTTCAAATGGCCGTAACTTCTATATGGTACGTAATACACCTATCAAAGTTTGCAACATACAAATGCTTGTAACTTTTTACTGGAGCGTCATAAAACCTTGAAATTTTGTAACAATAAAGTACTCGAGCCTCTTCTCAATTTAAGCTATCGCTCAAAGCTATGCTACCCTTGAGTCCCAAATCAAACACTGATAAAACTTCAAATAGCCGTAACTTCTATACGGTACGTATTACACCTATCAAAGTTTGCAACATACAAATGCTTGTAACTTTTTACTCGAGCGTCATAAAACCTTGAAATTTTGTAACAATAAAGTACTCGAGCCTCTTCTCAATTTAAGCTATCGCTCAAAGCTATGCTACCCTTGAGTCCCAAATCAAACACTGATAAAACTTCAAATGGCCGTAACTTCTATACGGTACGTCCTACACCTATCAAAGTTTGCAACATACAAATGCTTGTAACTTTTTACTCGAGCGTCATAAAACCTTGAAATTTTGTAACAATATAGTATTCGAGCCTCTTGTCAATTTAAGCTATCGCACAAAGCTATGCTACCCTTGAGTCCCAAATTAAACACTGATAAAATTTCAAATGGCCCTAACTTCGGTACGGTACGTCCTACACCTATCAAAGTTTGCAACATACAAATGCTTGTAACTTTTTACTGGAGCGTCATAAAACCTTGAAATTTTGTAACAATAAAGACCTCGAGCCTCTTGTCAATTTAAGCTGTCGCTCAAAGCTATGCTACCCTTGGGTCCCAAATCAAGCAATTAAAAAACTTCAAATGGCCCTAACTTCTATACGGTACGTCCTAAACCTATCAAAGTTTGCAACATACAAATGCTTGTAACTTTTTATTAGAGCGTCATAAAACCTTGAAATTTTGTAACAATAAAGTACTCGAGCCTCTTGCCAATTTAAGCTATCGCTCAAAGCTATGCTACCCTTGAGTCCCAAATCAAACACTGATAAAACTTTAAATAGCCCTAACTTCTATACGGTACGTTCTATACCTGTCAAAGTATGTAACATACAAATGCTTGTAACTTTTTACTGGAGCGTCATAAAACCTTGAAATTTTGTAACAATAAAGTACTCGAGCCTCTTGTCAATTTAAGCTCTCGCTCAAAGCTATGCTAACCTTGAGTCCCAAATCAAACACTTATAAAACTTCAAATGGCCCTAACTTCTATACGGTACGTCCTACACCTATCAAAGTTGGCAACATACAAATGCTTGTAACTTTTTACTGGAGCGTTAT
This sequence comes from Clusia tigrina, assembly GCA_920105625.2. Taxonomy (NCBI): domain Eukaryota; kingdom Metazoa; phylum Arthropoda; class Insecta; order Diptera; family Clusiidae; genus Clusia; species Clusia tigrina. Next base: position 473,877 of record CAKKTE020000412.1, on the reverse strand, counting down.
AAAACCTTGAAATTTTGTAACAATAAAGTACTCGAGCCTCTTGTCAATTTAAGCTATCGCTCAAAGCTATGCTACCCTTGAGTCCCAAATCAAACACTGATAAAATTTCAAATGGCCCTAACTTCTATACGGTACGTCCTACAGCTATCAAAGTTTGCAACATACAAATGCTTGTAACTTTTTACTGGTGCGTTATAAAACCTTGAAATTTTGTAACAATAAAGACCTCGAGCCTCTTGTCAATTTAACCTATCGCTCAAAGCTATGCTACCCTTGAGTCCCAAATCGAACAATGATAAAACTTCAAATTGCCCTAACTTCTATACGGTACGTCCTACACCTATCAAAGTTTGCAGCATACAAATGCTCGTAACTTTTTACTGGAGCGTCATAAAACCTTGAAATTTTGTAACAATAAAGTACTCGAGCCTCTTCTCAATTTAAGCTATCGCTCAAAGCTATGCTACCCTTGAGTCCCAAATCAAACACTGATAAAACTTCAAATGGCCGTAACTTCTATACGGTACGTCCTACACCTATCAAAGTTTGCAACATACAAATGCTTGTAACTTTTTACTGGAGCGTCATAAAACCTTGAAATTTTGTAACAATAAAGTACTCGAGCCTCTTCTCAATTTAAGCTATCGCTCAAAGCTATGCTACCCTTGAGTCCCAAATCAAACACTGATAAAACTTCAAATGGCCGTAACTTCTATACGGTACGTCCTACACCTATCAAAGTTTGCAACATTCAAATGCTTGTAACTTTTTACTGGAGCGTCATAAAACCTTGAAATTTTGTAACAATATAGTATTCGAGCCTCTTGTCAATTTAAGCTATCGCACAAAGCTATGCTACCCTTGAGCCCCAAATTAAACACTGATAAAATTTCAAATGGCCGTAACTTCTGTACGGTACGTCCTACACCTATCAAAGTTTGCAACATACAAATGCTTGTAACTTTTCACTCGAGCGTCATAAAACCTTGAAATTTTGTAACAATATAGTATTCGAGCCTCTTGTCAATTTAAGCTATCGCACAAAGCTATGCTACCCTTGAGTCCCAAATTAAACACTGATAAAATTTCAAATGGCCCTAACTTCTGTACGGTACGTCCTACACCTATCAAAGTTTGCAACATACAAATGCTTGTAACTTTTTACTGGAGCGTCATAAAACCTTGAAATTTTGTAACAATAAAGACCTCGAGCCTCTTGTCAATTTAAGCTGTCGATCAAAGCTATGCTACCCTTGGGTCCCAAATCAAGCAATTATAAAACTTCAAATGGCCCTAACTTCTATACGGTACGTCCTAAACCTATCAAAGTTTGCAACATACAAATGCTTGTAACTTTTTATTGGAGCGTCATAAAACCTTGAAATTTTGTAACAATAAAGTACTCGAGCCTCTTGCCAATTTAAGCTATCGCTCAAAGCTATGCTACCCTTGAGTCCCAAATCAAACACTGATAAAACTTCAAATAGCCCTAACTTCTATACGGTACGTTCTACACCTGTCAAAGTATGTAACATACAAATGCTTGTTACTTTTTACTGGAGCGTCATAAAACCCTGAAATTTTGTAACAATAAAGTACTCGAGCCTCTTGTCAATTTAAGCTCTCGCTCAAAGCTATGCTAACCTTGAGTCCCAAATCAAACTCTTATAAAACTTCAAATGGCCCTAACTTCTATACGGTACGTCCTATACCTATCAAAGTTGGCAACATACAAATGCTTGTAACTTTTTACTGGAGCGTCATAAAACCTTGAAATTTTGTAACAATAAAGTACTCGAGCCTCTTGTCAACTTAAGCTATCGCTCAAAGCTATGCTACCCTTGAGTCCCAAATCAAACACTGATAAAATTTCAAATGGCCCTAACTTCTATACGGTACGTCCTACAGCTATCAAAGTTTGCAACATACAAATGCTTGTAACTTTTTACTGGAGCGTTATAAAACCTTGAAATTTTGTAACAATAAAGACCTCGAGCCTCTTGTCAATTTAACCTATCGCTCAAAGCTATGCTACCCTTGAGTCCCAAATCGAACAATGATAAAACTTCGAATTGCCCTAACTTCTATACGGTACGTCCTACACCTATCAAAGTTTGCAGCATACAAATGCTCGTAACTTTTTACGGAGCGTCATAAAACCTTGAAATTTTGTAACAATAAAGTACTCGAGCCTCTTCTCAATTTAAGCTATCGCTCAAAGCTATGCTACCCTTGAGTCCCAAATCAAACACTGATAAAACTTCAAATGGCCGTAACTTCTATACGGTACGTCCTACACCTATCAAAGTTTGCAACATACAAATGCTTCTAACTTTTTACTGGAGCGTCATAAAACCTTGAAATTTTGTAACAATAAAGTACTCGAGCCTCTTCTCAATTTAAGCTATCGCTCAAAGCTATGCTACCCTTGAGTCCCAAATCAAACACTGATAAAACTTCAAATGGCCGTAACTTCTATGCGGTACGTCCTACACCTATCAAAGTTTGCAACATACAAATGCTTGTAACTTTTTACTCGAGCGTCATAAAACCTTGAAATTTTGTAACAATATAGTATTCGAGCCTCTTGTCAATTTAAGCTATCGCACAAAGCTATGCTACCCTTGAGCCCCAAATTAAACACTGATAAAATTTCAAATGGCCGTAACTTCTGTACGGTACGTCCTACACCTATCAAAGTTTGCAACATACAAATGCTTGTAACTTTTTATTGGAGCGTCATAAAACCTTGAAATTTTGTAACAATAAAGCACTCGAGCCTCTTGCCAATTTAAGCTATCGCTCAAAGCTATGCTACCCTTGAGTCCCAAATCAAACACTGATAAAACTTCAAATAGCCCTAACTTCTATACGGTACGTTCTACACCTGTGTAAAGTATGTAACATACAAATGCTTGTAACTTTTTACTGGAGCGTCATAAAATCTTGAAATTTTGTAACAATAAAGTACTCGAGCCTCTTGTCAATTTAAGCTCTCGCTCAAAGCTATGCTAACCTTGAGTCCCAAATCAAACTCTTATAAAACTTCAAATGGCCCTAACTTCTATACGGTACGTCCTACACCTATCAAAGTTGGCAACATACAAATGCTTGTAACTTTTTACTGGAGCGTCATAAAACCTTGAAATTTTGTAACAATAAAGTACTCGAGCCTCTTGCCAATTTAAGCTATCGCTCAAAGCTATGCTACCCTTGAGTCCCAAATCAAACACTGATAAAACTTCAAATAGCCCTAACTTCTATACGGTACGTTCTACACCTGTCAAAGTATGTAACATACAAATGCTTGTAACTTTTTACTGGAGCGTCATAAAATCTTGAAATTTTGTAACAATAAAGTACTCGAGCCTCTTGTCAATTTAAGCTCTCGCTCAAAGCTATGCTAACCTTGAGTCCCAAATCAAACTCTTATAAAACTTCAAATGGCCCTAACTTCTATACGGTACGTCCTACACCTATCAAAGTTGGCAACATACAAATGCTTGTAACTTTTTACTGGAGCGTCATAAAACCTTGAAATTTTGTAACAATAAAGTACTCGAGCCTCTTGTCAACTTAAGCTATCGCTCAAAGCTATGCTACCCTTGAGTCCCAAATCAAACACTGATAAAATTTCAAATGGCCCTAACTTCTATACGGTACGTCCTACAGCTATCAAAGTTTGCAACATACAAATGCTTGTAACTTTTTACTGGAGCGTTATAAAACCTTTAAATTTTGTAACAATAAAGACCTCGAGCCTCTTGTCAATTTAACCTATCGCTCAAAGCTATGCTACCCTTGCGTCCCAAATCGACCAATGATAAAACTTCAAATTGCCTTAACTTCTATACGGTACGTCCTACACCTATCAAAGTTTGCAGCATACAAATGCTCGTAACTTTTTACTGGAGCGTCATAAAACCTTGAAATTTTGTAACAATAAAGTACTCGAGCCTCTTCTCAATTTAAGCTATCGCTCAAAGCTATGCTACCCTTGAGTCCCAAATCAAACACTTATAAAACTTCAAATGGCCCTAACTTCTATACGGTACGTCCTACACCTATCAAAGTTGGCAACATACAAATGCTTGTAACTTTTTACTGGAGCGTCATAAAACCTTGAAATGTTGTAACAATAAAGACCTCGAGCCTCTTGTCAATTTAAGCTATCTCACAAAGCTATGCTACCCTTGAGTCCCAAATCAAACGTTGCTAAAACTTCAAATGGCCCTGACTTCTATACGGTACGTCCTACACCTATCAAAGTTTGCAACATACAAATGCTTGTAACTTTTTATTGGAGCGTCATAAAACCTTGAAATTTTGTAAAAATAAAGTACTCGAGCCTCTTGCCAATTTAAGCTATCGCTCAAAGCTATGCTACCCTTGAGTCCCAAATCAAACACTGATAAAACTTCAAATGGCCCTAACTTCTATAAGATACGTCCTACACCTATCAGAGTATGTAGCATACAAATGCATGTAACTTTTTACTGGAGCGTCATAAAACCTTGTAATTTTCTAACAATAAAGTACTCGAGCTTCTTGTCAATTTAAGTTATCGCTCAAAGCTATGCTAACCTTGAGTCCCAAATCAAACACTTATAAAACTTCAAATGGCCCTAACTTCTATACGGTACGTCCTACACCTATCAAAGTTGGCAACATACAAATGCTTGTAACTTTTTACTGGAGCGTCATAAAACCTTGAAATGTTGTAACAATAAAGACCTCGAGCCTCTTGTCAATTAAGCTGTCGCTCAAAGCTATGCTACCCTTGGGTCCCAAATCAAACAATGATAAAACTTCAAATGGCCCTAGCTTCTATACGGTACGTCCTACACCTATCAAAGTTTGCAACATAAAAATGCTTGTAACTTTTTACTGGAGCGTCATAAAACCTTGAAATTTTGTAACAATAAAGACCTCGAGCCTCTTGTCAATTTAACCTATCGCTGAAAGCTATGCTACCCTTGAGTCCCAATTCGAACAATGATAAAACTTCAAATGGCCCTAACTTATATACAGCACGTCCGACACCTATCAAAGTTTGCAACATACAAATGCTTGTAACTTTTTACTGGAGCGTCATAAAACCTTGAAATTTTGTAACAATAAAGTACTCGAGCCTCTTCTCAATTTAAGCTATCGCTCAAAGCTATGCTACCCTTGAGTCCCAAATCAAACACTTATAAAACTTCAAATGGCCCTAACTTCTATACGGTACGTCCTACACCTATCAAAGTTGGCAACATACAAATGCTTGTAACTTTTTACTGGAGTGTCATAAAACCTTGAAATGTTGTAACAATAAAGACCTCGAGCCTCTTGTCAATTTAAGCTATCTCACAAAGCTATGCTACCCTTGAGTCCCAAATCAAACGTTGCTAAAATTTCAAATGGCCCTGACTTCTATACGGTACGTCCTACACCTATCAAAGTTTGCAACATACAAATGCTTGTAACTTTTTATTGGAGCGTCATAAAACCTTGAAATTTTGTAAAAATAAAGTACTCGAGCCTCTTGCCAATTTAAGCTATCGCTCAAAGCTATGCTACCCTTGAGTCCCAAATCAAACACTGATAAAATTTCAAATGGCCCTAACTTCTATACGGTACGTCCTACAGCTATCAAAGTTTGCAACATACAAATGCTTGTAACTTTTTACTGGAGCGTTATAAAACCTTGAAATTTTGTAACAATAAAGACCTCGAGCCTCTTGTCAATTTAACCTATCGCTCAAAGCTATGCTACCCTTGAGTCCCAAATCGAACAATGATAAAACTTCGAATTGCCCTAACTTCTATACGGTACGTCCTACACCTATCAAAGTTTGCAGCATACAAATGCTCGTAACTTTTTACGGAGCGTCATAAAACCTTGAAATTTTGTAACAATAAAGTACTCGAGCCTCTTCTCAATTTAAGCTATCGCTCAAAGCTATGCTACCCTTGAGTCCCAAATCAAACACTGATAAAACTTCAAATGGCCGTAACTTCTATACGGTACGTCCTACACCTATCAAAGTTTGCAACATACAAATGCTTCTAACTTTTTACTGGAGCGTCATAAAACCTTGAAATTTTGTAACAATAAAGTACTCGAGCCTCTTCTCAATTTAAGCTATCGCTCAAAGCTATGCTACCCTTGAGTCCCAAATCAAACACTGATAAAACTTCAAATGGCCGTAACTTCTATGCGGTACGTCCTACACCTATCAAAGTTTGCAACATACAAATGCTTGTAACTTTTTACTCGAGCGTCATAAAACCTTGAAATTTTGTAACAATATAGTATTCGAGCCTCTTGTCAATTTAAGCTATCGCACAAAGCTATGCTACCCTTGAGCCCCAAATTAAACACTGATAAAATTTCAAATGGCCGTAACTTCTGTACGGTACGTCCTACACCTATCAAAGTTTGCAACATACAAATGCTTGTAACTTTTCACTCGAGCGTCATAAAATCTTGAAATTTTGTAACAATAAAGTACTCGAGCCTCTTGTCAATTTAAGCTCTCGCTCAAAGCTATGCTAACCTTGAGTCCCAAATCAAACACTTATAAAACTTCAAATGGCCCTAACTTCTATACGGTACGTCCTACACCTATCAAAGTTTGCAACATACAAATGCTTGTAACTTTTTATTGGAGCGTCATAAAACCTTGAAATTTTGTAACAATAAAGTACTCGAGCCTCTTGCCAATTTAAGCTATCGCTCAAAGCTATGCTACCCTTGAGTCCCAAATCAAACACTGATAAAACTTCAAATAGCCCTAACTTCTATACGGTACGTTCTACACCTGTCAAAGTATGTAACATACAAATGCTTGTAACTTTTTACTGGAGCGTCATAAAATCTTGAAATTTTGTAACAATAAAGTACTCGAGCCTCTTGTCAATTTAAGCTCTCGCTCAAAGCTATGCTAACCTTGAGTCCCAAATCAAACTCTTATAAAACTTCAAATGGCCCTAACTTCTATACGGTACGTCCTACACCTATCAAAGTTGGCAACATACAAATGCTTGTAACTTTTTACTGGAGCGTCATAAAACCTTGAAATTTTGTAACAATAAAGTACTCGAGCCTCTTGTCAACTTAAGCTATCGCTCAAAGCTATGCTACCCTTGAGTCCCAAATCAAACACTGATAAAATTTCAAATGGCCCTAACTTCTATACGGTACGTCCTACAGCTATCAAAGTTTGCAACATACAAATGCTTGTAACTTTTTACTGGAGCGTTATAAAACCTTTAAATTTTGTAACAATAAAGACCTCGAGCCTCTTGTCAATTTAACCTATCGCTCAAAGCTATGCTACCCTTGCGTCCCAAATCGACCAATGATAAAACTTCAAATTGCCTTAACTTCTATACGGTACGTCCTACACCTATCAAAGTTTGCAGCATACAAATGCTCGTAACTTTTTACTGGAGCGTCATAAAACCTTGAAATTTTGTAACAATAAAGTACTCGAGCCTCTTCTCAATTTAAGCTATCGCTCAAAGCTATGCTACCCTTGAGTCCCAAATCAAACACTTATAAAACTTCAAATGGCCCTAACTTCTATACGGTACGTCCTACACCTATCAAAGTTGGCAACATACAAATGCTTGTAACTTTTTACTGGAGCGTCATAAAACCTTGAAATGTTGTAACAATAAAGTCCTCGAGCCTCTTGTCAATTTAAGCTATCTCACAAAGCTATGCTACCCTTGAGTCCCAAATCAAACGTTGCTAAAATTTCAAATGGCCCTGACTTCTATACGGTACGTCCTACACCTATCAAAGTTTGCAACATACAAATGCTTGTAACTTTTTATTGGAGCGTCATAAAACCTTGAAATTTTGTAAAAATAAAGTACTCGAGCCTCTTGCCAATTTAAGCTATCGCTCAAAGCTATGCTACCCTTGAGTCCCAAATCAAACACTGATAAAACTTCAAATGGCCCTAACTTCTATAAGATACGTCCTACACCTATCAGAGTATGTAGCATACAAATGCATGTAACTTTTTACTGGAGCGTCATAAAACCTTGTAATTTTCTAACAATAAAGTACTCGAGCTTCTTGTCAATTTAAGTTATCGCTCAAAGCTATGCTAACCTTGAGTCCCAAATCAAACACTTATAAAACTTCAAATGGCCCTAACTTCTATACGGTACGTCCTACACCTATCAAAGTTGGCAACATACAAATGCTTGTAACTTTTTACTGGAGCGTCATAAAACCTTGAAATGTTGTAACAATAAAGACCTCGAGCCTCTTGTCAATTAAGCTGTCGCTCAAAGCTATGCTACCCTTGGGTCCCAAATCAAACAATGATAAAACTTCAAATGGCCCTAGCTTCTATACGGTACGTCCTACACCTATCAAAGTTTGCAACATAAAAATGCTTGTAACTTTTTACTGGAGCGTCATAAAACCTTGAAATTTTGTAACAATAAAGACCTCGAGCCTCTTGTCAATTTAACCTATCGCTGAAAGCTATGCTACCCTTGAGTCCCAATTCGAACAATGATAAAACTTCAAATGGCCCTAACTTATATACAGCACGTCCGACACCTATCAAAGTTTGCAACATACAAATGCTTGTAACTTTTTACTGGAGCGTCATAAAACCTTGAAATTTTGTAACAATAAAGTACTCGAGCCTCTTCTCAATTTAAGCTATCGCTCAAAGCTATGCTACCCTTGAGTCCCAAATCAAACACTGATAAAACTTCAAATGGCCGTAACTTCTATACGGTACGTCCTACACCTATCAAAGTTTGCAACATACAAATGCTTGTAACTTTTTACTCGAGCGTCATAAAACCTTGAAATTTTGTAACAATATAGTATTCGAACCTCTTGTCAATTTAAGCTATCGCACAAAGCTATGCTAACCTTGAGTCCCAAATTAAACACTGATAAAATTTCAAATGGCCCTAACTTCTGTACGGTACATCCTACACATATCAGTGTTTGCAACATACAAATGCTTGTAACTTTTTACTGGAGCGTCATAAAACCTGGAAAATTTGTAACAATAAAGTACTCGAGCCTCTTGTCAATTAAAGCTATCGCACAAAGCTATGCTACCCTTGAGTCCCAAATCAAACACTGCTAAAATTTCAAATGGCCCTAGCTTCTATACGGTACGTCCTACACCTATCAAAATTTGCAACATAAAAATGCTTGTAACTTTTTAGTGGAGCGTCATAAAACCTTGAAATTTTGTAACAATAAAGACCTCGAGCCTATTGTCAATTTAACCTATCGCTGAAAGCTATGCTACCCTTGAGTCCCAATTCGAACAATGATAAAACTTCAAATGGCCCTAACTTCTATACGGTACGTCCTACACCTATCAAAGTTTGCAACATACAAATGCTTGTAACTTTTTATTGGCGCGTCATAAAACCTTGAAATTTTGTAACAATAAAGTACTCGAGCCTTTTCTCAATTTAAGCTATCGCTCAAAGCTATGCTACCCTTGAGTCCCAAATCAAACACTGATAAAACTTCAAATGGCCGTAACTTCTATACGGTACGTCCTACACCTATCAAAGTTTGCAACATACAAATGCTTGTAACTTTTTACTCGAGCGTCATAAAACCTTGAAATTTTGTAACAATATAGTATTCGAGCCTCTTGTCAATTTAAGCTATCGCACAAAGCTATGCTACCCTTGAGTCCCAAATTAAACACTGATAAAATTTCAAATGGCCCTAACTTCTGTACGGTACGTCCTACACCTATCAAAGTTTGCAACATACAAATGCTTCTAACTTTTTACTGGAGCGTCATAAAACCTTGAAATTTTGTAACAATAAAGACCTCGAGCCTCTTGTCAATTTAAGCTGTCGCTCAAAGCTATGCTACCCTTGGGTCCCAAATCAAGCAATTATAAAACTTCAAATGGCCGTAACTTCTATACGGTACGTCCTAAACCTATCAAAGTTTGCAACATACAAATGCTTGTAACTTTTTATTGGAGCGTCATAAAACCTTGAAATTTTGTAACAATAAAGTACTCGAGCCTCTTGCCAATTTAAGCTATCGCTCAAAGCTATGCTACCCTTGAGTCCCAAATCAAACACTGATAAAACTTCAAATAGCCCTAACTTCTATACGGTACGTTCTATACCTGTCAAAGTATGTAACATACAAATGCTTGTAACTTTTTACTGGAGCGTCATAAAACCTTGAAATTTTGTAACAATAAAGTACTCGAGCCTCTTGCCAATTTAAGCTCTCGCTCAAAGCTATGCTAACCTTGAGTCCCAAATCAAACACTTATAAAACTTCAATTGGCCCTAACTTCTATACGGTACGTCCTACACCTATCAAAGTTGGCAACATACAAATGCTTGTAACTTTTTACTGGAGCGTCATAAAACCTTGAAATTTTGTAACAATAAAGTACTCGAGCCTCTTGTCAATTTAAGCTATCGCTCAAAGCTATGCTACCCTTGAGTCCCAAATCAAACACTGATAAAATTTCTAATGGCCGTAACTTCTATACGGTACGTCCTACAGCTATCAAAGTTTGCAACATACAAATGCTTGTAACTTTTTACTGGAGCGTTATAAAACCTTGAAATTTTGTAACAATAAAGACCTCGAGCCTCTTGTCAATTTAACCTATCGCTCAAAGCTATGCTACCCTTGAGTCCCAAATCGAACAATGATAAATCTTCAAATTGCCCTAACTTCTATACGGTACGTCCTACACCTATCAAAGTTTGCAGCATACAAATGCTCGTAACTTTTTACTGGAGCGTCATAAAACCTTGAAATTTTGTAACAATAAAGTACTCGAGCCTCTTCTCAATTTAAGCTATCGCTCAAAGCTATGCTACCCTTGAGTCCCAAGTCAAACACTGATAAAACTTCAAATGGCCGTAACTTCTATACGGTACGTCCTACACCTATCAAAGTTTGCAACATACAAATGCTTGTAACTTTTTACTGGAGCGTCATAAAACCTTGAAATTTTGTAACAATAAAGTACTCGAGCCTCTTCTCAATTTAAGCTATCGCTCAAAGCTATGCTACCCTTGAGTCCCAAATCAAACACTGATAAAACGTCAAATGGCCGTAACTTCTATACGGTACGTCCTACACCTATCAAAGTTTGCAACATATAAATGCTTGTAACTTTTTACTCGAGCGTCATAAAACCTTGAAATTTTGTAACAATATAGTATTCGAGCCTCTTGTAAATTCAAGCTATCGCAAAAAGCTATGCTACCCTTGAGTCCCAAATTAAACACTGATAAAATTTCAAATGGCCGTAACTTCTGTACGGTACGTCCTACACCTATCAAAGTTTGCAACATACAAATGCTTGTAACTTTTTACTCGAGCGTCATAAAACCTTGAAATTTTGGAACAATATAGTATTCGAGCCTCTTGTCAATTTAAACTATCGCACAAAGCTATGCTACCCTTGAGTCCCAAATTAAACACTGATAAAATTTCAAATGGCCCTAACTTCTGTACGGTACGTCCTACACCTATCAAAGTTTGCAACATACAAATGCTTGTAACTTTTTACCGGAGCGTCATAAAACCTTGAAATTTTGTAACAATAAAGACCTCGAGCCTCTTGTCAATTTAAGCTGTCGCTCAAAGCTATGCTACCCTTGGGTCCCAAATCAAGCAATTATAAAACTTCAAATGGACCTAACTTCTATACGGTACGTTCTAAACCTATCAAAGTTTGCAACATACAAATGCTTGTAACTTTTTATTGGAGCGTCATATAACCTTGAAATTTTGTAACAATAAAGTACTCGAGCCTCTTGCCAATTTAAGCTATCGCTCAAAGCTATGCTACCCTTGAGTCCCAAATCAAACACTGATAAAACTTCAAATAGCCCTAACTTCTATACGGTACGTTCTACACCTGTCAAAGAATGTAACATACAAATGCTTGTAACTTTTTACTGGTGCGTCATAAAACCTTGAAATTTTGTAACAATAAAGTACACGAGCCTCTTGTCAATTTAAGCTCTCGCTCAAAGCTATGCTAACCTTGAGTCCCAAATCAAACACTTATAAAACTTCAAATGGCCCTAACTTCTATACGGTACGTCCTACACCTATCAAAGTTGGCAACATACAAATGCTTGTAACTTTTTACTGGAGCGTCATAAAACCTTGAAATTTTGTAACAATAAAGTACTCGAGCCTCTTGTCAATTTAAGCTATCACTCAAAGCTATGCTACCCTTGAGTCCCAAATCAAACACTGATAAAATTTCAAATGGCCCTAACTTCTATACGGTACGTCCTACAGCTATCAAAGTTTGCAACATACAAATGCTTGTAACTTTTTACTGGAGCGTTATAAAACCTTGAAATTTTGTAACAATAAAGACCTCGAGCCTCTTGTCAATCTAACCTATCGCTCAAAGCTATGCTACCCTTGAGTCCCAAATCGAACAATGATAAAACTTCAAATTGCCCTAACTTCTATACGGTACGTCGTACACCTATCAAAGTTTGCAGCATACAAATGCTCGTAACTTTTTACTGGAGCGTCATAAAACCTTGAAATTTTGTAACAATAAAGTACTCGAGCCTCTTCTCAATTTAAGCTATCGCTCAAAGCTATGCTACCCTTGAGTCCCAAATCAAACACTGATAAAACTTCAAATGGCCGTAACTTCTATACGGTACGTCCTACACCTATCAAAGTTGGCAACATACAAATGCTTGTTACTTTTTACTGCAGCGTCATAAAACTTTGAAATTTTGTAACAATAAAGACCTCGAACCTCTTGTCAATTAAGCTGTCGCTTCAAATGGCCCTAGCTTCTATACGGTACGTCCTATACCTATCAAAGTTTGCAACATACAAATGCTTGTAACTTTTTACTCGAGCGTCATAAAACCTTGAAATTTTGTAACAATATAGTATTCGAGCCTCTTGTCAATTTAAGCTATCGCACAAAGCTATGCTACCCTTGATTCCCAAATCAAACACTGCTAAAATTTCAAATGGCCCTAACTTCTATACGGTACGTCCTACACCTATCAAAGTTTGCAACATACAAATGCTAGTAGCTTTTTACTGGAGCGTCATAAAATCTTGATATTTTGTAACAATAAAGTACTCGAGCCTCTTGTCAATTTAAGATATCGCTCAAAGCTATGCTACCCTTGAGTCCCAAATTAAACACTGATAAAATTTCAAATGGCCCTAACTTCTGTACGGTACGTCCTACACCTATCAAAGTTTGCAACATACAAATGCTTGTAACTTTTTACTGGAGCGTCATAAAAAATTGAAATTTTGTAACAATAAAGACCTCGAGCCTCTTGTCAATTTAACCTATCGCTCAAAGCTATGCTACCCTTGAGTCCCAAATCGAACAATGATAAAACTTCAAATGGCCCTAACTTCTATACGGTACGTCCTACACCTATCAAAGTTTGGAACATACAAATGCTTGTAACTTTTTACTGGAGCGTCATAAAACCTTGAAATTTTGTAACAATAAAGTACTCGAGCCTCTTGTCAATTTAAGCTGTCGCTCAAAGCTATGCTACCCTTGGGTCCCAAATCAAACACTGATAAAATTTCAAATGGCCCTAACTTCTATACGGTACGTCCTACAGCTATCAAAGTTTGCAACATACAAATGCTTGTAACTTTTTACTGGAGCGTTATAAAACCTTGAAATTTTGTAACAATAAAGACTTCGAGCCTCTTGTCAATTTAACCTATCGCTCAAAGCTATGCTACCCTTGAGTCCCAAATCGAACAATGATAAAACTTCAAATTGCCCTAACTTCTATACGGTACGTCCTACACCTATCAAAGTTTGCAGCATACAAATGCTCGTAACTTTTTACTGGAGCGTCATAAAACCTTGAAATTTTGTAACAATAAAGTACTCGAGCCTCTTCTCAATTTAAGCTATCGCTCAAAGCTATGCTACCCTTGAGTCCCAAATCAAACACTGATAAAACTTCAAATGGCCGTAACTTCTATACGGTACGTCCTACACCTATCAAAGTTTGCAACATACAAATGCTTGTAACTTTTTACTGGAGCGTCATAAAACCTTGAAATTTTGTAACAATAAAGACCTCGAGCCTCTTGTCAATTTAAGCTGTCGCTCAAAGCTATGCTACCCTTGGGTCCCAAATCAAGCAATTGTAAAACTTCAAATGGCCCTAACTTCTATACGGTACGTCCTAAACCTATCAAAGTTTGCAACATACAAATGCTTGTTACTTTTTACTGGAGCGTAATAAAACCTTGTAATTTTCTAACAATCAAGAACTCAAGCCTCTTCTCAATTTAAGCTATCGCTCAAAGCTATGCTACCCTTGAGTCCCAAATCAAACACTGATAAAACTTCAAATGGCCGTAACTTCTATACGGTACGTCCTACACCTATCAAAGTTGGCAACATACAAATGCTTGTTACTTTTTACTGCAGCGTCATAAAACCTTGAAATTTTGTAACAATAAAGACCTCGAGCCTCTTGTCAATTAAGCTGTCGCTTCAAATGGCCCTAGCTAATATACGGTACGTCCTATACCTATCAAAGTTTGCAACATACAAATGCTTGTAACTTTTTACTCGAGCGTCATAAAACCTTGAAATTTTGTAACAATATAGTATTCGAGCCTCTTGTCAATTTAAGCTATCGCACAAAGCAATGCTACCCTTGATTCCCAAATCAAACACTGCTAAAATTTCAAATGGCCCTAACTTCTATACGGTACGTCCTACACCTATCAAAGTTTGCAACATACAAATGCTAGTAGCTTTTTACTGGAGCGTCATAAAATCTTGATATTTTGTAACAATAAAGTACTCGAGCCTCTTGTCAATTTAAGCTATCGCTCAAAGCTATGCTACCCTTGAGTCCCAAATTAAACACTGATAAAATTTCAAATGGCCCTAACTTCTGTACGGTACGTCCTACACCTATCAAAGTTTGCAACATACAAATGCTTGTAACTTTTTACTGGAGCGTCATAAAAATTGAAATTTTGTAACAATAAAGACCTCGAGCCTCTTGTCAATTTAACCTATCGCTCAAATCTATGCTACCCTTGAGTCCCAAATCGAACAATGATAAAACTTCAAATGGCCCTAACTTCTATACGGTACGTCCTACACCTATCAAAGTTTGGAACATACAAATGCTTGTAACTTTTTACTGGAGCGTCATAAAACCTTGAAATTTTGTAACAATAAAGTACTCGAGCCTCTTGTCAATTTAAGCTGTCGCTCAAAGCTATGCTACCCTTGGGTCCCAAATCAAGCAATTATAAAACTTCAAATGGCCCTAACTTCTATACGGTACGTCCTAAACCTGTCAAAGTTTGCAACATACAAATGCTTGTAACTTTTTATTGGAGCATCATAAAACCTTGAAATTTTGTAACAATAAAGTACTCGAGCCTCTTGCCAATTTAAGCTATCGCTCAAAGCTATGCTACCCTTGAGTCCCAAATCAAACACTGATAAAACTTCAAATAGCCCTAACTTCCATACGGTACGTTCTACACCTGTCAAAGTATGTAACATACAAATGCTTGTAACTTTTTACTGGAGCGTCAGAAAACCTTGAAATTTTGTAACAATAAAGTACTCGAGCCTCTTGTCAATTTAAGCTATCGCTCAAAGCTATGCTAACCTTGAGTCCCAAATCAAACACTTATAAAACTTCAAATGGCCCTAACTTCTATACGGTACGTCCTACACCTATCAAAGTTGGCAACATACAAATGCTTGTAACTTTTTACTGGAGCGTCATAAAACCTTGAAATTTTGTAACAATAAAGTACTCGAGCCTCTTGTCAATTTAAGCTATCGCTCAAAGCTATGCTACCCTTGAGTCCCAAATCAAACACTGATAAAAGTTCAAATGGCCCTAACTTCTGTACGGTACGTCCTACACCTATCAAAGTTTGCAACATACAAATGCTTGTAACTTTTTACTGGAGAGTCATAAAACCTTGAAATTTTGTAACAATAAAGACCTCGAGCCTCTTGTCAATTTAAGCTGTCGCTCAAAGCTATGCTACCCTTGGGTCCCAAATCAAGCAATTATAAAACTTCAAATGGCCGTAACTTCTATACGGTACGTCCTAAACCTATCAAAGTTTGCAACATACAAATGCTTGTAACTTTTTATTGGAGCGTCATAAAACCTTGAAATTTTGTAACAATAAAGTACTCGAGCCTCTTGCCAATTTAAGCTATCGCTCAAAGCTATGCTACCCTTGAGTCCCAAATCAAACACTGATAAAACTTCAAATAGCCCTAACTTCTATACGGTACGTTCTACACCTGTCAAAGTATGTAACATACAAATGCTTGTAACTTTTTACTGGAGCGTCATAAAACCTTGAAATTTTGTAACAATAAAGTACTCGAGCCTCTTGTCAATTTAAGCTATCGCTCAAAGCTATGCTACCCTTGAGTCCCAAATCAAACACTGATAAAATTTCAAATGGCCGTAACTTCTATACGGTACGTCCTACAGCTATCAAAGTTTGCAACATACAAATGCTTGTAACTTTTTACTGGAGCGTTATAAAACCTTGAAATTTTGTAACAATAAAGACCTCGAGCCTCTTGTCAATTTAACCTATCGCTCAAAGCTATGCTACCCTTGAGTCCCAAATCGAACAATGATAAATCTTCAAATTGCCCTAACTTCTATACGGTACGCCCTACACCTATCAAAGTTTGCAGCATACAAATGCTCGTAACTTTTTACTGGAGCGTCATAAAACCTTGAAATTTTGTAACAATAAAGTACTCGAGCCTCTTCTCAATTTAAGCTATCGCTCAAAGCTATGCTACCCTTGAGTCCCAAGTCAAACACTGATAAAACTTCAAATGGCCGTAACTTCTATACGGTACGTCCTACACCTATCAAAGTTTGCAACATACAAATGCTTGTAACTTTTTACTGGAGCGTCATAAAACCTTGAAATTTTGTAACAATAAAGTACTCGAGCCTCTTCTCAATTTAAGCTATCGCTCAAAGCTATGCTACCCTTGAGTCCCAAGTCAAACACTGATAAAACTTCAAATGGCCGTAACTTCTATACGGTACGTCCTACACCTATCAAAGTTTGCAACATACAAATGCTTGTAACTTTTTACTGGAGCGTCATAAAACCTTGAAATTTTGTAACAATAAAGTACTCGAGCCTCTTCTCAATTTAAGCTATCGCTCAAAGCTATGCTACCCTTGAGTCCCAAATCAAACACTGATAAAACGTCAAATGGCCGTAACTTCTATACGGTACGTCCTACACCTATCAAAGTTTGCAACATATAAATGCTTGTAACTTTTTACTCGAGCGTCATAAAACCTTGAAATTTTGTAACAATATAGTATTCGAGCCTCTTGTAAATTTAAGCTATCGCAAAAAGCTATGCTACCCTTGAGTCCCTAATTAAACACTGATAAAATTTCAAATGGCCGTAACTTCTGTACGGTA
Organism: Clusia tigrina; assembly: GCA_920105625.2. NCBI lineage: Eukaryota > Metazoa > Arthropoda > Insecta > Diptera > Clusiidae > Clusia > Clusia tigrina. The sequence continues at coordinate 456,397 of CAKKTE020000412.1, read as the reverse complement.
CGTCCTACACCTATCAAAGTTTGCAACATACAAATGCTTGTAACTTTTTACTCGAGCGTCATAAAACCTTGAAATTTTGGAACAATATAGTATTCGAGCCTCTTGTCAATTTAAACTATCGCACAAAGCTATGCTACCCTTGAGTCCCAAATTAAACACTGATAAAATTTCAAATGGCCCTAACTTCTGTACGGTACGTCCTACACCTATCAAAGTTTGCAACATACAAATGCTTGTAACTTTTTACTGGAGCGTCATAAAACCTTGAAATTTTGTAACAATAAAGACCTCGAGCCTCTTGTCAATTTAAGCTGTCGCTCAAAGCTATGCTACCCTTGGGTCCCAAATCAAGCAATTATAAAACTTCAAATGGACCTAACTTCTATACGGTACGTTCTAAACCTATCAAAGTTTGCAACATACAAATGCTTGTAACTTTTTATTGGAGCGTCATATAACCTTGAAATTTTGTAACAATAAAGTACTCGAGCCTCTTGCCAATTTAAGCTATCGCTCAAAGCTATGCTACCCTTGAGTCCCAAATCAAACACTGATAAAACTTCAAATAGCCCTAACTTCTATACGGTACGTTCTACACCTGTCAAAGAATGTAACATACAAATGCTTGTAACTTTTTACTGGAGCGTCATAAAACCTTGAAATTTTGTAACAATAAAGTACACGAGCCTCTTGTCAATTTAAGCTCTCGCTCAAAGCTATGCTAACCTTGAGTCCCAAATCAAACACTTATAAAACTTCAAATGGCCCTAACTTCTATACGGTACGTCCTACACCTATCAAAGTTGGCAACATACAAATGCTTGTAACTTTTTACTGGAGCGTCATAAAACCTTGAAATTTTGTAACAATAAAGTACTCGAGCCTCTTGTCAATTTAAGCTATCGCTCAAAGCTATGCTACCCTTGAGTCCCAAATCAAACACTGATAAAATTTCAAATGGCCCTAACTTCTATACGGTACGTCCTACAGCTATCAAAGTTTGCAACATACAAATGCTTGTAACTTTTTACTGGAGCGTTATAAAACCTTGAAATTTTGTAACAATAAAGACCTCGAGCCTCTTGTCAATTTAACCTATCGCTCAAAGCTATGCTACCCTTGAGTCCCAAATCGAACAATGATAAAACTTCAAATTGCCCTAACTTCTATACGGTACGTCCTACACCTATCAAAGTTTGCAGCATACAAATGCTCGTAACTTTTTACTGGAGCGTCATAAAACCTTGAAATTTTGTAACAATAAAGTACTCGAGCCTCTTCTCAATTTAAGCTATCGCTCAAAGCTATGCTACCCTTGAGTCCCAAATCAAACACTGATAAAACTTCAAATGGCCGTAAATTCTATACGGTACGTCCTACACCTATCAAAGTTTGCAACATACAAATGCTTGTAACTTTTTACTGGAGCGTCATAAAACCTTGAAATTTTGTAACAATAAAGTACTCGAGCCTCTTGTCAATTTAAGCTATCGCTCAAAGCTAGGCTACCCTTGAGTCAAAAATCAAACACTGATAAAATTTCAAATGGCCGTAACTTCTATACGGTACGTCCTACAGCTATCAAAGTTTGCAACATACAAATGCTTGTAACTTTTTACTGGAGCGTTATAAAATCTTGAAATTTTGTAACAATAAAGACCTCGAGCCTCTTGTCAATTTAACCTATCGCTCAAAGCTATGCTACCCTTGAGTCCTAAATCGAACAATGATAAATCTTCAAATTGCCCTAACTTCTATACGGTACGTCCTACACCTATCAAAGTTTGCAGCATACAAATGCTCGTAACTTTTTACTGGAGCGTCATAAAACCTTGAAATTTTGTAACAATAAAGTACTCGAGCCTCTTCTCAATTTAAGCTATCGCTCAAAGCTATGCTACCCTTGAGTCCCAAATCAAACACTGATAAAACTTCAAATGGCCGTAACTTCTATACGGTACGTCCTACACCTATCAAAGTTTGCAACATACAAATGCTTGTAACTTTTTACTGGAGGGTCATAAAACCTTGAAATTTTGTAACAATAAAGTACTCGAGCCTCTTCTCAATTTAAGCTATCGCTCAAAGCTATGCTACCCTTGAGTCCCAAATCAAACACTGATAAAACGTCAAATGGCCGTAACTTCTATACGGTACGTCCTACACCTATCAAAGTTTGCAACATACAAATGCTTGTAACTTTTTACTCGAGCGTCATAAAACCTTGAAATTTTGGAACAATATAGTATTTGAGCCTCTTGTCAATTTAAGCTATCGCACAAAGCTATGCTACCCTTGAGTCCCAAATTAAACACTGATAAAATTTCAAATGGCCCTAACTTCTGTACGGTACGTCCTACACTTATCAAAGTTTGCAACATACAAATGCTTGTAACTTTTTACTGGAGCGTCATAAAACCTTGAAATTTTGTAACAATAAAGACCTCGAGCCTCTAGTCAATTTAAGCTGTCGCTCAAAGCTATGCTACCCTTGGGTCCCAAATCAAGCAATTATAAAACTTCAAATGGACCTAACTTCTATACGGTACGTCCTAAACCTATCAAAGTTTGCAACATACAAATGCTTGTAACTTTTTATTGGAGCGTCATAAAACCTTGAAATTTTGTAACAATAAAGTACTCGAGCCTCTTGCCAATTTAAGCTATCGCTCAAAGCTATGCTACCCTTGAGTCCCAAATCAAACACTGATAAAACTTCAAATAGCCCTAACTTCTATACGGTACGTTCTACACCTGTCAAAGAATGTAACATACAAATGCTTGTAACTTTTTACTGGAGCGTCATAAAACCTTGAAATTTTGTAACAATAAAGTACTCTATCCTCTTGTCAATTTAAGCTCTCGCTCAAAGCTATGCTAACCTTGAGTCCCAAATCAAACACTTATAAAACTTCAAATGGCCCTAACTTCTATACGGTACGTCCTACACCTATCAAAGTTGGCAACATACAAATGCTCGTAACTTTTTACTGGAGCGTCATAAAACCTTGAAATTTTGTAACAATAAAGTACTCGAGCCTCTTGTCAATTTAAGTTATCGCTCAAAGCTATGCTACCCTTGAGTCCCAAATCAAACACTGATAAAATTTCAAATGGCCCTAACTTCTATACGGTACGTCCTACAGCTATCAAAGTTTGCAACATACAAATGCTTGTAACTTTTTACTGGAGCGTTATAAAACCTTGAAATTTTGTAACAATAAAGACCTCGAGCCTCTTGTCAATTTAACCTATCGCTCAAAGCTATGCTACCCTTGAGTCCCAAATCGAACAATGATAAAACTTCAAATTGCCCTAACTTCTATACGGTACGTCCTACACCTATCAAAGTTTGCAGCATACAAATTCTCGTAACTTTTTACTGGAGCGTCATAAAACCTTGAAATTTTGTAACAATAAAGTACTCGAGCCTCTTCTCAATTTAAGCTATCGCTCAAAGCTATGCTACCCTTGAGTCCCAAATCAAACACTGATAAAACTTCAAATGGACGTAACTTCTATACGGTACGTCCTACACCTATCAAAGTTTGCAACATACAAATGCTTGTAACTTTTTACTGGAGCGTCATAAAACCTTGAAATTTTGTAACAATAAAGACCTCGAGCCTCTTGTCAATTTAAGCTGTCGCTCAAAGCTATGCTACCCTTGGGTCCCAAATCAAGCAATTGTAAAACTTCAAATGGCCCTAACTTCTATACGGTACGTCCTAAACCTATCAAAGTTTGCAACATACAAATGCTTGTAACTTTTTACTGGAGCGTAATAAAACCTTGTAATTTTCTAACAATAAAGAACTCGAGCCTCTTCTCAATTTAAGCTATCGCTCAAAGCTATGCTACCCTTGAGTCCCAAATCAAACACTGATAAAACTTCAAATGGCCGTAACTTCTATACGGTACGTCCTACACCTATCAAAGTTGGCAACATACAAATGCTTGTTACTTTTTACTGCAGCGTCATAAAACCTTGAAATTTTGTAACAATAAAGACCTCGAGCCTCTTGTCAATTAAGCTGTCGCTTCAAATGGCCCTAGCTTCTATACGGTATGTCCTACACCTATCAAAGTTTGCAACATACAAATGCTTGTAACTTTTTACTCGAGCGTCATAAAACCTTGAAATTTTGTAACAATATAGTATTCGAGCCTCTTGTCAATTTAAGCTATCGCACAAAGCTATGCTACCCTTGATTCCCAAATCAAACACTGCTAAAGTTTCAAATGGCCCTAACTTCTATACGGTACGTCCTACACCTATCAAAGTTTGCAACATACAAATGCTAGTAGCTTTTTACTGGAGCGTCATAAAATCTTGATATTTTGTAACAATAAAGTACTCGAGCCTCTTGTCAATTTAAGCTATCGCTCAAAGCTATGCTACCCTTGAGTCCCAAATTAAACACTGATAAAATTTCAAATGGCCCTAACTTCTGTACGGTACGTCCTACACCTATCAAAGTTTGCAACATACAAATGCGTGTAACTTTTTACTGGAGCGTCATAAAAAATTGAAATTTTGTAACAATAAAGACCTCGAGCCTCTTGTCAATTTAACCTATCGCTCAAAGCTATGCTACCCTTGAGTCCCAAATCGAACAATGATAAAACTTCAAATGGCCCTAACTTCTATACGGTACGTCCTACACCTATCAAAGTTTGCAACATACAAATGCTTGTAACTTTTTACTGGAGCGTCATAAAACCTTGAAATTTTGTAACAATAAAGTACTCGAGCCTCTTGTCAATTTAAGCTGTCGCTCAAAGCTATGCTACCCTTGGGTCCCAAATCAAGCAATTATAAAACTTCAAATGGCCCTAACTTCTATACGGTACGTCCTAAACCTGTCAAAGTTTGCAACATACAAATGCTTGTAACTTTTTATTGGAGCATCATAAAACCGTGAAATTTTGTAACAATAAAGTACTCGAGAGTCTTGCCAATTTAAGCTATCGCTCAAAGCTATGCTACCCTTGAGTCCCAAATCAAACACTGATAAAACTTCAAATAGCCCTAACTTCTATACGGTACGTTCTACACCTGTCAAAGTATGTAACATACAAATGCTTGTAACTTTTTACTGGAGCGTCAGAAAACCTTGAAATTTTGTAACAATAAAGTACTCGAGCCTCTTGCCAATTTAAGCTATCGCTCAAAGCTATGCTACCCTTGAGTCCCAAATCAAACACTGATAAAATTTCAAATGGCACTAACTTCTATGCGGTACGTCCTACAGCTATCAAAGTTTGCAACATACAAATGCTTGTAACTTTTTACTGGAGCGTTATAAAACCTTGAAATTTTGTAACAATAAAGACCTCGAGCCTCTTGTCAATTTAACCTATCGCTCAAAGCTATGCTACCCTTGAGTCCCAAATCGAACAATGATAAAACTTCAAATTGCCCTAACTTCTATACGGTACGTCCTACACCTATCAAAGTTTGCAGCATACAAATGCTCGAAACTTTTTACTGGAGCGTCATAAAACCTTGAAATTTTGTAACAATAAAGTACTCGAGCCTCTTCTCAATTTAAGCTATCGCTCAAAGCTATGCTACCCTTGAGTCCCAAATCAAATACTGATAAAACTTCAAATGGCCGTAAATTCTATACGGTACGTCCTACACCTATCAAAGTTTGCAACATACAAATGCTTGTACTTTTTACTGGAGCGTCATAAAACCTTGAAATTTTGTAACAATAAAGACCTCGAGCCTCCTGTCAATTTAAGCTGTCGCTCAAAGCTATGCTACCCTTGGGTCCCAAATCAAGCAATTATAAAACTTCAAATGGCCCTAACTTCTATACGGTACGTCCTAAACCTATCAAAGTTTGCAACATACAAATGCTTGTAACTTTTTACTGGAGCGTCATAAAACCTTGTAATTTTCTAACAATAAAGTACTCGAGCTTCTTGTCAATTTAAGCTATCGTTCAAAGCTATGCTAACCTTGAGTCCCAAATCAAACACTTATAAAACTTCAAATGGCCCTAACTTCTATACGGTACGTCGTACACCTATCAAAGTTTGCAACATACAAATGCTTGTAAGTTTTTAGTGGAGCGTCATAAAACCTTGAAATTTTGTAACAATAATGTACTCGAACCTCTTGTCAATTTAAGCTATCGCTCAAAGCTATGCTACCCTTGAGTTCCAAATCAAACACTGATAAAACTTCAAATGGCCCTTACTTCTATACGGTACGTCCTACACCTATCAAAGTTTGCAGCATACAAATGCTTGTAACTTTTTTCTGGAGCGTCATAAAACCTTGAAATTTTGTATCAATGAAGTACTCGAGCCTCTTCTCAATTTAAACTATCGCTCCAAGCTATGCTACCCTTGAGTCCCAAATCAAACACTGATAAAACTTCAAATGGCCTTCACTTCTATACGGTATGTCCTACACTTATCAAACTTTGCAACATACAAATGCTTGTAACTTTTTACTGGAGCGACATAAAACCTTGAAATTTTGTAATAATAAAGTACTCGAGCCTCTTGTCAATTTAAGCTATCGCTCAAAGCTATGCTACCCTTGAGTCCCAAATCAAGCAATTATAAAACTTCAAATGGCCCTAACTTCTATACGGTACGTCGTAAACCTGTCAAAGTTTGCAACATACAATAGCTTGTAACTTTTTATTGGAGCATCATAAAACCTTGAAATTTTGTAACAATAAAGTACTCGAGCCTCTTGCCAATTTAAGCTATCGCTCAAAGCTATGCTACCCTTGAGTCCCAAATCAAACACTGATAAAACTTCAAATAGCCCTAACTTCTATACGGTACGTTCTACACCTGTCAAAGTATGTAACATACAAATGCTTGTAACTTTTTACTGGAGCGTCATAAAACCTTGAAATTTTGTAACAATAAAGTACTCGAGCCTCTTGTCAATTTAAGCTATCGCTCAAAGCTATGCTACCCTTGAGTCCCAAATCAAACACTGATAAAATTTCAAATGGCCCTAACTTCTATACGGTACGTCCTACAGCTATCAAAGTTTGCAACATACAAATGCTTGTAACTTTTTACTGGAGCGTTATAAAACCTTGAAATTTTGTAACAATAAAGACCTCGAGCCTCTTGTCAATTTAACCTATCGCTCAAAGCTATGCTACCCTTGAGTCCCAAATCGAACAATGATAAAACTTCAAATTGCCCTAACTTCTATACGGTACGTCCTACACCTATCAAAGTTTGCAGCATACAAATGCTCGTAACTTTTTACTGGAGCGTCATAAAACCTTGAAATTTTGTAACAATAAAGTACTCTAGCCTCTTCTCAATTTAAGCTATCGCTCAAAGCTATGCTACCCTTGAGTCCCAAATCAAACACTGATAAAACTTCAAATGGCCGTAAATTCTATACGGTACGTCCTACACCTATCAAAGTTTGCAACATACAAATGCTTGTAACTTTTTACTGGAGCGTCATAAAACCTTGAAATTTTGTAACAATAAAGACCTCGAGCCTCCTGTCAATTTAAGCTGTCGCTCAAAGCTATCCTACCCTTGGGTCCCAAATCAAGCAATTATAAAACTTCAAATGGCCCTAACTTCTATACGGTACGTCCTAAACCTATCAAAGTTTGCAACATACAAATGCTTGTAACTTTTTACTGGAGCGTCATAAAACCTTGTAATTTTCTAACAATAAAGTACTCGAGCTTCTTGTCAATTTAAGCTATCGTTCAAAGCTATGCTAACCTTGAGTCCCAAATCAAACACTTATAAAACTTCAAATGGCCCTAACTTCTATACGGTACGTCCTACACCTATCAAAGTTTGCAACAAACAAATGCTTGTAAGTTTTTAGTGGAGCGTCATAAAACCTTGAAATTTTGTAACAATAAAGTACTCGAACCTCTTGTCAATTTAAGCTATCGCTCAAAGCTATGCTACCCTTGAGTTGCAAATCAATCACTGATAAAACTTCAAATGGCCCTTACTTCTATACGGTACGTCCTACACCTATCAAAGTTTGCAGCATACAAATGCTTGTAACTTTTTTCTGGAGCGTCATAAAACCTTGAAATTTTGTATCAATGAAGTACTCGAGCCTCTTCTCAATTTAAACTATCGCTCCACGCTATGCTACCCTTGAGTCCCAAATCAAACACTGATAAAACTTCAAATGGCCTTATCTTCTATACGGTATGTCCTACACTTATCAAACTTTGCAACATACAAATGCTTGTAACTTTTTACTGGAGCGACATAAAACCTTGAAATTTTGTAATAATAAAGTACTCGAGCCTCTTGTCAATTTAAGCTATCGCTCAAAGCTATGCTACCCTTGAGTCCCAAATCAAACACATATAAAACTTCAAATGGCCCTAACTTCTATACGGTACATCCTACACCTATCAAAGTTTGAAACATACAAATGCTTGTAACTTTTTACTGGAGCGTCATAAAACCTTGAAATTTTGTAACAATAAAGTACTCGAGCCTCTTGTCAATTTAAGCTATCGCTCAAAGCTATGCTATCCTTGAGTCCCAAATCAAACATTGATAAAACTTCAAATTGCCCTTACTTCTATATGGTACGTCCTACACCTATCAAAGTTTGCAACATACAAATTCTTGTAACGTTTTACTGGAGCGTCATAAAACCTTGAAATTTTATAACAATAAAGACCTCGAGCCTCTTGTCAATTTAACCTATCGCTCAAAGCTATGCTACCCTTGAGTCCCAAATCAAACATTGATAAAACTTCAAATGGCCCTTACTTCTATACGGTACGTCCTACAGCTATCAAAGTTTGCAACATACAAATGCTTGTAACTTTTTACTGGAGCGTTATAAAATCTTGAAATTTTGTAACAATAAAGACCTCGAGCCTCTTGTCAATTTAAGCTATCGCTCAAAGCTATGCTAACATTGAGTCCCAAATCAAACACTTGTAAAACTTCAAATGGCCCTAACTTCTATACGGTACGTCTTACACATATCAAAGTTTGCAACATACAAATGCTTGTAACTTTTTACTGGAGCGTCATAAAACCTTGAAATTTTGTAACAATAAAGTACTCGAGCCTCTTGTCAATTTAAGCTATCGCACAAAGCTATGCTACCCTTGAATCCCAAATCAAACACTGCTAAAATTTCAAATGGCCCAGACTTCTATACGGTACGTCCTACACCTATCAAAGTTTGCAACATACAAATGCTTGTAACTTTTTACTGAAGCGTCATAAAACATTGAAATTTTGTAACAATAAAGTACTCGAGCCTCTTGTCAATTTAAGCTATCGCTCAAAGCTTTGCTACCCTTGAGTCCCGAATCAAACACTGATAAAACTTCAAATGGCCCTAACTTCTATACGGTACGTCCTAAACCTATCAAAGTTTGCAACATACAAATGCTTGTAACTTTTTACTGGAGCGTCATAAAACCTTGAAATTTTGTAACAATAAAGACCTCGAGCCTCTCGTCAATTTAAGCTGTCGCTCAAAGCTATGCTACCCTTGAATCCCAAATCAAACACTGCTAAAATTTCAAATGGCCCAGACTTCTATACGGTACGTCCTACACCTATCAAAGTTTGCAACATACAAATGCTTGTAACTTTTTATTGAAGCGTCATAAAACATTGAAATTTTGTAACAATAAAGTACTCGAGCCTCTTATCAATTTAAGCTATCGCTCAAAGCTTTGCTACCCTTGAGTCCCGAATCAAACACTGATAAAACTTCAAATGGCCCTAACTTCTATACGGTACGTCCTAAACCTATCAAAGTTTGCAACATACAAATGCTTGTAACTTTTTATTGGAGCGTCATAAAACCTTGAAATTTTGTAACAATAAAGTACTCGAGCCTCTTGCCAATTTAAGCTATCGCTCAAAGCTATGCTACCCTTGAATTCCAAATCAAACACTGATAAAACTTCAAATGGCCCTTACTTCTATACGGTACGTCCTACACCTATCAAAGTTTGCAGCATACAAATGCTTGTAACTTTTTTCTGGAGCGTCATAAAACCTTGAAATTTTGTATCAATGAAGTACTCGAGCCTCTTCTCAATTTAAACTATCGCTCCAAGCTATGCTACCCTTGGGTCCCAAATCAAACACTGATAAAACTTCAAATGGCCTTCACTTCTATACGGTATGTCCTACACTTATCAAACTTTGCAACATACAAATGCTTGTAACTTTTTACTGGAGCGACATAAAACCTTGAAATTTTGTAATAATAAAGTACTCGAGCCTCTTGCCAATTTAAGCTATCGCTCAAAGCTATGCTACCCTTGAGTCCCAAATCAAGCAATTATAAAACTTCAAATGGCCCTAACTTCTATACGGTACGTCGTAAACCTGTCAAAGTTTGCAACATACAATAGCTTGTAACTTTTTATTGGAGCATCATAAAACCTTGAAATTTTGTAACAATAAAGTACTCGAGCCTCTTGCCAATTTAAGCTATCGCTCAAAGCTATGCTACCCTTGAGTCCCAAATCAAACACTGATAAAACTTCAAATAGCCCTAACTTCTATACGGTACGTTCTACACCTGTCAAAGTATGTAACATACAAATGCTTGTAACTTTTTACTGGAGCGTCATAAAACCTTGAAATTTTGTAACAATAAAGTACTCGAGCCTCTTGTCAATTTAAGCTATCGCTCAAAGCTATGCTACCCTTGAGTCCCAAATCAAACACTGATAAAATTTCAAATGGCCCTAACTTCTATACGGTACGTCCTACAGCTATCAAAGTTTGCAACATACAAATGCTTGTAACTTTTTACTGGAGCGTTATAAAACCTTGAAATTTTGTAACAATAAAGACCTCGAGCCTCTTGTCAATTTAACCTATCGCTCAAAGCTATGCTACCCTTGAGTCCCAAATCGAACAATGATAAAACTTCAAATTGCCCTAACTTCTATACGGTACGTCCTACACCTATCAAAGTTTGCAGCATACAAATGCTCGTAACTTTTTACTGGAGCGTCATAAAACCTTGAAATTTTGTAACAATAAAGTACTCGAGCCTCTTCTCAATTTAAGCTATCGCTCAAAGCTATGCTACCCTTGAGTCCCAAATCAAACACTGATAAAACTTCAAATGGCCGTAAATTCTATACGGTACGTCCTACACCTATCAAAGTTTGCAACATACAAATGCTTGTAACTTTTTACTGGAGCGTCATAAAACCTTGAAATTTTGTAACAATAAAGACCTCGAGCCTCCTGTCAATTTAAGCTGTCGCTCAAAGCTATCCTACACTTGGGTCCCAAATCAAGCAATTATAAAACTTCAAATGGCCCTAACTTCTATACGGTACGTCCTAAACCTATCAAAGTTTGCAACATACAAATGCTTGTAACTTTTTACTGGAGCGTCATAAAACCTTGTAATTTTCTAACAATAAAGTACTCGAGCTTCTTGTCAATTTAAGCTATCGTTCAAAGCTATGCTAACCTTGAGTCCCAAATCAAACACTTATAAAACTTCAAATGGCCCTAACTTCTATACGGTACGTCCTACACCTATCAAAGTTTGCAACATACAAATGCTTGTAAGTTTTTAGTGGAGCGTCATAAAACCTTGAAATTTTGTAACAATAAAGTACACGAACCTCTTGTCAATTTAAGCTATCGCTCAAAGCTATGCTACCCTTGAGTTGCAAATCAATCACTGATAAAACTTCAAATGGCCCTTACTTCTATACGGTACGTCCTACACCTATCAAAGTTTGCAGCATACAAATGCTTGTAACTTTTTTCTGGAGCGTCATAAAACCTTGAAATTTTGTATCAATGAAGTACTCGAGCCTCTTCTCAATTTAAACTATCGCTCCAAGCTATGCTACCCTTGAGTCCCAAATCAAACACTGATAAAACTTCAAATGGCCTTAACTTCTATACGGTATGTCCTACACTTATCAAACTTTGCAACATACAAATGCTTGTAACTTTTTACTGGAGCGACATAAAACCTTGAAATTTTGTAATAATAAAGTACTCGAGCCTCTTGTCAATTTAAGCTATCGCTCAAAGCTATGCTACCCTTGAGTCCCAAATCAAACACATATAAAACTTCAAATGGCCCTAACTTCTATACGGTACATCCTACACCTATCAAAGTTTGAAACATACAAATGCTTGTAACTTTTTACTGGAGCGTCATAAAACCTTGAAATTTTGTAACAATAAAGTACTCGAGCCTCTTGTCAATTTAAGCTATCGCTCAAAGCTATGCTATCCTTGAGTCCCAAATCAAACATTGATAAAACTTCAAATTGCCCTAACTTCTATATGGTACGTCCTACACCTATCAAAGTTTGCAACATACAAATTCTTGTAACGTTTTACTGGAGCGTCATAAAACCTTGAAATTTTATAACAATAAAGACCTCGAGGCTCTTGTCAATTTAACCTATCGCTCAAAGCTATGCTACCCTTGAGTCCCAAATCAAACATTGATAAAACTTCAAATGGCCCTTACTTCTATACGGTACGTCCTACAGCTATCAAAGTTTGCAACATACAAATGCTTGTAACTTTTTACTGGAGCGTTATAAAATCTTGAAATTTTGTAACAATAAAGACCTCGAGCCTCTTGTCAATTTAAGCTATCGCTCAAAGCTATGCTAACATTGAGTCCCAAATCAAACACTTGTAATTCTTCAAATGGCCCTAACTTCTATACGGTACGTCTTACACATATCAAAGTTTGCAACATACAAATGCTTGTAACTTTTTACTGGAGCGTCATAAAACCTTGAAATTTTGTAAGAATAAAGTACTCGAGCCTCTTGTCAATTTAAGCTATCGCACAAAGCTATGCTACCCTTGAATCCCAAATCAAACACTGCTAAAATTTCAAATGGCCCAGACTTCTATACGGTACGTCCTACACCTATCAAAGTTTGCAACATACAAATGCTTGTAACTTTTTACTGAAGCGTCATAAAACATTGAAATTTTGTAACAATAAAGTACTCGAGCCTCTTGTCAATTTAAGCTATCGCTCAAAGCTTTGCTACCCTTGAGTCCCGAATCAAACACTGATAAAACTTCAAATGGCCCTAACTTCTATACGGTACGTCCTAAACCTATCAAAGTTTGCAACATACAAATGCTTGTAACTTTTTACTGGAGCGTCATAAAACCTTGAAATTTTGTAACAATAAAGTACTCGAGCCTCTTGCCAATTTAAGCTATCGCTCAAAGCTATGCTACCCTTGAGTCCCAAATTAAACACTGATAAAACTTCAAATGGCCCTAACTTCTATACGGTACGTCCTACACCTATCAAAGTTTGTAACATACAAATGCTTGTAACTTTTTACTGGAGCGTCATAAAACCTTGAAATTTTGTAACAATAAAGTACTCGAGCCTCTTGTCAATTTAAGCTATCGCTCAAAGCTATGCTAACATTGAGTCCCAAATCAAACACTTGTAAAACTTCAAATGGCCCTAACTTCTATACGGTACGTCCTACACCTATCAAAGTTTGCAACATACAAATGCTTGTAACTTTTTATTGGAGCGTCATAAAACCTTGAAATTTTGTAACAATAAAGTACTCGAGCCTCTTGTCAATTTAAGCTATCGCTCAAAGCTATGCTACCCTCGAGTTCCAAATCGAACAATGATAAAACTTCAAATGGCCCTAACTTCTATACGGTACGTCCTAAACCTATCAAAGTTTGCAACATACAAATGCTTGTAACTTTTTATTGGAGCGTCATAAAAGCTTGAAATTTTGTAAAAATAAAGTACTCGAGCCTCTTGCCAATTTAAGCTATCGCTCAAAGCTATGCTACCCTTGAGTCCCAAATCAAACACTCATAAAACTTCAAATGGCCCTAACTTCTATAAGGTACGTCCTACACCTATCAAAGTATGTAGCATACAAATGCTTGTAACTTTTTACTGGAGCGTCATAAAACCTTGTAATTTTCTAACAATAAAGTACTCGAGCTTCTTGTCAATTTAAGCTATCGCTCAAAGCTATGCTAACCTTGAGTCCCAAATCAAACACTTATAAAACTTCAAATGGCCCTAACTTCTATACGGTACGTCCTACACCTATCAAAGTTGGCAACATACAAATGCTTGTAACTTTTTACTGAAGCGTCATAAAACATTGAAATTTTGTAACAATAAAGTACTCGAGCCTCTTGTAAATTTAAGCTATCGCTCAAAGCTTTGCTACCCTTGAGTCCCGAATCAAACACTGATAAAACTTCAAATTGCCCTAACTTCTATACGGTACGTCCTAAACCTATCAAAGTTTGCAACATACAAATGCTTGTAACTTTTTATTGGAGCGTCATAAAACCTTGAAATTTTGTAACAATAAAGTACTCGAGCCTCTTGTCAATTTAAGCTATCGCACAAAGCTATGCTACCCTTGAATCCCAAATCAAACACTGCTAAAATTTCAAATGGCCCTAACTTCTATACGGTACGTCCTACACCTATCAAATTTGCAACATACAAATACTAGTAACTTTTTACTGGAGCGTCATAAAACCTTGAAATTTTGTAACAATAAAGACCTCGAGCCTCTTGTCAATTTAAGCTGTCGCTCAAAGCTATGCTACCCTTGGGTCCCAAATCAAACAATTATAAAACTTCAAATGACCCTAACCTCTATACGGTACGTCCTACACATATAAAAGTTTGCAACATACAAATGCTTGTAACTTTTTACTGGAGCGTCATAAAACCTTGAAATTTTGTAACAATAAAGACCTCGAGCCTCTTGTCAATTTAAGCTGTCGCTCAAAGCTATGCTACCCTTGAATCCCAAATCAAACACTGCTAAAATTTCAAATGGCCCAGACTTCTATACGGTACGTCCTACACCTATCAAAGTTTGCAACATACAAATGCTTGTAACTTTTTACTGAAGCGTCATAAAACATTGAAATTTTGTAACAATAAAGTACTCGAGCCTCTTATCAATTTAAGCTATCGCTCAAAGCTTTGCTACCCTTGAGTCCCGAATCAAACACTGATAAAACTTCAAATGGCCCTAACTTCTATACGGTACGTCCTAAACCTATCAAAGTTTGCAACATACAAATGCTTGTAACTTTTTATTGGAGCGTCATAAAACCTTGAAATTTTGTAACAATAAAGTACTCGAGCCTCTTGCCAATTTAAGCTATCGCTCAAAGCTATGCTACCCTTGAGTCCCAAATCAAACACTGATAAAACTTCAAATGGCCCTAACTTCTGTACGGTACGTCCTACATCTATCAAAGTTTGTAACATATAAATGCTTGTAACTTTTTACTGGAGCGTCATAAAACCTTGAAATTTTGTAACAATAAAGTACTCGAGCCTCTTGTCAATTTAAGCTATCGCTCAAAGCTATGCTACCCTCGAGTTCCAAATCGAACAATGATAAAACTTCAAATGGCCCTAACTTCTATACGGTACGTCCTAAACCTATCAAAGTTTGCAACATACAAATGCTTGTAACTTTTTACTGGAGCGTCATAAAAATTTGAAATTTTGTAACAATAAAGTACTCGAGCCTCTTGTCAATTTAAGCTATCGCATAAAGCTATGCTACCCTTGAGTCCCAAATCAAACACTGCTAAGATTTCAAAGGGCCCTACCTTCTATACGGTACGTCCTACACCTATCAAAGTTTGCAACATAAAAATGCTTGTAACTTTTTACTGGAGCGTCATAAAACCTTGAAATTTTGTAACAATAAAGAACTCGAGCCTCTTGTCAATTTAACCTATCGCTCAAAGCTATGCTACCCTTGAGTCCCAAATCGAACAATGATAAAACTTCAAATGGCCCTAACTTCTATACGGTACATCCTACATCTATCAAAGTTTGCAACATACAAATGCTTGTAACTTTTTACTGGAGCGTCATAAAAATTTGAAATTTTGTAACAATAAAGTACTCGAGCCTCTTCTCAATTTAAGCTATCGCTCAAAGCTATGCTACCCTTGAGTCCCAAATCAAACACTGAGAAAACTTCAAATGGCCGTAACTTCTATACGGTACGTCCTACACCTAACAAAGTTTGCAACATACAAATGCTTGTAACTTTTTACTCGAGCGTCATAAAACCTTGAAATTTTGTAACAATATAGTATTCGAGCCTCTTGTCAATTTAAGCTATCGCTCAAAGCTATGCTAACCTTGATTCCCAAATCAAACACTTGTAAAACTTCAAATGGCCCTAACTTCTATACGGTACGTCCTACACCTATCAAAGTTGACAACATAGAAGTGCTTGTAACTTTTTATTGGAGCGTCATAAAACCTTGAAATTTTGTAAAAATAAAGTACTCGAGCCTCTTGCCAATTTAAGCTATCGCTCAAAGCTATGCTACCCTTGAGTCCCAAATCAAACACTGATAAAACTTCAAATGGCCCTAACTTCTATAAGGTACGTCCTACACCTATCAAAGTATGTAGCATACAAATGCTTGTAACTTTTTACTGGAGCGTCATAAAACCTTGTAATTTTCTAACAATAAAGTACTCGAGCTTCTTGTCAATTTAAGCTATCGCTCAAAGCTATGCTAACCTTGAGTCCCAAATCAAACACTTATAAAACTTCAAATGGCCCTAACTTCTATACGGTACGTCCTAGACCTATCAAAGTTGGCAACATACAAATGCTTGTAACTTTTTACTGGAGCGTCATAAAACCTTGAAATTTTGTAACAATAAAGACCTCGAGCCTCTTGTCAATTAAGATGTCGCTCAAAGCTATGCTACCCTTGGGTCCCAAATCAAACAATGATAAAACTTCAAATGGCCCTAGCTTCTATACGGTACGTCCTACACCTATCAAAGTTTGCACATAAAAATGCTTGTAACTTTATACTGGAGCGTCATAAAACCTTGAAAATTTGTAACAATAAAGTACTCGAGCCTCTTGTCAATTTAAGCTATCGCACAAAGCTATGCTACCCTTGAGTCCCAAATCAAACACTGATAAAATTTCAAATGGCCCTAGCTTCTATACGGTACGTCCTACACCTATCAAAGTTTGCAACATAAAAATGCTTGTAACTTTTTACTGGAGCGTCATAAAACCTTGAAATTTTGTAACAATAAAGACCTCGAGCCTCTTGTCAATTTAACCTATCGCTCAAAGCTATGCTACCCTTGAGTCCCAATTCGAACAATGATAAAACTTCAAATGGCCCTAACTTCTATACGGTACGTCCTACACCTATCAAAGTTTGCAACATACAAATGCTTGTAACTTTTTACTGGAGCGTCATAAAACCTTGAAATTTTGTAACAATAAAGTACTCGAGCCTCTTCTCAATTTAAGCTATCGCTCAAAGCTATGCTACCCTTGAGTCCCAAATCAAACACTGATAAAACTTCAAATGGTCGTAACTTCTATACGGTACGTCCTACACCTATCAAAGTTTGCAACATACAAATGCTTGTAACTTTTTACTCGAGCGTCATAAAACCTTGAAATTTTGTAACAATATAGTATTCGAGCGTCTTGTCAATTTAAGCTATCGCACAAAGCTATGCTACCCTTGAGTCCCAAATTAAACACTGATAAAATTTTAAATGGCCCTAACTTCTGTACGGTACGTCCTACACCTATCAAAGTTTGCAACATACAAATGCTTGTAACTTTTTACTGGAGCGTCATAAAACCTTGAAATTTTGTAACAATAAAGACCTCGAGCCTCTTGTCAATTTAAGCTGTCGCTCAAAGCTATGCTACCCTTGGGTCCCAAATCAAGCAATTATAAAACTTCAAATGGCCCTAACTTCTATACGGTACGTCCTAAACCTATCACAGTTTGCAACATACAAATGCTTGTAACTTTTTATTGGAGCGTCATAAAACCTTGAAATTTTGTAACAATAAAGTACTCGAGCCTCTTGCCAATTTAAGCTATCGCTCAAAGCTATGCTACCCTTGAGTCCCAAATCAAACACTGATAAAACTTTAAATAGCCCTAACTTCTATACGGTACGTTCTACACCTGTCAAAGTATGTAACATACAAATGCTTGTAACTTTTTACTGGAGCGTCATAAAACCTTGAAATTCGAGCCTCTTGTCAATTTAAGCTATCGCTCAAAGCTATGCTAACCTTGAGTCCCAAATCAAGCAATTATAAAACTTCAAATGGCCCTAACTTCTATACGGTACGTCCTACACCTATCAAAGTTGGCAACATACAAATGCTTGTAACTTTTTACTGGAGCGTCATAAAACCTTGAAATTTTGTAACAATAAAGTACTCCAGCCTCTTGTCAATTTAAGCTATCGCTCAAAGCTATGCTACCCTTGAGTCCCAAATCAAACACTGATAAAACTTCAAATGACCGTAGCTTCTACACGGTACGTCCTACACCTACCAAAGTTGGCAACATACAAATGCTTGTTACTTTTTACTGCAGCGTCATAAAACCTTGAAATTTTGTAACATTAAAGACCTCGAGCCTCTTGTCAATTAAGCTGTCGCTCAAAGCTATGCTACCCTTGAGTCCCAAATCAAACACTGCTAAAATTTTAAATGGCCCTAACTTCTATACGGTACGTCCTACACCTATCAAAGTTTGCAACATACAAATGCTAGTAACTTTTTACTGGAGCGTCATAAAATCTTGAAATTTTGTAACAATAAAGTACTCGAGCCTCTTGTCAATTTAAGCTATCGCTCAAAGCTATGCTACCCTAGAGTCCAAAATTAAACACTGATAAAATTTCAAATGGCCCTAACTTCTGTACGGTACGTCCTACACCTATCAAAGTTTGCAACATACAAATGCTTGTAACTTTTTACTGGAGCGTCATAAAAAATTGAAATTTTGTAACAATAAAGACCTCGAGCCTCTTGTGAATTTAAGTTGTCGCTCAAAGCTATGCTACCCTTGGGTCCCAAATCAAGCAATTATAAAACTTCAAATGGCCCTAACTTCTATACGGTACGTCCTAAACCTGTCAAAGTTTGCAACATACAAATGCTTGTAACTTTTTATTGGAGCGTCATAATACCTTGAAATTTTGTAACAATAAAGTACTCGAGCCTCTTGCCAATTTAAGCTATCGCTCAATGCTATGCTACCCTTGAGTCCCAAATCAAATACTGATAAAACTTCAAATAGCCCTAACTTCTATACGTTACGTTCTACACCTGCCAAAGTATATAACATACAAATGCTTGTAAGTTTTTAATGGAGCGTCATAAAACCTTGAAATTTTGTAACAATAAAGTACTCGAGCCTCTTGTCAATTTAAGCTATCGCTCAAAGCTATGCTAACCTTGAGTCCCAAATCAAACACTTATAAAACTTCAAATGGCCCTAACTTCTATACGGTACGTTGGCAAACATACAAATGCTTGTAACTTTTTACTGGAGCGTCATAAAACCTTGAAATTTTGTAACAATAAAGACCTCGAGCCTCTTGTCAATTAAGCTGTCGCTCAAAGCTATGCTACCCTAGGGTCCCAAATCAAACAATGATAAAACTTCAAATGGCCCTAGCTTCTATACGGTACGTCCTACACCTATCAAAGTTTGCAACATAAAAATGCTTGTAACTTTTTACTGGAGCGTCATAAAATCTTGAAAATTTGTAACAATAAAGTACTCGAGCCTCTTGTCAATTTAAGCTATCGCACAAAGCTATGCTACCCTTGAGTCCCAAATCAAACACTGCTAAAATTTCAAATGGCCTTAGCTTCTATACGGTACGTCCTACACCTATCAAAGTTTGCAACATAAAAATGATTGTAACTTTTTACTGGAGCGTCATAAAACCTTGAAATTTTGTAACAATAAAGACCTCGAGCCTCTTGTCAATTTTATCTCAAAGCTATCCTACCCTTGAGTCCCAATTCGAACAATGATAAAACTTCAAATGGCCCTAACTTCTATACGGTACGTCCTACACCTATCAAAGTTTGCAACATACAAATGCTTGTAACTTTTTACTGGAGCGTCATAAAACCTTGAAATTTTGTAACAATAAAGTACTCGAGCCTCTTCTCAATTTAAGCTATCACTCAAAGCTATGCTACCCTTGAGTCCCAAATCAAACACTGATAAAAGTTCAAATGGCCGTAACTTCTATACGGTACGTCCTACACCTATCAAAGTTTGCAACATACAAATGCTAGTAACTTTTTACTCGAGCGTCATAAAACCTTCAAATTTTGTAACAATATAGTATTCGAGCCTCTTGTCAATTTAAGCTATCGCACAAAGCTATGCTACCCTTGAGTCCCAAATTAAACACTGATAAAATTTCAAATGGCCCTAACTTCTGTACGGCACGTCCTACACCTATCAAAGTTTGCAACATACAAATGCTTGTAACTTTTTACTGGAGCGTCATAAAACCTTGAAATTTTGTAACAATAAAGACCTCGAGCCTCTTGTCAATTTAAGCTGTCGCTCAAAGCTATGCTACCCTTGGGTCCCAAATCAAGCAATTATAAAACTTCAAATGACCCTAACTTCTATACGGTACGTCCTAAACCTATCAAAGTTTGCAACATACAAATGCTTGTAACTTTTTATTGGAGCGTCATAAAACCTTGAAATTTTGTAAAAATAAAGTACTCGAGCCTCTTGCCAATTTAAGCTATCGCTCAAAGCTATGCTACCCTTGAGTCCCAAATCAAACACTGATAAAACTTCAAATGGCCGTAAATTCTATACGGTACTTCCTACACCTATCAAAGTTTGCAACATACAAATGTTGTAACTTTTTATTGGAGCGTCATAAAACCTTGAAATTTTGTAAAAATAAAGTACTCGAGCCTCTTGCCAATTTAAGCTATCGCTCAAAGCTATGCTACCCTTGAGTCCCAAATCAAACACTGATAAAACTTCAAATGGCCCTAACTTCTATAAGGTACGTCCTACACCTATCAAAGTATGTAGCATACAAATGCTTGTAACTTTTTACTGGAGCGTCATTAAACCTTGTAATTTTCTAACAATAAAGTACTCGAGCTTCTTGTCAATTTAAGTTATCGCTCAAAGCTATGCTAACCTTGAGTCCCAAATCAAACACTTATAAAACTTCAAATGGCCATAACTTCTATACGGTACGTCCTACACCTATCAAAGTATGTAGCATACAAATGCTTGTAACTTTTTACTGGAGCGTCATAAAACCTTGTAATTTTCTAACAATAAAGTACTCGAGCTTCTTGTCAATTTAAGTTATCGCTCAAAGCTATGCTAACCTTGAGTCCCAAATCAAACACTTATAAAACTTCAAATTGCCCTAACTTCTATACGGTACGTCCTACACCTATCAAAGTTGGCAACATACAAATGCTTGTAACTTTTTACTGGAGCGTCATAAAACCTTGAAATTTTGTAACAATAAAGACCTCGAGCCTCTTGTCAATTAAGCTGTCGCTCAAAGCTATGCTACCCTAGGGTCCCAAATCAAACAATGATAAAACTTTAAATGGCCCTAGCTTCTATACGGTACGTCCTACACCTATCAAAGTTTGCAACATAAAAATGCTTGTAACTTTTTACTGGAGCGTCATAAAACCTTGAAAATTTGTAACAATAAAGTACTCGAGCCTCTTGTCAATTTAAGCTATCGCACAAAGCAATGCTACCCTTGAATCCCAAATCAAACACTGCTAAAATTTCAAATGGCCCTAGCTTCTATACGGTACGTCCTACACCTATCAAAGTTTGCAACATAAAAATGCTTGTAACTTTTTACTGGAGCGTCATAAAACCTTGAAATTTTGTAACAATAAAGACCTCGAGCCTCTTGTCAATTTAACCTATCGCTCAAAGCTATGCTACCCTTGAGTCCCAATTCGAACAATGATAAAACTTCAAATGGCCCTAACTTCTATACGGTACGTCCTACACCTATCAAAGTTTGCAACATACAAATGCTTGTAACTTTTTACTGGAGCGTCATAAAACCTTGAAATTTTGTAACAATAAAGTACTCGAGCCTCTTCTCAATTTAAGCTATCGCTCAAAGCTATGCTACCCTTGAGTCCCAAATCAAACACTGATAAAACTTCAAATGGCCGTAACTTCTATACGGTACGTCCTACACCTATCAAAGTTTGCAACATACAAATGCTTGTAACTTTTTACTCGAGCGTCATAAAACCTTCAAATTTTGTAACAATATAGTATTCGAGCCTCTTGTCAATTTAAGCTATCGCACAAAGCTATGCTACCCTTGAGTCCCAAATTAAACACTGATAAAATTTCAAATGGCCCTAACTTCTGTACGGCACGTCCTACACCTATCAAAGTTTGCAACATACAAATGCTTGTAACTTTTTACTGGAGCGTCATAAAACCTTGAAATTTTGTAACAATAAAGACCTCGAGCCTCTTGTCAATTTAAGCTGTCGCTCAAAGCTATGCTACCCTTGGGTCCCAAATCAAGCAATTATAAAACTTCAAATGGCCCTAACTTCTATACGGTACGTCCTACACCTATCAAAGTTTGCAACATACAAATGCTTGTAACTTTTTACTGGAGCGTCATAAAACCTTGTAATTTTCTAACAATAAAGTACTCGAGCTTCTTGTCAATTTAAGCTATCGCTCAAAGCTATGCTAACCTTGATTCCCAAATCAAACACTTATAAAACTTCAAATGGCCCTAACTTCTATAGGGTACGTCCTAAACCTATCAAAGTTTGCAACATACAAATGCTTGTAACTTTTTACTGGAGCGTCATAAAACCTTGTAATTTTCTAACAATAAAGTACTCGAGCTTCTTGTCAATTTAAGCTATCGCTCAAAGCTATGCTAACCTTGAGTCCCAAATCAAACACTTATAAAACTTCAAATGGCCCTAACTTCTATACGGTACGTCCTACACCTACCAAAGTTGGCAACATACAAATGCTTGTAACTTTTTACTGGAGCGTCATAAAACCTTGAAATTTTGTAACAATAAAGACCTCGAGCCTCTTGTCAATTTAACCTATTGCTCAAAGCTATGCTACCCTTGAGTCCCAAATCGAACACTGCTAAAATTTCAATTGGCCCTAGTTTCTATACGGTACGTCCTACACCTATCAAAGTTTGCAACATAAAAATGCTTGTAACTTTTTACTGGAGCGTCATAAAACCTTGAAATTTTGTAACAATAAAGACCTCGAGCCTCTTGTCAATTTAACCTATCGCTCAAAGCTATGCTACCCTTGAGTCCCAAATCGAACAATGATAAAACTTCAAATGGCCCTAACTTCTATACGGTACGTCCTACACCTATCAAAGTTTGCAACATACAAATGCTTGTAACTTTTTACTCGAGCGTCATAAAACCTTGAAATTTTGTAACAATATAGTACTAGATCCTCTTGTCAATTTAAGCTATCGCACAAAGCTATGCTACCCTTGAGTCCCAAATCAAAGACTGCTAAAATTTCAAATGGCCCTAACTTCTATAAGGTACGTCCTACACCTATCAAAGTTTGCAACATACAAATGCTAGTAACTTTTTACTGGAGCGTCATAAAATCTTGAAATTTTGTAACAATAAAGTACTCGAGCCTCTTCTCAATTTAAGCTATCGCTCAAAGCTATGCTACCCTTGAGTCCCAAATCAAACACTGATAAAACTTCAAATGGCCGTAACTTCTATACGGTACGTCCTACACCTATCAAAGTTTGCAACATACAAATGCTTGTAACTTTTTACTCGAGCGTCATAAAACCTTCAAATTTTGTAACAATATAGTATTCGAGCCTCTTGTAAATTTAAGCTATCGCACAAAGCTATGCTACCCTTGAGTCCCAAATTAAACACTGATAAAATTTCAAATGGCCCTAACTTCTGTACGGCACGTCCTACACCTATCAAAGTTTGCAACATACAAATGCTTGTAACTTTTTACTGGAGCGTTATAAAACCTCGAAATTTTGTAACAATAAAGACCTCGAGCCTCTTGTCAATTTAACCTATCGCTCAAAGCTATGCTACCCTTGAGTCCCAAATCGAACAATGATAAAACTTCAAATTGCCCTAATTTCTATACGGTACGTCCTACACCTATCAAAGTTTGCAGCATACAAATGCTCGTAACTTTTTACTGGAGCGTCATAAAACCTTGAAATTTTGTAACAATAAAGTACTCGAGCCTCTTCTCAATTTAAGCTATCGCTCAAAGCTATGCTACCCTTGAGTCCCAAATCAAACACTGATAAAACTTCAAATGGCCGTAACTTCTATACGGTACGTCCTGCACCTATCAAAGTTTGCAACATACAAATGCTTGTAACTTTTTACTGGAGCGTCATAAAACCTTGAAATTTTGTAACAATAAAGACCTCGAGCCTCTTGTCAATTTAAGCTGTCGCTCAAAGCTATGCTACCCTTCGGTCCCAAATCAAACAATGATAAAACTTCAAATGGCCCTAGCTTCTATACGGTACGTCCTACACCTATCAAAGTTTGCAACATACAAATGCTTGTAACTTTTTACTCGAGCGTCATAAAACCTTGAAATTTTGTAACAATATAGTATTCGAGCCTCTTGTCAATTTAAGCTATCGCACAAAGCTATGCTACCCTTGAGTCCCAAATGAAACACTGCTAAAATTTCAAATGGCCCTAACTTCTATACGGTACGTCCTACACCTATCAAAGTTTGCAACATACAAATGCTAATAACTTTTTACTGGAGCGTCATAAAATCTTGAAATTTTGTAACAATAAAGTACTCGAGCCTCTTGTAAATTTAAGCTATCGCTCAAAGCTATGCTACCCTTGGGTCCCAAATCAAGCAATTATAAAACTTCAAATGGCCCTAACTTCTATACGGTACGTCCTAAACCTGTCAAAGTTTGCAACATACAAATGCTTGTAACTTTTTATTGGAGCGTCATATAACCTTGAAATTTTGTAACAATAAAGTACTCGAGCCTCTTGCCAATTTAAGCTATCGCTCAAAGCTATGCTACCCTTGAGTCCCAAATCAAACACTGATAAAACTTCAAATAGCCCTAACTTCTATACGGTACGTTCTACACCTGTCAAAGTATGTAACATACAAATGCTTGTAACTTTTTACTGGAGCGTCATAAAACCTTGAAATTTTGTAACAATAAAGTACTCGAGCCTCTTGTCAATTTAAGCTATCGCTCAAAGCTATGCTAACCTTGAGTCCCAAATCAAACACTTATAAAACTTCAAATGGCCCTACCTTCTATACGGTACGTCCTAAACCTGTCAAAGTTTGCAACATACAAATGCTTGTAACTTTTTATTGGAGCGTCATATAACCTTGAAATTTTGTAACAATAAAGTACTCGAGCCTCTTGCCAATTTAAGCTATCGCTCAAAGCTATGCTACCCTTGAGTCCCAAATCGAACAATGATAAAACTTCAAATTTCCCTAACTTCTATACGGTACGTCCTACACCTATCAAAGTTTGCAGCATACAAATGCTCGTAACTTTTTACTGGAGCGTCATAAAACCTTGAAATTTTGTAACAATAAAGTACTCAAGCCTCTTCTCAATTTAAGCTATCGCTCAAAGCTATGCTACCCTTGAGTCCCAAATCAAACACTGATAAAACTTCAAATGGCCGTAACTTCTATAC
This sequence comes from Clusia tigrina, assembly GCA_920105625.2. Classification (NCBI taxonomy): domain Eukaryota; kingdom Metazoa; phylum Arthropoda; class Insecta; order Diptera; family Clusiidae; genus Clusia; species Clusia tigrina. The sequence continues at coordinate 430,820 of CAKKTE020000412.1, read as the reverse complement.
GGTACGTCCTACACCTATCAAAGTTTGCAACATACAAATGCTTGTAACTTTTTACTGGAGCGTCATAAAACCTTGAAATTTTGTAACAATAAAGACCTCGAGCCTCTTGTCAATTTAAGCTGTCGCTCAAAGCTATGCTACCCTTGGGTCCCAAATCAAGCAATTATAAAACTTCAAATGGCCCTAACTTCTATACGGTACGTCCTAAACCTATCAAAGTTTGCAACATACAAATGCTTGTAACTTTTTACTGGAGCGTAATAAAACCTTGTAATTTTCTAACAATAAAGTACTCGAGCCTCTTCTCAATTTAAGCTATCGCTCAAAGCTATGCTACCCTTGAGTCCCAAATCAAACACTGATAAAACTTCAAATGGCCGTAACTTCTATACGGTACGTCCTACACCTATCAAAGTATGTAACATACAAATGCTTGTAACTTTTTACTGGAGCGTCATAAAACCTTGAAATTTTGTAACAATAAAGTACTCGAGCCTCTTGTCAATTTAAGCTATCGCTCAAAGCTATGCTAACCTTGAGTCCCAAATCAAACACTTATAAAACTTCAAATGGCCCTAACTTCTATACGGTACGTCCTACACCTATCAAAGTTGGCAACATACAAATGCTTGTAACTTTTTACTGGAGCGTCATAAAACCTTGAAATTTTGTCACAATAAAGTACTAGAGCCTCTTGTCAATTTAAGCTATCGCTCAAAGCTATGCTACCCTTGAGTCCCAAATCAAACACTGATAAAATTTCAAATGGCCCTAACTTCTATACGGTACGTCCTACAGCTATCAAAGTTTGCAACATACAAATGCTTGTAACTTTTTACTGGAGCGTTATAAAACCTTGAAATTTTGTAACAATAAAGACCTCGAGCCTCTTGTCAATTTAACATATCGCTCAAAGCTATGCTACCCTTGAGTCCCAAATCGAACAATGATAAAACTTCAAATTGCGCTAACTTCTATACGGTACGTCCTACACCTATCAAAGTTTGCAGCATACAAATGCTCGTAACTTTTTACTGGAGCGTCATAAAACCTTGAAATTTTGTAACAATAAAGTACTCGAGCCTCTTCTCAATTTAAGCTATCGCTCAAAGCTATGCTACCCTTGAGTCCCAAATCAAACACTGCTAAAATTTCAAATGGCGCTAGCTTCTATACGGTACGTCCTACACCTATCAAAGTTTGCAACATAAAAATGCTTGTAACTTTTTACTGGAGCGTCATAAAACCTTGAAATTTTGTAACAATAAAGACCTCGAGCCTCTTGTCAATTTAACCTATCGCTCAAAGCTATGCTACCCTTGAGTCCCAAATCGAACAATGATAAAACTTCAAATGGCCCTAACTTCTATACGGTATTACTGGAGCGTCATAAAACCTTGAAATTTTGTAACAATAAAGTACTCGAGCCTCTTCTCAATTTAAGCTATCGCACAAAGCTATGCTACCCTTGAGTCCCAAATTAAACACTGATAAAATTTCAAATGGCCCTAACTTCTGTACGGCACGTCCTACACCTATCAAAGTTTGCAACATACAAATGCTTGTAACTTTTTACTGGAGCGTTATAAAACCTTGAAATTTTGTAACAATAAAGACCTCGAGCCTCTTGTCAATTTAACCTATCGCTCAAAGCTATGCTAGCCTTGAGTCCCAAATCGAACAATGATAAAACTTCAAATTGCCCTAACTTCTATACGGTACGTCCTACACCTATCAAAGTTTGCAGCATACAAATGCTCGTAACTTTTTACTGGAGCGTCATAAAACCTTGAAATTTTGTAACAATAAAGTACTCGAGCCTCTTCTCAATTTAAGCTATCGCTCAAAGCTATGCAACCCTTGAGTCCCAAATCAAACACTGATAAAACTTCAAATGGCCGTAACTTCTATACGGTACGTCCTACACCTATCAAAGTTTGCAACATACAAATGCTTGTAACTTTTTACTGGAGCGTCATAAAACCTTGAAATTTTGTAACAATAAAGACCTCGAGCCTCTTGTCAATTTAAGCTGTCGCTCAAAGCTATGCTACCCTTGGGTCCCAAATCAAGCAATTATAAATCTTCAAATGGCCCTAACTTCTATACGGTACGTCCTAAACCTATCAAAGTTTGCAACATACAAATGCTTGTAACTTTTTACTGGAGCGTAATAAAACCTTGTAATTTTCTAACAATAAAGTACTCGAGCCTCTTCTCAATTTAAGCTATCGCTCAAAGCTATGCTACCCTTGAGTCCCAAATCAAACACTGATAAAACTTCAAATGGCCGTAACTTCTATACGGTACGTCCTACACCTATCAAAGTTGGCAACATACAAATGCTTGTTACTTTTTACTGGAGCGTTATAAAACCTTGAAATTTTGTAACAATAAAGACCTCGAGCCTCTTGTCAATTTAACCTATCGCTCAAAGCTATGCTAGCCTTGAGTCCCAAATCGAACAATGATAAAACTTCAAATTGCCCTAACTTCTATACGGTACGTCCTACACCTATCAAAGTTTGCAGCATACAAATGCTCGTAACTTTTTACTGGAGCGTCATAAAACCTTGAAATTTTGTAACAATAAAGTACTCGAGCCTCTTCTCAATTTAAGCTATCGCTCAAAGCTATGCTACCCTTGAGTCCCAAATCAAACACTGATAAAACTTCAAATGGCCGTAACTTCTATACGGTACGTCCTACACCTATCAAAGTTTGCAACATACAAATGCTTGTAACTTTTTACTGGAGCGTCATAAAACCTTGAAATTTTGTAACAATAAAGACCTCGAGCCTCTTGTCAATTTAAGCTGTCGCTCAAAGCTATGCTACCCTTGGGTCCCAAATCAAGCAATTATAAATTTTCAAATGGCCCTAACTTCTATACGGTACGTCCTAAACCTATCAAAGTTTGCAACATACAAATGCTTGTAACTTTTTACTGGAGCGTAATAAAACCTTGTAATTTTCTAACAATAAAGTACTCGAGCCTCTTCTCAATTTAAGCTATCGCTCAAAGCTATGCTACCCTTGAGTCCCAAATCAAACACTGATAAAACTTCAAATGGCCGTAACTTCTATACGGTACGTCCTACACCTATCAAAGTTGGCAACATACAAATGCTTGTTGCTTTTTACTGCAGTGTCAGAAAACCTTGAAATTTTGTAACAATAAAGACCTCGAGCCTCTTGTCAATTAAGCTGTCGCTCAAAGCTATGCTACCCTTCGGTCCCAAATCAAACAATGATAAAACTTCAAATGGCCCTAGCTTCTATACGGTACGTCCTACACCTATCAAAGTTGGCAACATACAAATGCTTGTAACTTTTTACTGGAGCGTCATAAAACCTTGAAATTTTGTAACAATAAAGTACTCGAGCCTCTTGTCAATTTAACCTATCGCTCAAAGCTATGCTACCCTTGAGTCCCAAATCAAACACTGATAAAATTTCAAATGGCCCTAACTTCTATACGGTACGTCCTAAACCTGTCAAAGTTTGCAACATACAAATGCTTGTAACTTTTTATTGGAGCGTCATATAACCTTGAAATTTTGTAACAATAAAGTACTTGAGCCTCTTGCCAATTTAAGCTATCGCTCAAAGCTATGCTACCCTTGAGTCCCAAATCAAACACTGATAAAACTTCAAATAGCCCTAACTTCTATACGGTACGTTCTACACCTGTCAAAGTATGTAACATACAAATGCTTGTAACTTTTTACTGGAGCGTCATAAAACCTTGAAATTTTGTAACCATAAAGTACTCGAGCCTCTTGTCAATTTAAGCTATCGCTCAAAGCTATGCTAACCTTGAGTCCCAAATCAAACACTTATAAAACTTCAAATGGCCCTAACTTCTATATGGTACGTCCTACACCTATCAAAGTTGGCAACATACAAATGCTTGTAACTTTTTACTGGAGCGTCATAAAACCTTGAAATTTTGTAACAATAAAGTACTCGAGCCTCTTGTCAATTTAACCTATCGCTCAAAGCTATGCTACCCTTGAGTCCCAAATCAAACACTGATAAAATTTCAAATGGCCCTAACTTCTATACGGTACGTCCTACAGCTATCAAAGTTTGCAACATACAAATGCTTGTAACTTTTTACTGGAGCGTTATAAAACCTTGAAATTTTGTAACAATAAAGACCTCGAGCCTCTTGTCAATTTAACCTATCGCTCAAAGCTATGCTACCCTTGAGTCCCAAATCGAACAATGATAAAACTTCAAATTGCCCTAACTTCTATACGGTACGTCCTACACCTATCAAAGTTTGCAGCATACAAATGCTCGTAACTTTTTACTGGAGCGTCATAAAACCTTGAAATTTTGTAACAATAAAGTACTCGAGAATCTTCTCCATTTAAGCTATCGCTCAAAGCTATGCTACCCTTGAGTCCCAAATCAAACACTGATAAAACTTCAAATGGCCGTAACTTCTATACGGTACGTCCTACACCTATCAAAGTTTGCAACATACAAATGCTTGTAACTTTTTACTCGAGCGTCATAAAACCTTGAAATTTTGTAACAATATAGTACTCAAGCCTCTTGTCAATTTAAGCTATCGCACAAAGCTATGCTACCCTTGAGTCCCAAATCAAACACTGATAAAACTTCAAATGGCCGTAACTTCTATACGGTATGTCCTACACCTATCAAAGTTTGCAACATACAAATGCTTGTAACTTTTTACTCGAGCGTCATAAAACCTTGAAATTTTGTAACAATAGAGTACTCGATCCTCTTGTCAATTTAAGCTATCGCACAAAGCTATGCTACCCTTGAGTCCCAAATCAAACACTGCTAAAATTTCAAATGGCCCTAACTTCTATACGGTACGTCCTACACCTATCAAAGTTTGCAACATACAAATGCTAGTAACTTTTTACTGGAGCGCCATAAAATCTTGAAATTTTGTAACAATAAAGTACACAAGCCTCTTGTCAATTTAAGCTATCGCTCAAAGCTATGCTACCATTGAGTCCCAAATCAAACACTGATAAAACTTCAAATGGCCCTAACTTCTGTACGGTACGTCCTACACTTATCAAAGTTTGCAACATACAAATGCTTGTAACTTTTTACTGGAGCGTCATAAAATCTTGAAATTTTGTAACAATAAAGACCTCGAGCCTCTTGTCAATTTAAGCTGTCGCTCAAAGCTATGCTACCCTTGGGTCCCAGATCAAACAGTTATAAAACTTCAAATGGCCCCAACTTCTATACGGTACGTCCTACACCTATCAAAGTTTGCAACATACAAATGCTTGTAACTTTTTACTGGAGCGTCATAAAACCTTGTAATTTTCTAACAATAAAGTACTCGAGCTTCTTGTCAATTTAAGCTATCGCTCAAAGCTATGCTAACCTTGAGTCCCAAATCAAACACTTATAAAACTTCAAATGGCCCTAACTTCTATACGGTACGTCCTAAACCTATCAAAGTTTGCAACATACAAATGCTTGTAACTTTTTACTGGAGCGTCATAAAACCTTGTAATTTTCTAACAATAAAGTACTCGAGCTTCTTGTCAATTTAAGCTATCGCTCAAAGCTATGCTAACCTTGAGTCCCAAATCAAACACTTATAAAACTTCAAATGGCCCTAACTTCTATACGGTACGTCCTACACCTACCAAAGTTGGCAACATACAAATGCTTGTAACTTTTTACTGGAGCGTCATAAAACCTTGAAATTTTGTAACAATAAAGACCTCGAGCCTCTTTTCAATTAAGCTGTCGCTCAAAGCTATGCTACCCTTGGGTCCCAAATGAAACAATGATAAAACTTCAAATGGCCCTAGCTTCTATACGGTACGTCCTACACCTATCAAAGTTTGCAACATAAAAATGCTTGTAACTTTTTACTGGAGCGTCATAAAACCTTGAAATTTTGTAACAATAAAGTACTCGAGCCTCTTGTCAATTTAAGCTATCGCACAAAGCTATGCTACCCTTGAGTCCCAAATCAAACATTGCTAAAATTTCAATTGGCCCTAGTTTCTATACGGTACGTCCTACACCTATCAAAGTTTGCAACATAAAAATGCTTGTAACTTTTTACTGGAGCGTCATAAAACCTTGAAATTTTGTAACAATAAAGACCTCGAGCCTCTTGTCAATTTAACCTATCGCTCAAAGCTATGCTACCCTTGAGTCCCAAATCGAACAATGATAAAACTTCAAATGGCCCTAACTTCTATACGGTACGTCCTACACCTATCAAAGTTTGCAACATACAAATGCTTGTAACTTTTTACTCGAGCGTCATAAAACCTTGAAATTTTGTAACAATATAGTACTAGATCCTCTTGTCAATTTAAGCTATCGCACAAAGCTATGCTACCCTTGAGTCCCAAATCAAAGACTGCTAAAATTTCAAATGGCCCTAACTTCTATACGGTACGTCCTACACCTATCAAAGTTTGCAACATACAAATGCTAGTAACTTTTTACTGGAGCGTCATAAAATCTTGAAATTTTGTAAGAATAAAGTACTCGAGCCTCTTCTCAATTTAAGCTATCGCTCAAAGCTATGCTACCCTTGAGTCCCAAATCAAACACTGATAAAGCTTCAAATGGCCGTAAATTCTATACGGTACGTCCTACACCTATCAAAGTTTGCAACATACAAATGCTTGTAACTTTTTACTCGAGCGTCATAAAACCTTCAAATTTTGTAACAATATAGTATTCGAGCCTCTTGTCAATTTAAGCTATCGCACAAAGCTATGCTACCCTTGAGTCCCAAATTAAACACTGATAAAATTTCAAATGGCCCTAACTTCTGTACGGCACGTCCTACACCTATCAAAGTTTGCAACATACAAATGCTTGTAACTTTTTACTGGAGCGTCATAAAACCTTGAAATTTTGTAACAATAAAGACCTCGAGCCTCTTGTCAATTTAAGCTGTCGCTCAAAGCTATGCTACCCTTGGGTCCCAAATCAAGCAATTATAAAACTTCAAATGGCCCTAACTTCTATACGGTACGTCCTAAACCTATCAAAGTTTGCAACATACAAATGCTTGTAACTTTTTATTGGAGCGTCATAAAACCTTGAAATTTTGTAACAATAAAGTACTCGAGCCTCTTGCCAATTTAAGCTATCGCACAAAGCTATGCTACCCTTGAATCCCAAATTAAACACTGATAAAATTTCAAATGGCCCTAACTTCTGTACGGCACGTCCTACACCTATCAAAGTTTGCAACATACAAATGCTTGTAACTTTTTACTGGAGCGTCATAAAACCTTGAAATTTTGTAACAATAAAGACCTCGAGCCTCTTGTCAGTTTAAGCTGTCGCTCAAAGCTATGCTACCCTTGGGTCCCAAATCAAGCAATTATAAAATTTTAAATGGCCCTAACTTCTATACGGTACGTCCTAAACCTATCAAAGTTTGCAACATACAAATGCTTGTAACTTTTTACTGGAGCGTCATAAAACCTTGAAATTTTGTAACAATAAAGTACTCGAGCTTCTTCTCAATTTAAGCTATCGCTCAAAGCTATGCTACCCTTGAGTCCCAAATCAAACACTAATAAAACTTCAAATGGCCGTAACTTCTATACGGTACGTCCTACACCTATCAAAGTTTGCAACATACAAATGCTTGTAACTTTTTACTGGAGCGTCATAAAACCTTGAAATTTTGTAACAATAAAGACCTCGAGCCTCTTGTCAATTTAAGCTGTCGCTCAAAGCTATGCTACCCTTGGGTCTCAAATCAAGCAATTATAAAATTTCAAATGGCCTTAACTTCTATACGGTACGTCCTAAACCTATCAAAGTTTGCAACATACAAATGCTTGTAACTTTTTACTGGAGCGTAATAAAGCCTTGTAATTTTCTAACAATAAAGTACTCGAGCCTCTTCTCAATTTAAGCTATCGCTCAAAGCTATCCTACCCTTGAGTCCCAAATCAAACACTGATAACACTTCAAATGGCCGTAACTTCTATACGGTACGTCCTACACCTATCAAGGTTTGCAACATACAAATGCTTGTTACTTTTTACTGCAGCGTCATAAAACCTTGAAATTTTGTAACAATAAAGACCTCGAGCCTCTTGTCAATTAAGCTGTCGCTCAAAGCTATGCTACCCTTCGGTCCCAAATCAAACACTGATAAAATTTCAAATGGCCCTAACTTCTGTACGGTACGTCCTAAACCTGTCAAAGTTTGCAACATACAAATGCTTGTAACTTTTTATTGGAGCGTAATAAAACCTTGTAATTTTCTAACAATAAAGTACTCGAGCCTCTTCTCAATTTAAGCTATCGCTCAAAGCTATGCTACCCTTGAGTCCCAAATCAAACACTGATAAAATTTCAAATGGCCCTAACTTCTATACGGTACGTCCTACAGCTATCAAAGTTTGCAACATACAAATGCTTGTAACTTTTTACTGGAGCGTTATAAAACCTTGAAATTTTGTAACAATAAAGACCTCGAGCCTCTTGTCAATTTAACATATCGCTCAAAGCTATGCTACCCTTGAGTCCCAAATCGAACAATGATAAAACTTCAAATTGCGCTAACTTCTATACGGTACGTCCTACACCTATCAAAGTTTGCAGCATACAAATGCTCGTAACTTTTTACTGGAGCGTCATAAAACCTTGAAATTTTGTAACAATAAAGTACTCGAGCCTCTTCTCAATTTAAGCTATCGCTCAAAGCTATGCTACCCTTGAGTCCCAAATCAAACACTGCTAAAATTTCAAATGGCGCTAGCTTCTATACGGTACGTCCTACACCTATCAAAGTTTGCAACATAAAAATGCTTGTAACTTTTTACTGGAGCGTCATAAAACCTTGAAATTTTGTAACAATAAAGACCTCGAGCCTCTTGTCAATTTAACCTATCGCTCAAAGCTATGCTACCCTTGAGTCCCAAATCGAACAATGATAAAACTTCAAATGGCCCTAACTTCTATACGGTATTACTGGAGCGTCATAAAACCTTGAAATTTTGTAACAATAAAGTACTCGAGCCTCTTCTCAATTTAAGCTATCGCACAAAGCTATGCTACCCTTGAGTCCCAAATTAAACACTGATAAAATTTCAAATGGCCCTAACTTCTGTACGGCACGTCCTACACCTATCAAAGTTTGCAACATACAAATGCTTGTAACTTTTTACTGGAGCGTTATAAAACCTTGAAATTTTGTAACAATAAAGACCTCGAGCCTCTTGTCAATTTAACCTATCTCTCAAAGCTATGCTAGCCTTGAGTCCCAAATCGAACAATGATAAAACTTCAAATTGCCCTAACTTCTATACGGTACGTCCTACACCTATCAAAGTTTGCAGCATACAAATGCTCGTAACTTTTTACTGGAGCGTCATAAAACCTTGAAATTTTGTAACAATAAAGTACTCGAGCCTCTTCTCAATTTAAGCTATCGCTCAAAGCTATGCAACCCTTGAGTCCCAAATCAAACACTGATAAAACTTCAAATGGCCGTAACTTCTATACGGTACGTCCTACACCTATCAAAGTTTGCAACATACAAATGCTTGTAACTTTTTACTGGAGCGTCATAAAACCTTGAAATTTTGTAACAATAAAGACCTCGAGCCTCTTGTCAATTTAAGCTGTCGCTCAAAGCTATGCTACCCTTGGGTCCCAAATCAAGCAATTATAAATCTTCAAATGGCCCTAACTTCTATACGGTACGTCCTAAACCTATCAAAGTTTGCAACATACAAATGCTTGTAACTTTTTACTGGAGCGTAATAAAACCTTGTAATTTTCTAACAATAAAGTACTCGAGCCTCTTCTCAATTTAAGCTATCGCTCAAAGCTATGCTACCCTTGAGTCCCAAATCAAACACTGATAAAACTTCAAATGGCCGTAACTTCTATACGGTACGTCCTACACCTATCAAAGTTGGCAACATACAAATGCTTGTTACTTTTTACTGGAGCGTTATAAAACCTTGAAATTTTGTAACAATAAAGACCTCGAGCCTCTTGTCAATTTAACCTATCGCTCAAAGCTATGCTAGCCTTGAGTCCCAAATCGAACAATGATAAAACTTCAAATTGCCCTAACTTCTATACGGTACGTCCTACACCTATCAAAGTTTGCAGCATACAAATGCTCGTAACTTTTTACTGGAGCGTCATAAAACCTTGAAATTTTGTAACAATAAAGTACTCGAGCCTCTTCTCAATTTAAGCTATCGCTCAAAGCTATGCTACCCTTGAGTCCCAAATCAAACACTGATAAAACTTCAAATGGCCGTAACTTCTATACGGTACGTCCTACACCTATCAAAGTTTGCAACATACAAATGCTTGTAACTTTTTACTGGAGCGTCATAAAACCTTGAAATTTTGTAACAATAAAGACCTCGAGCCTCTTGTCAATTTAAGCTGTCGCACAAAGCTATGCTACCCTTGGGTCCCAAATCAAGCAATTATAAAATTTCAAATGGCCCTAACTTCTATACGGTACGTCCTAAACCTATCAAAGTTTGCAACATACAAATGCTTGTAACTTTTTACTGGAGCGTAATAAAACCTTGTAATTTTCTAACAATAAAGTACTCGAGCCTCTTCTCAATTTAAGCTATCGCTCAAAGCTATGCTACCCTTGAGTCCCAAATCAAACACTGATAAAACTTCAAATGGCCGTAACTTCTATACGGTACGTCCTACACCTATCAAAGTTGGCAACATACAAATGCTTGTTGCTTTTTACTGCAGTGTCAGAAAACCTTGAAATTTTGTAACAATAAAGACCTCGAGCCTCTTGTCAATTAAGCTGTCGCTCAAAGCTATGCTACCCTTCGGTCCCAAATCAAACAATGATAAAACTTCAAATGGCCCTAGCTTCTATACGGTACGTCCTACACCTATCAAAGTTTGCAACATACAAATGCTTGTAACTTTTTACTGGAGCGTCATAAAACCTTGAAATTTTGTAACAATAAAGTACTCGAGCCTCTTGTCAATTTAACCTATCGCTCAAAGCTATGCTACCCTTGAGTCCCAAATCAAACACTGATAAAATTTCAAATGGCCCTAACTTCTATACGGTACGTCCTAAACCTGTCAAAGTTTGCAACATACAAATGCTTGTAACTTTTTATTGGAGCGTCATATAACCTTGAAATTTTGTAACAATAAAGTACTTGAGCCTCTTGCCAATTTAAGCTATCGCTCAAAGCTATGCTACCCTTGAGTCCCAAATCAAACACTGATAAAACTTCAAATAGCCCTAACTTCTATACGGTACGTTCTACACCTGTCAAAGTATGTAACATACAAATGCTTGTAACTTTTTACTGGAGCGTCATAAAACCTTGAAATTTTGTAACCATAAAGTACTCGAGCCTCTTGTCAATTTAAGCTATCGCTCAAAGCTATGCTAACCTTGAGTCCCAAATCAAACACTTATAAAACTTCAAATGGCCCTAACTTCTATATGGTACGTCCTACACCTATCAAAGTTGGCAACATACAAATGCTTGTAACTTTTTACTGGAGCGTCATAAAACCTTGAAATTTTGTAACAATAAAGTACTCGAGCCTCTTGTCAATTTAACCTATCGCTCAAAGCTATGCTACCCTTGAGTCCCAAATCAAACACTGATAAAATTTCAAATGGCCCTAACTTCTATACGGTACGTCCTACAGCTATCAAAGTTTGCAACATACAAATGCTTGTAACTTTTTACTGGAGCGTTATAAAACCTTGAAATTTTGTAACAATAAAGACCTCGAGCCTCTTGTCAATTTAACCTATCGCTCAAAGCTATGCTACCCTTGAGTCCCAAATCGAACAATGATAAAACTTCAAATTGCCCTAACTTCTATACGGTACGTCCTACACCTATCAAAGTTTGCAGCATACAAATGCTCGTAACTTTTTACTGGAGCGTCATAAAACCTTGAAATTTTGTAACAATAAAGTACTCGAGAATCTTCTCCATTTAAGCTATCGCTCAAAGCTATGCTACCCTTGAGTCCCAAATCAAACACTGATAAAACTTCAAATGGCCGTAACTTCTATACGGTACGTCCTACACCTATCAAAGTTTGCAACATACAAATGCTTGTAACTTTTTACTCGAGCGTCATAAAACCTTGAAATTTTGTAACAATATAGTACTCAAGCCTCTTGTCAATTTAAGCTATCGCACAAAGCTATGCTACCCTTGAGTCCCAAATCAAACACTGATAAAACTTCAAATGGCCGTAACTTCTATACGGTATGTCCTACACCTATCAAAGTTTGCAACATACAAATGCTTGTAACTTTTTACTCGAGCGTCATAAAACCTTGAAATTTTGTAACAATAGAGTACTCGATCCTCTTGTCAATTTAAGCTATCGCACAAAGCTATGCTACCCTTGAGTCCCAAATCAAACACTGCTAAAATTTCAAATGGCCCTAACTTCTATACGGTACGTCCTACACCTATCAAAGTTTGCAACATACAAATGCTAGTAACTTTTTACTGGAGCGCCATAAAATCTTGAAATTTTGTAACAATAAAGTACACAAGCCTCTTGTCAATTCAAGCTATCGCTCAAAGCTATGCTACCATTGAGTCCCAAATCAAACACTGATAAAACTTCAAATGGCCCTAACTTCTGTACGGTACGTCCTACACTTATCAAAGTTTGCAACATACAAATGCTTGTAACTTTTTACTGGAGCGTCATAAAATCTTGAAATTTTGTAACAATAAAGACCTCGAGCCTCTTGTCAATTTAAGCTGTCGCTCAAAGCTATGCTACCCTTGGGTCCCAGATCAAACAATTATAAAACTTCAAATGGCCCCAACTTCTATACGGTACGTCCTACACCTATCAAAGTTTGCAACATACAAATGCTTGTAACTTTTTACTGGAGCGTCATAAAACCTTGTAATTTTCTAACAATAAAGTACTCGAGCTTCTTGTCAATTTAAGCTATCGCTCAAAGCTATGCTAACCTTGAGTCCCAAATCAAACACTTATAAAACTTCAAATGGCCCTAACTTCTATACGGTACGTCCTAAACCTATCAAAGTTTGCAACATACAAATGCTTGTAACTTTTTACTGGAGCGTCATAAAACCTTGTAATTTTCTAACAATAAAGTACTCGAGCTTCTTGTCAATTTAAGCTATCGCTCAAAGCTATGCTAACCTTGAGTCCCAAATCAAACACTTATAAAACTTCAAATGGCCCTAACTTCTATACGGTACGTCCTACACCTACCAAAGTTGGCAACATACAAATGCTTGTAACTTTTTACTGGAGCGTCATAAAACCTTGAAATTTTGTAACAATAAAGACCTCGAGCCTCTTGTCAATTAAGCTGTCGCTCAAAGCTATGCTACCCTTGGGTCCCAAATGAAACAATGATAAAACTTCAAATGGCCCTAGCTTCTATACGGTACGTCCTACACCTATCAAAGTTTGCAACATAAAAATGCTTGTAACTTTTTACTGGAGCGTCATAAAACCTTGAAATTTTGTAACAATAAAGTACTCGAGCCTCTTGTCAATTTAAGCTATCGCACAAAGCTATGCTACCCTTGAGTCCCAAATCAAACATTGCTAAAATTTCAATTGGCCCTAGTTTCTATACGGTACGTCCTACACCTATCAAAGTTTGCAACGTACAAATGCTTGTAACTTTTTACTGGAGCGTCATAAAACCTTGAAATTTTGTAACAATAAAGACCTCGAGCCTCTTGTCAATTTAACCTATCGCTCAAAGCTATGCTACCCTTGAGTCCCAAATCGAACAATGATAAAACTTCAAATGGCCCTAACTTCTATACGGTACGTCCTACACCTATCAAAGTTTGCAACATACAAATGCTTGTAACTTTTTACTCGAGCGTCATAAAACCTTGAAATTTTGTAACAATATAGTACTAGATCCTCTTGTCAATTTAAGCTATCGCACAAAGCTATGCTACCCTTGAGTCCCAAATCAAAGACTGCTAAAATTTCAAATGGCCCTAACTTCTATACGGTACGTCCTACACCTATCAAAGTTTGCAACATACAAATGCTAGTAACTTTTTACTGGAGCGTCATAAAATCTTGAAATTTTGTAAGAATAAAGTACTCGAGCCTCTTCTCAATTTAAGCTATCGCTCAAAGCTATGCTACCCTTGAGTCCCAAATCAAACACTGATAAAACTTCAAATGGCCGTAAATTCTATACGGTACGTCCTACACCTATCAAAGTTTGCAACATACAAATGCTTGTAACTTTTTACTCGAGCGTCATAAAACCTTCAAATTTTGTAACAATATAGTATTCGAGCCTCTTGTCAATTTAAGCTATCGCACAAAGCTATGCTACCCTTGAGTCCCAAATTAAACACTGATAAAATTTCAAATGGCCCTAACTTCTGTACGGCACGTCCTACACCTATCAAAGTTTGCAACATACAAATGCTTGTAACTTTTTACTGGAGCGTCATAAAACCTTGAAATTTTGTAACAATAAAGACCTCGAGCCTCTTGTCAATTTAAGCTGTCGCTCAAAGCTATGCTACCCTTGGGTCCCAAATCAAGCAATTATAAAACTTCAAATGGCCCTAACTTCTATACGGTACGTCCTAAACCTATCAAAGTTTGCAACATACAAATGCTTGTAACTTTTTATTGGAGCGTCATAAAACCTTGAAATTTTGTAACAATAAAGTACTCGAGCCTCTTGCCAATTTAAGCTATCGCACAAAGCTATGCTACCCTTGAATCCCAAATTAAACACTGATAAAATTTCAAATGGCCCTAACTTCTGTACGGCACGTCCTACACCTATCAAAGTTTGCAACATACAAATGCTTGTAACTTTTTACTGGAGCGTCATAAAACCTTGAAATTTTGTAACAATAAAGACCTCGAGCCTCTTGTCAGTTTAAGCTGTCGCTCAAAGCTATGCTACCCTTGGGTCCCAAATCAAGCAATTATAAAATTTTAAATGGCCCTAACTTCTATACGGTACGTCCTAAACCTATCAAAGTTTGCAACATACAAATGCTTGTAACTTTTTACTGGAGCGTCATAAAACCTTGAAATTTTGTAACAATAAAGTACTCGAGCTTCTTCTCAATTTAAGCTATCGCTCAAAGCTATGCTACCCTTGAGTCCCAAATCAAACACTGATAAAACTTCAAATGGCCGTAACTTCTATACGGTACGTCCTACACCTATCAAAGTTTGCAACATACAAATGCTTGTAACTTTTTACTGGAGCGTCATAAAACCTTGAAATTTTGTAACAATAAAGACCTCGAGCCTCTTGTCAATTTAAGCTGTCGCACAAAGCTATGCTACCCTTGGGTCCCAAATCAAGCAATTATAAAATTTCAAATGGCCTTAACTTCTATACGGTACGTCCTAAACCTATCAAAGTTTGCAACATACAAATGCATGTAACTTTTTACTGGAGCGTAATAAAGCCTTGTAATTTTCTAACAATAAAGTACTCGAGCCTCTTCTCAATTTAAGCTATCGCTCAAAGCTATCCTACCCTTGAGTCCCAAATCAAACACTGATAACACGTCAAATGGCCGTAACTTCTATACGGTACGTCCTACACCTATCAAGGTTTGCAACATACAAATGCTTGTTACTTTTTACTGCAGCGTCATAAAACCTTGAAATTTTGTAACAATAAAGACCTCGAGCCTCTTGTCAATTAAGCTGTCGCTCAAAGCTATGCTACCCTTCGGTCCCAAATCAAACACTGATAAAATTTCAAATGGCCCTAACTTCTGTACGGTACGTCCTACACCTATCAACGTTTGCAACATACAAATGCTTGTAACTTTTTACTGGAGTGTCATAAAAAATTTAAATTTTGTAACAATAAAGACCTCGAGCCTCTTGTCAATTTAAGCTGTCGCTCAAAGCTATGCTACCCTTGGGTCCCAAATCAAGCAATTATAAAACTTCAAATGGCCCTAACTTCTATACGGTACGTCCTAAACCTGTCAAAGTTTGCAACATACAAATGCTTGTAACTTTTTATTGGAGCGTCATATAACCTTGAAATTTTGTAACAATAAAGTACTCGAGCCTCTTGCCAATTTAAGCTATCGCTCAAAGCTATGCTACCCTTGAGTCCCAAATCAAACACTGATAAAACTTCAAATAGCCCTAACTTCTATACGGTACGTTCTACACCTGTCAAAGTATGTAACATACAAATGCTTGTAACTTTTTACTGGAGCGTCATAAAACATTGAAATTTTGTAACAATAAAGTACTCGAGCCTCTTGTCAATTTAAGCTATCGCTCAAAGCTATGCTAACCTTGAGTCCCAAATCAAACACTTATAAAACTTCAAATGGCCCTAACTTCTATACGGTACGTCCTACACCTATCAAAGTTGGCAACATACAAATGCTTGTAACTTTTTACTGGAGCGTCATAAAACCTTGAAATTTTGTCACAATAAAGTACTAGAGCCTCTTGTCAATTTAAGCTATCGCTCAAAGCTATGCTACCCTTGAGTCCCAAATCAAACACTGATAAAATTTCAAATGGCCCTAACTTCTATACGGTACGTCCTACAGCTATCAAAGTTTGCAACATACAAATGCTTGTAACTTTTTACTGGAGCGTTATAAAACCTAGAAATTTTGTAACAATAAAGACCTCGAGCCTCTTGTCAATTTAACCTATCGCTCAAAGCTATGCTACCCTTGAGTCCCAAATCGAACAATGATAAAACTTCAAATTGCCCTAACTTCTATACGGTACGTCCTACACCTATCAAAGTTTGCAGCATACAAATGCTCGTAACTTTTTACTGGAGCGTCATAAAACCTTGAAATTTTGTAACAATAAAGTACTCGAGCCTCTTCTCAATTTAAGCTATCGCTCAAAGCTATGCTACCCTTGAGTCCCAAATCAAACACTGATAAAACTTCAAATGGCCGTAAATTCTATACGGTACGTCCTACACCTATCAAAGTTTGCAACATACAAATGCTTGTAACTTTTTACTCGAGCGTCATAAAACCTTCAAATTTTGTAACAATATAGTATTCGAGCCTCTTGTCAATTTAAGCTATCGCACAAAGCTATGCTACCCTTGAGTCCCAAATTAAACACTGATAAAATTTCAAATGGCCCTAACTTCTGTACGGCACGTCCTACACCTTTCAAAGTTTGCAACATACAAATGCTTGTAACTTTTTACTGGAGCGTCATAAAACCTTGAAATTTTGTAACAATAAAGACCTCGAGCCTCTTGTCAATTTAAGCTGTCGCTCAAAGCTATGCTACCCTTGGGTCCCAAATCAAGCAATTATAAAACTTCAAATGGCCCTAACTTCTATACGGTACGTCCTAAACCTATCAAAGTTTGCAACATACAAATGCTTGTAACTTTTTATTGGAGCGTCATAAAACCTTGAAATTTTGTAACAATAAAGTACTCGAGCCTCTTGCCAATTTAAGCTATCGCACAAAGCTATGCTACCCTTGAATTCCAAATTAAACACTGATAAAATTTCAAATGGCCCTAACTTCTGTACGGCCCGTCCTACACCTATCAAAGTTTGCAACATACAAATGCTTGTAACTTTTTACTGGAGCGTCATAAAACCTTGAAATTTTGTAACAATAAAGACCTCGAGCCTCTTGTCAATTTAAGCTGTCGCTCAAAGCTATGCTACCCTTGGGTCCCAAATCAAGCAATTATAAAACTTTAAATGGCCCTAACTTCTATACGGTACGTCCTAAACCTATCAAAGTTTGCAACATACAAATGCTTGTAACTTTTTACTGGAGCGTCATAAAACCTTGAAATTTTGTAACAATAAAGTACTCGAGCCTCTTCTCAATTTAAGCTATCGCTCAAAGCTATGCTACCCTTGAGTCCCAAATCAAACACTGATAAAACTTCAAATGGCCGTAACTTCTATACGGTACGTCCTACACCTATCAAAGTTTGCAACATACAAATGCTTGTAATTTTTACTGGAGCGTCATAAAACCTTGAAATTTTGTAACAATAAAGACCTCGAGCCTCTTGTCAATTTAAGCTGTCGCTCAAAGCTATGCTACCCTTGGGTCCCAAATCAAGCAATTATAAAACTTCAAATGGCCTTAACTTCTATACGGTACGTCCTAAACCTATCAAAGTTTGCAACATACAAATGCTTGTAACTTTTTACTGGAGCGTAATAAAACCTTGTAATTTTCTAACAATAAAGTACTCGAGCCTCTTCTCAATTTAAGCTATCGCTCAAAGCTATCCTACCCTTGAGTCCCAAATCAAACACTGATAACACTTCAAATGGCCGTAACTTCTATACGGTACGTCCTACACCTATCAAGGTTGGCAACATACAAATGCTTGTTACTTTTTACTGCAGCGTCATAAAACCTTGAAATTTTGTAACAATAAAGACCTCGAGCCTCTTGTCAATTAAGCTGTCGCTCAAAAATATGCTACCCTTCGGTCCCAAATCAAACACTGATAAAATTTCAAATGGCCCTAACTTCTGTACGGTACGTCCTACACCTATCAACGTTTGCAACATACAAATGCTTGTAACTTTTTACTGGAGTGTCATAAAAAATTTAAATTTTGTAATAATAAAGACCTCGAGCCTCTTGTCAATTTAAGCTGTCGCTCAAAGCTATGCTACCCTTGGGTCCCAAATCAAGCAATTATAAAACTTCAAATGGCCCTAACTTCTATACGGTACGTCCTAAACCTGTCAAAGTTTGCAACATACAAATGCTTGTAACTTTTTATTGGAGCGTCATATAACCTTGAAATTTAGTAACAATAAAGTACTCGAGCCTCTTGCCAATTTAAGCTATCGCTCAAAGCTATGCTACCCTTGAGTCCCAAATCAAACACTGATAAAACTTCAAATAGCCCTAACTTCTATACGGTACGTTCTACACCCGTCAAAGTATGTAACATACAAATGCTTGTAACTTTTTACTGGAGCGTCATAAAACATTGAAATTTTGTAACAATAAAGTACTCAAGCCTCTTGTCAATTTAAGCTATCGCTCAAAGCTTTGCTAACCTTGAGTCCCAAATCAAACACTTATAAAACTTCAAATGGCCCTAACTTCTATACGGTACGACCTACACCTACAAAGTTGGCAACATACAAATGCTTGTAACTTTTTACTGGAGCGCCATAAAACCTTGAAATTTTGTCACAATAAAGTACTAGAGCCTCTTGTCAATTTAAGCTATCGCTCAAAGCTATGCTACCCTTGAGTCCCAAATCAAACACTGATAAAATTTCAAATGGCCCTAACTTCTATACGGTACGTCCTACAGCTATCAAAGTTTGCAACATACAAATGCTTGTAACTTTTTACTGGAGCGTTATAAAACCTTGAAATTTTGTAACAATAAAGACCTCGAGCCTCTTGTCAATTTAACCTATCGCTCAAAGCTATGCTACCCTTGAGTCCCAAATCGAACAATGATAAAACTTCAAATTGCCCTAACTTTTATACGGTACGTCCTACACCTATCAAAGTTTGCAGCATACAAATGCTCGTAACTTTTTACTGGAGCGTCATAAAACCTTGAAATTTTGTAACAATAAAGTACTCGAGCCTCTTCTCAATTTAAGCTATCGCTCAAAGCTATGCTACCCTTGAGTCCCAAATCAAACACTGATAAAATTTCAAATGGCCGTAAATTCTATACGGTACGTCCTACACCTAGCAAAGTTTGCAACATACAAATGCTTGTAACTTTTTACTGGAGCGTCATAAAACCTTGAAATTTTGTAACAATAAAGACCTCGAGCCTCTTGTCAATATAAGCTGTCGCTCAAAGCTCTGCTACCCTTGGGTCCCAAATCAAGCAATTATAAAATTTCAAATGGCCCTAACTTCTATACGGTGCGTCCTAAACCTATCAAAGTTTGCAACATACAAATGCTTGTAACTTTTTACTCGAGCGTCATAAAACCTTGAAATTTTGTAACAATAAAGTACTCGAGCCTCTTGCCAATTTAAGCTATCGCACAAAGCTATGCTACCCTTGAATCCCAAATTAAACACTGATAAAATTTCAAATGGCCCTAACTTCTGTACGGCACGTCCTACACCTATCAAAGTTTGCAACATACAAATGCTTGTAACTTTTTACTGGAGCGTCATAAAACCTTGAAATTTTGTAACAATAAAGACCTCGAGCCTCTTGTCAATTTAAGCTGTCGCTCAAAGCTATGCTACCCTTGGGTCCCAAATCAAGCATTTATAAAACTTTAAATGGCCCTAACTTCTATACGGTACGTCCTAAACCTATCAAAGTTTGCAACATACAAATGCTTGTAACTTTTTACTGGAGCGTCATAAAACCTTGAAATTTTGTAACAATAAAGTACTCGAGCCTCTTCTCAATTTAAGCTATCGCTCAAAGCTATGCTACCCTTGAGTCCCAAATCAAACACTGATAAAACTTCAAATGGCCGTAACTTCTATACGGTACGTCCTACACCTATCAAAGTTTGCAACATACAAATGCTTGTAATTTTTACTGGAGCGTCATAAAACCTTGAAATTTTGTAACAATAAAGACCTCGAGCCTCTTGTCAATTTAAGCTGTCGCACAAAGCTATGCTACCCTTGGGTCCCAAATCAAGCAATTATAAAACTTCAAATGGCCTTAACTTCTATACGGTACGTCCTAAACCTATCAAAGTTTGCAACATACAAATGCTTGTAACTTTTTACTGGAGCGTAATAAAACCTTGTAATTTTCTAACAATAAAGTACTCGAGCCTCTTCTCAATTTAAGCTATCGCTCAAAGCTATCCTACCCTTGAGTCCCAAATCAAACACTGATAAAACTTCAAATGGCCGTAACTTCTATACGGTACGTCCTACACCTATCAAGGTTGGCAACATACAAATGCTTGTTACTTTTTACTGCAGCGTCATAAAACCTTGAAATTTTGTAACAATAAAGACCTCGAGCCTCTTGTCAATTAAGCTGTCGCTCAAAACTATGCTACCCTTCGGTCCCAAATCAAACACTGATAAAATTTCAAATGGCCCTAACTTCTGTACGGTACGTCCTACACCTATCAACGTTTGCAACATACAAATGCTTGTAACTTTTTACTGGAGTGTCATAAAAAATTTAAATTTTGTAACAATAAAGACCTCGAGCCTCTTGTCAATTTAAGCTGTCGCTCAAAGCTATGCTACCCTTGGGTCCCAAATCAAGCAATTATAAAACTTCAAATGGCCCTAACTTCTATACGGTACGTCCTAAACCTGTCAAAGTTTGCAACATACAAATGCTTGTAACTTTTTATTGGAGC
Source organism: Clusia tigrina (assembly GCA_920105625.2). Lineage (NCBI taxonomy): Eukaryota > Metazoa > Arthropoda > Insecta > Diptera > Clusiidae > Clusia > Clusia tigrina. Next base: position 409,500 of record CAKKTE020000412.1, on the reverse strand, counting down.
GTCATATAACCTTGAAATTTAGTAACAATAAAGTACTCGAGCCTCTTGCCAATTTAAGCTATCGCTCAAAGCTATGCTACCCTTGAGTCCCAAATCAAACACTGATAAAACTTCAAATAGCCCTAACTTCTATACGGTACGTTCTACACCCGTCAAAGTATGTAACATACAAATGCTTGTAACTTTTTACTGGAGCGTCATAAAACATTGAAATTTTGTAACAATAAAGTACTCAAGCCTCTTGTCAATTTAAGCTATCGCTCAAAGCTTTGCTAACCTTGAGTCCCAAATCAAACACTTATAAAACTTCAAATGGCCCTAACTTCTATACGGTACGACCTACACCTACAAAGTTGGCAACATACAAATGCTTGTAACTTTTTATTGGAGCGCCATAAAACCTTGAAATTTTGTCACAATAAAGTACTAGAGCCTCTTGTCAATTTAAGCTATCGCTCAAAGCTATGCTACCCTTGAGTCCCAAATCAAACACTGATAAAACTTCAAATGGCCCTAACTTCTATACGGTACGTCCTACAGCTATCAAAGTTTGCAACATACAAATGCTTGTAACTTTTTACTGGAGCGTTATAAAACCTTGAAATTTTGTAACAATAAAGACCTCGAGCCTCTTGTCAATTTAACCTATCGCTCAAAGCTATGCTACCCTTGAGTCCCAAATCGAACAATGATAAAACTTCAAATTGCCCTAACTTCTATACGGTACGTCCTACACCTATCAAAGTTTGCAGCATACAAATGCTCGTAACTTTTTACTGGAGCGTCATAAAACCTTGAAATTTTGTGACAATAAAGTACTCGAGCCTCTTCTCAATTTAAGCTATCGCTCAAAGCTATGCTACCCTTGAGTCCCAAATCAAACACTGATAAAATTTCAAATGGCCGTAAATTCTATACGGTACGTCCTACACCTAGCAAAGTTTGCAACATACAAATGCTTGTAACTTTTTACTGGAGCGTCATAAAACCTTGAAATTTTGTAACAATAAAGACCTCGAGCCTCTTGTCAATATAAGCTGTCGCTCAAAGCTCTGCTACCCTTGGGTCCCAAATCAAGCAATTATAAAATTTCAAATGGCCCTAACTTCTATACGGTACGTCCTAAACCTATCAAAGTTTGCAACATACAAATGCTTGTAACTTTTTACTGGAGCGTCATAAAACCTTGTAATTTTCTAACAATAAAGTACTCTAGCTTCTTGTCAATTTAAGCTATCGTTCAAAGCTATGCTAACCTTGAGTCCCAAATCAAACACTTATAAAACTTCAAATGGCCCTAACTTCTATACGGTACGTCCTACACCTATCAAAGTTGGCAACATACAAATGCTTGTTACTTTTTACTGCAGCGTCATAAAACCTTGAAATTTTATAACAATAAAGACCTCGAGCCTCTTGTCAATTAAGCTGTCGCTCAAAGCTATGCTACCCTTGGGTCCCAAATCAAACAATGTTAAAACTTCAAATGGCCGTAGCTTCTATACGGTACGTCCTACACCTATCAAAGTTTGCAACATAAAAATGCTTGTAACATTTTACTGGAGCGTCATAAAACCTTGAAATTTTGTAACAATAAAGTACTCGAGCCTCTTGTCAATTTAAGCTATCGCACAAAGCTATGCTACCCTTGAGTCCCAAATCAAACACTGCTAAAATTTCAAATGGCGCTAGCTTCTATACGGTACGTCCTACACCTATCAAAGTTTGCAACATAAAAATGCTTGTAACTTTTTACTGGAGCGTCATAAAACCTTGAAATTTTGTAACAATAAAGACCTCGAGCATCTTGTCAATTTAACCTATCGCTCAAAGCTATGCTACCCTTGAGTCCCAAATCGAACAATGATAAAACTTCAAATGGCCCTAACTTCTATACGGTATTACTGGAGCGTCATAAAACCTTGAAATTTTGTAACAATAAAGTACTCGAGCCTCTTCTCAATTTAAGCTATCGCTCAAAGCTATGCTACCCTTGAGTCCCAAATCAAACACTGATAAAACTTCAAATGGCCGTAACTTCTATACGGTGCGTCCTACACCTATCAAAGTTTGCAACATACAAATGTTTGTAACTTTTTACTCGAGCGTCATAAAACCTTGAAATTTTGTAACAATATAGTATTCGAGCCTCTTGTCAATTTAAGCTATCGCACAAAGCTATGCTACCCTTGAGTCCCAAATCAAACACTGCTAAAATTTCAAATGGCCCTAAGTTCTATACGGTACGTCCTACACCTATCAAAGTTTGCAACATACAAATGGTAGTAACTTTTTACTGGAGCGTCCTAGAATCTTGAAATTTTGTAACAATAAAGTACTCGAGCCTCTTGTCAATTTAAGCTATCGCTCAAAGCTATGCTACCCTTGAGTCCCAAATCAAACACTGATAAAACTTCAAATGGCCCTAACTTCTGTACGGTACGTCCTACACCTATCAAAGTTTGCAACATACAAATGCTTGTAACTTTTTACTGGAGCGTCATAAAACCTTGAAATTTTGTAACAATAAAGACCTCGAGCCTCTTGTCAATTTAAGCTGTCGCTCAAAGCTATGCTACCCTTGGGTCCCAAATCAAGCAATTATAAAACTTCAAATGGCCCTAACTTCTATACTGTACGTCCTAAACCTATCAAAGTTTGCAACATACAAATGCTTGTAACTTTTAATTGGAGCGTCATAAAACCTTGAAATTTTGTAACAATAAAGTACTCGATCCTCTTCTCAATTTAAGCTATCGCTCAAAGCTATGCTACCCTTGAGTCCCAAATCAAACACTGATAAAACTTCAAATGGCCCTAACTTCTGTACGGTACGTCCTACACCTATCAAAGTTTGCAACATACAAATGCTTGTAACTTTTTACTCGAGCGTCATAAAACCTTGAAATTTTGTAACAATAGAGTACTCGATCCTCTTGTCAATTTAAGCTATCGCACAAAGCTATGCTACCCTTGAGTCCCAAATCAAACACTGCTAAAATTTCAAATGGCCCTAACTTCTATACGGTACGTCCTACACCTATCAAAGTTTGCAACATACAAATGCTAGTAACTTTTTACTGGAGCGTCATAAAATCTTGAAATTTTGTAACAATAAAGTACACAAGCCTCTTGTCAATTTAAGCTATCGCTCAAAGCTATGCTACCATTGAGTCCCAAATCAAACACTGATAAAACTTCAAATGGCCCTAACTTCTGTACGGTACGTCCTACACTTATCAAAGTTTGCAACATACAAATGCTTGTAACTTTTTACTGGAGCGTCATAAAATCTTGAAATTTTGTAACAATAAAGACCTCGAGCCTCTTGTCAATTTAAGCTGTCGCTCAAAGCTATGCTACCCTTGGGTCCCAGATCAAACAATTATAAAACTTCAAATGGCCCTAGCTTCTATACGGTACGTCCTACACCTATCAAAGTTTGCAACATAAAAATGCTTGTAACTTTTTACTGGAGCGTCATAAAACCTTGAAATTTTGTAACAATAAAGTACTCGAGCCTCTTGTCAATTTAAGCTATCGCACAAAGCTATGCTACCCTTGAGTCCCAAATCAAACACTGCTAAAATTTCAATTGGCCCTAGTTTCTATACGGTACGTCCTACACCTATCAAAGTTTGCAACACAAAAATGCTTGTAACTTTTTACTGGAGCGTCATAAAACCTTGAAATTTTGTAACAATAAAGACCTCGAGCCTCTTGTCAATTTAACCTATCGCTCAAAGCTATGCTACCCTTGAGTCCCAAATCAAACAATGATAAAACTTCAAATGGCCCTAACTTCTATACGGTACGTCCTACACCTATCAAAGTTTGCAACATACAAATGCTTGTAACTTTTTACTCGAGCGTCATAAAACCTTGAAATTTTGTAACAATATAGTACTAGATCCTCTTGTCAATTTAAGCTATCGCACAAAGCTATGCTACCCTTGAGTCCGAAATCAAAGACTGCTAAAATTTCAAATGGCCCTAACTTCTATACGGTACGTCCTACACCTATCAAAGTTTGCAACATACAAATGCTAGTAACTTTTTACTGGAGGGTCATAAAGACTTGAAATTTTGTAACAATAAAGTACAAAAGCCTCTTGTCAATTTAAGCTATCGCTCAAAGCTATGCTACCATTGAGTCCCAAATCAAACATTGATAAAACTTCAAATGGCCCTAATTTCTATACGGTACGTCCTACACCTATCAAAGTTTGCAACATACAAATGCTTGTAACTTTTTACTTGAGCGTCATAAAACCTTGAAATTTTGTAACAATATAGTACTCGAGCCACTTGTCAATTTAACCTATCGCTCAAAGCTATGCTACCCTTGAGTCCCAAATCGAACAATGATAAAACTTCAAATGGCCCTAACTTCTATACGGTACGTCCTACACCTATCAAAGTTTGCAACATACAAATGCTTGTAACTTTTTACTCGAGCGTCATAAAACCTTGAAATTTTGTAACAATATAGTACTAGATCCTCTTGTCAATTTAAGCTATCGCACAAAGCTATGCTACCCTTGAGTCCCAAATCAAACACTGCTAAAATTTCAAATGGCCCTAACTTCTATACGGTACGTCATACACCTATCAAAGTTTGCAACATACAAATGCTAGTAACTTTTTACTGGAGCGTCATAAAATCTTGAAATTTTGTAACAATAAAGTACAAAAGCCTCTTGTCAATTTAAGCTATCGCTCAAAGCTATGCTACCATTGAGTCCCAAATCAAACACTGATAAAACTTCAAATGGCCCTAATTTCTATACGGTACGTCCTACACCTATCAAAGTTTGCAACATACAAATGCTTGTAACTTTTTACTCGAGCGTCATAAAACCTTGAAATTTTGTAACAATATAGTACTCGAGCCACTTGTCAATTTAAGCTATCGCACAAAGCTATGCTACCCTTGAGTCCCAAATCAAACACTGATAAAGCTTCAAATGGCCGTAACTTCTCTACGGTATGTCCTACACCTATCAAAGTTTGCAACATACAAATGCTTGTAACTTTTTACTCGAGCGTCATAAAACCTTGAAATTTTGTAACAATATAGTACACGATCCTTTTGTCAATTTAAGCTATCGCACAAAGCTATGCTACCCTTGAGTCCCAAATCAAACACTGCTAAAATTTCAAATGGCCCTAACTTCTATACGGTACGTCCTACACCTATCAAAGTTTGCAACATAAAAATGCTTGTAACTTTTTACTGGAGCGTCATAAAACCTTGAAATTTTGTAACAATATAGTACTCGAGCCTCTTGCCAATTTAAGCTATCGCTCTTAGCTTTGCTACCCTTGAGTCCCAAATCAAACACTGCTAAAATTTCAAATGGCCCTAAGTTCTATACGGTACGTTCTACACCTGTCAAAGTATGTAACATACAAATGCTTGTAACTTTTTACTGGAGTGTCATAAAACCTTGAAATTTGGTAACAATAAAGTACTCGAGCCTCTTGTCAATTTAAGCTATCGCTCAAAGCTATGCTACCCATGAGTCCCAAATCAAACACTGATAAAATTTCAAATGGCCCTAACTTCTATACGGTACGTCCTACAGCTATCAAAGTTTGCAACATACAAATGCTTGTAACTTTTTACTCGAGCGTCATAAAACCTTGAAATTTTGTAACAATATAGTACACGATCCTTTTGTCAATTTAACCTGTCGCTCAAAGCTATGCTACCCTTGAGTCCCAAATCGAACAATGCTAAAACTTCAAATTGCCCTAACTTCTATACGGTACGTCCTACACCTCTCAAAGTTTGCAGCATACAAATGCTCATAACTTTTTACTGGAGCGTCATAAAACCTTGAAATTTTGTAACAATAAAGTACTCGAGCCTCTTCTCAATTTAAGCTATCGCTCAAAGCTATGCTACCCTTGAGTCCCAAATCAAACACTGATAAAACTTCAAATGGCCGTAACTTCAATACGGTATGTCCTACACCTATCAAAGTTTGCAACATACAAATGCTTGTAACTTTTTACTCGAGCGTCATAAAACCTTGAAATTTTGTAACAATATAGTAATCGATCCTCTTGTCAATTTAAGCTATCGCACAAAGCTATGCTACCCTTGAGTCCCAAATCAAACACTGCTAAAATTTCAAATGGCCCTAACTTCTATACGGTACGTCCTACACCTATCAAAGTTTGCAACATACAAATGCTAGTAACTTTTTACTGGAGCGTCATAAAATCTTGAAATTTTGTAACAATAAAGTACAAAAGCCTCTTGTCATTTTAAGCTATCGCTCAAAGCTATGCTACCATTGAGTCCCAAATCAAAAACTGATAAAACTTCAAATGGCCCTAACTTCTATACGGTACGTCCTACACCTATCAAAGTTTGCAACGTACAAATGCTTGTAACTTTTTACTGAAGCGTCATAAAACCTTGAAATTTTGTAACAATAAAGTACTCGAGCCTCTTGTCAATTTAAGCTATCGCTCTTAGCTTTGCTACCCTTGAGTCCCAAATCAAACACTGCTAAAATTTCAAATGGCCCTAACTTCTATACGGTACGTCCTACACCTATCAAAGTTTGCAACATACAAATGCTTGTAACTTTTTACTGAAGCGTCATAAAACCTTGAAATTTTGTAACAATAAAGTACTCGAGCCTCTTGTCAATTTAAGCTATCGCTCAAATCTTTGCTACCCTTGAGTCCCAAATCAAACACTGATAAAACTTCAAATGGCCCTAACTTATATACGGTACGTCGTAAACCTATCAAAGTTTGCAACATACAAATGCTTGTAACTTTTTATTGGAGCGTCATAAAACCTTGAAATGTTGTAACAATATAGTACACGATCCTTTTGTCAATTTAAGCTATCGCACAAAGCTATGCTACCCTTGAGTCCCAAATCAAACACTGCTAAAATTTCAAATGGCCCTAACTTCTATACGGTACGTCCTACACCTATCAAAGTTTGCAACATAAAAATGCTTGTAACTTTTTACTGGAGCGTCATAAAACCTTGAAATTTTGTAACAATATAGTACTCGAGCCTCTTGCCAATTTAAGCTATCGCTCTTAGCTTTGCTACCCTTGAGTCCCAAATCAAACACTGCTAAAATTTCAAATGGCCCTAAGTTCTATACGGTACGTTCTACACCTGTCAAAGTATGTAACATACAAATGCTTGTAACTTTTTACTGGAGTGTCATAAAACCTTGAAATTTGGTAACAATAAAGTACTCGAGCCTCTTGTCAATTTAAGCTATCGCTCAAAGCTATGCTACCCATGAGTCCCAAATCAAACACTGATAAAATTTCAAATGGCCCTAACTTCTATACGGTACGTCCTACAGCTATCAAAGTTTGCAACATACAAATGCTTGTAACTTTTTACTCGAGCGTCATAAAACCTTGAAATTTTGTAACAATATAGTACACGATCCTTTTGTCAATTTAACCTGTCGCTCAAAGCTATGCTACCCTTGAGTCCCAAATCGAACAATGCTAAAACTTCAAATTGCCCTAACTTCTATACGGTACGTCCTACACCTATCAAAGTTTGCAGCATACAAATGCTCATAACTTTTTACTGGAGCGTCATAAAACCTTGAAATTTTGTAACAATAAAGTACTCGAGCCTCTTCTCAATTTAAGCTATCGCTCAAAGCTATGCTACCCTTGAGTCCCAAATCAAACACTGATAAAACTTCAAATGGCCGTAACTTCAATACGGTATGTCCTACACCTATCAAAGTTTGCAACATACAAATGCTTGTAACTTTTTACTCGAGCGTCATAAAACCTTGAAATTTTGTAACAATATAGTAATCGATCCTCTTGTCAATTTAAGCTATCGCACAAAGCTATGCTACCCTTGAGTCCCAAATCAAACACTGCTAAAATTTCAAATGGCCCTAACTTCTATACGGTACGTCCTACACCTATCAAAGTTTGCAACATACAAATGCTAGTAACTTTTTACTGGAGCGTCATAAAATCTTGAAATTTTGTAACAATAAAGTACAAAAGCCTCTTGTCATTTTAAGCTATCGCTCAAAGCTATGCTACCATTGAGTCCCAAATCAAAAACTGATAAAACTTCAAATGGCCCTAACTTCTATACGGTACGTCCTACACCTATCAAAGTTTGCAACGTACAAATGCTTGTAACTTTTTACTGAAGCGTCATAAAACCTTGAAATTTTGTAACAATAAAGTACTCGAGCCTCTTGTCAATTTAAGCTATCGCTCTTAGCTTTGCTACCATTGAGTCCCAAATCAAACACTGCTAAAATTTCAAATGGCCCTAACTTCTATACGGTACGTCCTACACCTATCAAAGTTTGCAACATACAAATGCTTGTAACTTTTTACTGAAGCGTCATAAAACCTTGAAATTTTGTAACAATAAAGTACTCGAGCCTCTTGTCAATTTAAGCTATCGCTCAAATCTTTGCTACCCTTGAGTCCCAAATCAAACACTGATAAAACTTCAAATGGCCCTAACTTATATACGGTACGTCGTAAACCTATCAAAGTTTGCAACATACAAATGCTTGTAACTTTTTATTGGAGCGTCATAAAACCTTGAAATTTTGTAACAATAAAGTACTCCAGCCTCTTGCCAATTTAAGCTATCGCTCAAAGCTATGCTACCCTTGAGTCCCAAATCAAACACTGATAAAACTTCTAATGGCCCTAACTTCTATACGGTACGTCCTACACCTATCAAAGTTTGCAACATACAAATGCTTGTAACTTTTTACTGGAGCGTCATAAAACCTTGAAATTTTGTAACAATAAAGTACTCGAGCCTCTTGCCAATTTAAGCTATCGCTCTTAGCTTTGCTACCCTTGAGTCCCAAATCAAACACTGCTAAAATTTCAAATGGCCCTAAGTTCTATACGGTACGTTCTACACCTGTCAAAGTATGTAACATACAAATGCTTGTAACTTTTTACTGGAGCGTCATAAAACCTTGAAATTTGGTAACAGTAAAGTACTCGAGCCTCTTGTCAATTTAAGCTATCACTCAAAGCTATGCTACCCATGAGTCCCAAATCAACCACTGATAAAATTTCAAATGGCCCTAACTTCTATACGGTACGTCCTACACCTATCAAAGTTTGCAGCATACAAATGCTCATAACTTTTTACTGGAGCGTCATAAAACCTTGAAATTTTGTAACAATAAAGTACTCGAGCCTCTTCTCAATTTAAGCTATCGCTCAAAGCTATGCTACCCTTGAGTCCCAAATCAAACACTGATAAAACTTCAAATGGCCGTAACTTCAATACGGTATGTCCTACACCTATCAAAGTTTGCAACATACAAATGCTTGTAACTTTTTACTCGAGCGTCATAAAACCTTGAAATTTTGTAACAATATAGTACTCGATCCTCTTGTCAATTTAAGCTATCGCACAAAGCTATGCTACCCTTGAGTCCCAAATCAAACACTGCTAAAATTTCAAATGGCCCTAACTTCTATACGGTACGTCCTACACCTATCAAAGTTTGCAACATACAAATGCTAGTAACTTTTTACTGGAGCGTCATAAAATCTTGAAATTTTGTAACAATAAAGTACAAAAGCCTCTTGTCAATTTAAGCTATCGCTCAAAGCTATGCTACCATTGAGTCCCAAATCAAAAACTGATAGAACTTCAAATGGCCCTAACTTCTATACGGTACGTCTTACACCTATCAAAGTTTGCAACGTACAAATGCTTGTAACTTTTTACTGAAGCGTCATAAAACCTTGAAATTTTGTAACAATAAAGTACTCGAGCCTCTTGTCAATTTAAGCTATCGCTCTTAGCTTTGCTACCCTTGAGTCCCAAATCAAACACTGCTAAAATTTCAAATGGCCCTAACTTCTATACGGTACGTCCTACACCTATCAAAGCATGTAACATACAAATGCTTGTAACTTTTTACTGGAGCGTCATAAAACCTTGAAATTTGGTAACAATAAAGTACTCGAGCCTCTTGTCAATTTAAGCTATCGCTCAAAGCTATGCTACCCATGAGTCCCAAATCAAACACTGATAAAATTTCAAATGGCCCTAACTTCTATACGGTACGTCCTACATCTATCAAAGTTTGCAACATACAAATGCTTGTAACTTTTTACTCGAGCGTCATAAAACCTTGAAATTTTGTAACAATATAGTACACGATCCTTTTGTCAATTTAACCTGTCGCTCAAAGCTATGCTACCCTTGAGTCCCAAATCGAACAATGCTAAAACTTCAAATTGCCCTAACTTCTATACGGTACGTCCTACACCTATCAAAGTTTGCAGCATACAAATGCTCATAACTTTTTACTGGAGCGTCATAAAACCTTGAAATTTTGTAACAATAAAGTACTCGAGCCTCTTCTCAATTTAAGCTATCGCTCAAAGCTATGCTACCCTTGAGTCCCAAATCAAACACTGATAAAACTTCAAATGGCTGTAACTTCTAGACGGTATGTCCTAAACCTATCAAAGTTTGCAACATACAAATGCTTGTAACTTTTTACTGGAGCTTCATAAAACCTTGAAATTTTGTAACAATAAAGACCTCGAGCCTCTTGTCAATTTAAGCTATCGGGCAAGGCTATGCTACCCTGGTGTCCCAAATCAAACACTGCTAAAATTTCAAATGGCCCTAACTTCTACACGGTACGTCGTACACCTATCAAAGTTTGCAACGTACAAATGCTTGTAACTTTTTACTGAAGCGTCATAAAACCTTCAAATTTTGTAACAATAAAGTACTCGAGCCTCTTGTCAATTTAAGCTATCGCTCTTAGCTTTGCTACCCTTGAGTCCCAAATCAAACACTGCTAAAATTTCAAATGGCCCTAACTTCTATACGGTACGTCCTACACCTATCAAAGTTTGCAACATACAAATGCTTGTAACTTTTTACTGAAGCGTCATAAAACCTTGAAATTTTGTAACAATAAAGTACTCGAGCCTCTTGTCAATTTAAGCTATCGCTCAAAGCTTTGCTACCCTTGAGTCCCAAATCAAACCCTGATAAAACTTCAAATGGCCCTAACTTCTATACGGTACGTCCTAAACCTATCAAAGTTTGCAACATACAAATGCTTGTAACTTTTTACTGAAGCGTCATAAAACCTTGAAATTTTGTAACAATAAAGTACTCGAGCCTCTTGTCAATTTAAGCTGTCGCTCAAAGCTATGCTACCCTTGGCTCCCAACTCAAACAATGATAAAATTTGAAATGGCCCTAACTTCTATACGGTACGTCCTACACCTATCAAAGTTTGCAACATACAAATGCTTGTAACTTTTTACTGAAGCGTCATAAAACCTTGAAATTTTGTAACAATAAAGTACTCGAGCCTCTTGTCAATTTAAGCTATCGCTCAAAGCTTTGCTACCCTTGAGTCCCAAATCAAACACTGATAGAACTTCAAATGGCCCTAACTTCTATACGGTACGTCCTAAACCTATCAAAGTTTGCAACATACTAATGCTTGTAACTTTTTATTGGAGCGTCATAAAACCTTGAAATTTTGTAACAATAAAGTACTCGAGCTTCTTGCCAATTTAAGCTATCGCTCAAAGCTATGCTACCCTTGAGTCCCAAATCAAACACTGATAAAACTTCAAATGGCCCTAACTTCTATACGGTACGTCCTACACCTATCAAAGTATATAACATACAAATGCTTGTAACTTTTTACTGGAGCGTCATAAGACCTTGAAATTTTGTAACAATAAAGTACTCGAGCCTCTTGTCAATTTAAGCTATCGCACAAAGCTATGCTAACCTTGAGTCGCAAATCAAACACTTATAAAACTTCAAATGGCCCTAACTTCTATACGGTACGTCCTACACCTATCAATGTTGGCAGCATACAAATGCTTGTAACTTTTTACTGGAGCGTCATAAAACCTTGAAATTTTGTAACAATAAAGTACTCGAGCCTCTTGTCAATTTAACATATCGCTCAAAGCTATGCTACCCTTGAGTCCCAAATCGAACAATGATAAAACTTCAAATGGTCCTAACTTCTATACGGTACGTCCTACACCTATCAAAGTTTGCAACATACAAATGCTTGTAACTTTTTACTGGAGCGTCATAAAACCTTGAAATTTTGTAACAATAAAGTACTCGAGCCTCTTCTCAATTTAAGCTATCGCTCAAAGCTATGCTACACTTGAGTCCCAAATCAAACACTGATAAAACTTCAAATGGCTGTAACTTCTATACGGTACGTTCTACACCTATCAAAGTTTGCAACATACAAATGCTTGTAACTTTTTACTGGAGCGTCATAAAACCTTGAAATTTTGTAACAATAAAGTACTCGAGCCTCTTGTCAGTTTAAGCTATCGCACAAGGCTATGCTACCCTTGAGTCCCAAATCAAACACTGCTAAAATTTCAAATGGCCCTAACTTCTACACGGTACGTAATACACCTATCAAAATTTGCAACGTACAAATGCTTGTAACTTTTTACTGAAGCGTCATAAAACCTTCAAATTTTGTAACAATAAAGTACTGGAGCCTCTTGTCAATTTAAGCTATCGCTCTTAGCTTTGCTACCCTTGAGTCCCAAATCGAACACTGCTAAAATTTCAAATGGCCCTAACTTCTATACGGTACATCCTACACCTATCAAAGTTTGCAACATACAAATGCTTGTAACTTTTTACTGAAGCGTCATAAAACCTTGAAATTTTGTAACAATAAAGTACTCGAGCCTCTTGTCAAATTAAGCTATCGCTCAAAGCTTTGCTACCCTTGAGTCCCAAATCAAACACTGATAAAACTTCAAATGGCCCTAACTTTTATACGGTACGTCCTAAACCTATCAAAGTTTGCAACATACAAATGCTTGTAACTTTTTACTGAAGCGTCATAAAACCTTGAAATTTTGTAACAATAAAGTACTCGAGCCTCTTGTCAATTTAAGCTATCGCTCAAAGCTATGCTACCCTTGAGTCCCAAATCAAACACTGATAAAACTTCAAATGGCTGTAACTTCTATACGGTATGTCCTAAACCTATCAAAGTTTGCAACATACACTGCTAAAATTTCAAATGACTCTAACTTCTATACGGTACGTCCTACACCTATCAAAGTTTGCAACATACAAATGCTAGTAACTTTTTGCTGGAGCGTCATAAAATCTTGAAATTTTGTAACAATATAGTACTCGAGCCTCTTGTCAATTTAAGCTGTCGCTCAAAGCTATGCTACCCTTGGGTCCCAAATCAAACAATGATAAAACTTCAAATGGCTCTAACTTCTATACGTTACGTCCTACACCTATCAAAATTTGCAACATACAAATGCTTGTAACTTTTTACTGGAGCGTCATAAAACCTTGAAATTTTGTAACAATAAAGTACTCGAGCCTCTTGTCAATTTAAGCTATCGCACAAGGCTATGCTACCCTTGAGTCCCAAATCAAACACTGCTAAAATTTCAAATGGCCCTAACTTCTACACGATACGTCCTACACCTATCAAAGTTTGCAACGTACAAATGCTTGTAACTTTTTACTGAAGCGTCATAAAACCTTCAAATTTTGTAACAAAAAAGTACTCGAGCCTCTTGACAATTTAAGCAAATCAAACACTGCTAAAATTTCAAATGGCCCTTACTTCTATACGGTACGTCCTACACCTATCAAAGTTGGCAACATACAAATGCTTGTAACTTTTTACTGAAGCGTCATAAAACCTTGAAATTTTGTAACAATAAAGTACTCGAGCCTCTTGTCAATTTAAGCTATCGCTCAAAGCTTTGCTACCCTTGAGTCCCAAATCAAACACTGATAAAACTTCAAATGGCCCTAACTTCTATACGGTACGTCCTAAACCTATCAAAGTTTGCAACATACTAATGCTTGTAACTTTTTATTGGAGCGTCATAAAACCTTGAAATTTTGTAACAATAAAGTACTCGAGCTTCTTGCCAATTTAAGCTATCGCTCAAAGCTATGCTACCCTTGAGTCCCAAATCAAACACTGATAAAACTTCAAATGGCCCTAACTTCTATACGGTACGTCCTACACCTATCAAAGTATATAACATACAAATGCTTGTAACTTTTTACTGGAGCGTCATAAAACCTTGAAATTTTGTAACAATAAAGTACTCGAGCCTCTTGTCAATTTAAGCTATCGCACAAAGCTATGCTAACCTTGAGTCGCAAATCAAACACTTATAAAACTTCAAATGGCCCTAACTTCTATACGGTACGTCCTACACCTATCAAAGTTGGCAACATACAAATGCTTGCAACTTTTTACTGGAGCGTCATAAAACCTTGAAATTTTGTAACAATAAAGTACTCGAGCCTCTTGTCAATTTAACCTATCGCTCAAAGCTATGCTACCCTTGAGTCCCAAATCGAACAATGATAAAACTTCAAATAGTCCTAACTTCTATACGGTACGTCCTCCACCTATGAAAGTTTGCAACATACAAATGCTTGTAACTTTTTACTGGAGCGTCATAAAACCTTGAAATTTTGTAACAATAAAGTACTCGAGCCTCTTCTCAATTTAAGCTATCGCTCAAAGCTATGCTACCCTTGAGTCCCAAATCAAACACTGATAAAACTTCAAATGGCTGTAACTTCTATACGGTACGTTCTACACCTATCAAAGTTTGCAACATACAAATGCTTGTAACTTTTTACTGGAGCGTCATAAAACCTTGAAATTTTGTAACAATAAAGTACTCGAGCCTCTTGTCAATTTAAGCTATCGCACAAGGCTATGCTACCCTTGAGTCCCAAATCAAACACTGCTAAAATTTCAAATGGCCCTAACTTATACACGGTACGTCCTAAACCTATCAAAGTTTGCAACATACAAATGCTTGTAACTTTTTACTGGAGCGTCATAAAACCTTGAAATTTTGTAACAATAAAGTACTCGAGCCTCTTGTCAATTTAAGCTATCGCTCAAAGCTATGCTACCCTTGAGTCCCAAATCAAACACTGATAAAACTTCAAATGGCTGTAACTTCTATACGGTATGTCCTAAACCTATCAAAGTTTGCAACGTACAAATGCTTGTAACTTTTTACTGAAGCGTCATAAAACCTTCAAATTTTGTAACAATAAAGTACTCGAGCCTCTTGTCAATTTAAGCTATCGCTCAAAGCTATGCTACACTTGAGTCCCAAATCAAACACTGATAAAACTTCAAATGGCTGTAACTTCTATACGGTACGTTCTACACCTATCAAAGTTTGCAACATACAAATGCTTGTAACTTTTTACTGGAGCGTCATAAAACCTTGAAATTTTGTAACAATAAAGTACTCGAGCCTCTTGTCAGTTTAAGCTATCGCACAAGGCTATGCTACCCTTGAGTCCCAAATCAAACACTGCTAAAATTTCAAATGGCCCTAACTTCTACACGGTACGTAATACACCTATCAAAATTTGCAACGTACAAATGCTTGTAACTTTTTACTGAAGCGTCATAAAACCTTGAAATTTTGTAACAATAAAGTACTCGAGCCTCTTGTCAATTTAAGCTATCGCACAAAGCTATGCTAACCTTGAGTCGCAAATCAAACACTTATAAAACTTCAAATGGCCCTAACTTCTATACGGTACGTCCTAAACCTATCAAAGTTTGCAACATACAAATGCTTGTAACTTTTTACTGAAGCGTCATAAAACCTTGAAATTTTGTAACAATAAAGTACTCGAGCCTCTTGTCAATTTAAGCTATCGCTCAAAGCTTTGCTACCCTTGAGTCCCAAATCAAACACTGATAAAACTTCAAATGGCCCTAACTTTTATACGGTACGTCCTAAACCTATCAAAGTTTGCAACATACAAATGCTTGTAACTTTTTACTGGAGCGTCATAAAACCTTGAAATTTTGTAACAATAAAGTACTCGAGCCTCTTGTCAATTTAAGCTATCGCTCAAAGCTATGCTACCCTTGAGTCCCAAATCAAACACTGATAAAACTTCAAATGGCTGTAACTTCTATACGGTATGTCCTAAACCTATCAAAGTTTGCAACATACACTGCTAAAATTTCAAATGACTCTAACTTCTATACGGTACGTCCTACACCTATCAAAGCATGTAACATACAAATGCTTGTAACTTTTTACTGGAGCGTCATAAAACCTTGAAATTTGGTAACAATAAAGTACTCGAGCCTCTTGTCAATTTAAGCTATCGCTCAAAGCTATGCTACCCATGAGTCCCAAATCAAACACTGATAAAATTTCAAATGGCCCTAACTTCTATACGGTACGTCCTAAACCTATCAAAGTTTGCAACATACAAATGCTTGTAACTTTTTACTGAAGCGTCATAAAACCTTGAAATTTTGTAACAATAAAGTACTCGAGCCTCTTGTCAATTTAAGCTATCGCTCAAAGCTTTGCTACCCTTGAGTCCCAAATCAAACACTGATAAAGCTTCAAATGGCCCTAACTTCTATACGGTACGTCCTACACCTATCAAAGTTTGCAACATACAAATGCTTGTAACTTTTTACTCGAGCGTCATAAAACCTTCAAATTTTGTAACAATATAGTATTCGAGCCTCTTGTCAATTTAAGCTATCGCTCAAAGCTATGCTACCCTTGAGTCCCAAATCAAACACTGATAAAGCTTCAAATGGCTGTAACTTCTATACGGTATGTCCTAAACCTATCAAAGTTTGCAACATACACTGCTAAAATTTCAAACGACCCTAACTTCTATACGGTACGTCCTACACCTATCAAAGTTTGCAACATACAAATGCTAGTAACTTTTTACTGGAGCGTCATAAAATCTTGAAATTTTGTAACAATATAGTACTCGAGCCTCTTGTCAATTTAAGCTGTCGCTCAAAGCTATGCTACCCTTTGGTCCCAAATCAAACAATGATAAAACTTCAAATGGCCCTAACTTCTATACGGTACGATCTACACCTCTCAAAGTTTGCAACATACAAATGCTTGTAACTTTTTACTGGAGCGTCATAAAACCTTGAAATTTTGTAACAATAAAGTACTCGAGCCTCTTGTCAATTTAAGCTATCGCACAAGGCTATGCTACCCTTGAGTCCCAAATCAAACACTGCTAAAATTTCAAATGGCCCTAACTTATACACGGTACGTCCTAAACCTATCAAAGTTTGCAACATACAAATGCTTGTAACTTTTTACTGGAGCGTCATAAAACCTTGAAATTTTGTAACAATAAAGTACTCGAGCCTCTTGTCAATTTAAGCTATCGCTCAAAGCTATGCTACCCTTGAGTCCCAAATCAAACACTGATAAAACTTCAAATGGCTGTAACTTCTATACGGTATGTCCTAAACCTATCAAAGTTTGCAACATACACTGCTAAAATTTCAAATGACTCTAACTTCTATACGGTACGTCCTACACCTATCAAAGCATGTAACATACAAATGCTTGTAACTTTTTACTGGAGCGTCATAAAACCTTGAAATTTGGTAACAATAAAGTACTCGAGCCTCTTGTCAATTTAAGCTATCGCTCAAAGCTATGCTACCCATGAGTCCCAAATCAAACACTGCTAAAATTTCAAATGGCCCTAACTTCTATACGGTACGTCCTACACCTATCAAAGTTTGCAACATACAAATGCTTCTAACTTTTTTCTGAAGCGTCATAAAACCTTCAAATTTTGTAACAATAAAGTACTCGAGCCTCTTGTCAATTTAAGCTATCGCTCAAAGCTTTGCTACCCTTGAGTCCCAAATCAAACACTGATAAAACTTCAAATGGCCCTAACTTCTATACGGTACGTCCTAAACCTATCAAAGTTTGCAACATACAAATGCTTGTAACTTTTTACTGAAGCGTCATAAAACCTTGAAATTTTGTAACAATAAAGTACTCGAGCCTCTTGTCAATTTAAGCTATCGCTCAAAGCTTTGCTACCCTTGAGTCCCAAATCAAACACTGATAAAGCTTCAAATGGCCCTAACTTCTATACGGTACGTCCTACACCTATCAAAGTTTGCAACATACAAATGCTTGTAACTTTTTACTCGAGCGTCATAAAACCTTCAAATTTTGTAACAATATAGTATTCGAGCCTCTTGTCAATTTAAGCTATCGCTCAAAGCTATGCTACCCTTGAGTCCCAAATCAAACACTGATAAAGCTTCAAATGGCTGTAACTTCTATACGGTATGTCCTAAACCTATCAAAGTTTGCAACATACACTGCTAAAATTTCAAACGACCCTAACTTCTATACGGTACGTCCTACACCTATCAAAGTTTGCAACATACAAATGCTAGTAACTTTTTACTGGAGCGTCATAAAATCTTGAAATTTTGTAACAATATAGTACTCGAGCCTCTTGTCAATTTAAGCTGTCGCTCAAAGCTATGCTACCCTTTGGTCCCAAATCAAACAATGATAAAACTTCAAATGGCCCTAACTTCTATACGGTACGATCTACACCTCTCAAAGTTTGCAACATACAAATGCTTGTAACTTTTTACTGGAGCGTCATAAAACCTTGAAATTTTGTAACAATAAAGTACTCGAGCCTCTTGTCAATTTAAGCTATCGCACAAGGCTATGCTACCCTTGAGTCCCAAATCAAACACTGCTAAAATTTCAAATGGCCCTAACTTATACACGGTACGTAATACACCTATCAAAATTTGCAACGTACAAATGCTTGTAACTTTTTACTGAAGCGTCATAAAACCTTGAAATTTTGTAACAATAAAGTACTCGAGCCTCTTGTCAATTTAAGCTATCGCACAAAGCTATGCTAACCTTGAGTCGCAAATCAAACACTTATAAAACTTCAAATGGCCCTAACTTCTATACGGTACGTCCTAAACCTATCAAAGTTTGCAACATACAAATGCTTGTAACTTTTTACTGAAGCGTCATAAAACCTTGAAATTTTGTAACAATAAAGTACTCGAGCCTCTTGTCAATTTAAGCTATCGCTCAAAGCTTTGCTACCCTTGAGTCCCAAATCAAACACTGATAAAACTTCAAATGGCCCTAACTTTTATACGGTACGTCCTAAACCTATCAAAGTTTGCAACATACAAATGCTTGTAACTTTTTACTGGAGCGTCATAAAACCTTGAAATTTTGTAACAATAAAGTACTCGAGCCTCTTGTCAATTTAAGCTATCGCTCAAAGCTATGCTACCCTTGAGTCCCAAATCAAACACTGATAAAACTTCAAATGGCTGTAACTTCTATACGGTATGTCCTAAACCTATCAAAGTTTGCAACATACACTGCTAAAATTTCAAATGACTCTAACTTCTATACGGTACGTCCTACACCTATCAAAGCATGTAACATACAAATGCTTGTAACTTTTTACTGGAGCGTCATAAAACCTTGAAATTTGGTAACAATAAAGTACTCGAGCCTCTTGTCAATTTAAGCTATCGCTCAAAGCTATGCTACCCATGAGTCCCAAATCAAACACTGATAAAATTTCAAATGGCCCTAACTTCTATACGGTACGTCCTACACCTATCAAAGTTTGCAACATACAAATGCTTCTAACTTTTTTCTGAAGCGTCATAAAACCTTCAAATTTTGTAACAATAAAGTACTCGAGCCTCTTGTCAATTTAAGCTATCGCTCTTAGCTTTGCTACCCTTGAGTCCCAAATCAAACACTGCTAAAATTTCAAATGGCCCTAACTTCTATACGGTACGTCCTACACCTATCAAAGTTTGCAACATACAAATGCTTGTAACTTTTTACTGAAGCGTCATAAAACCTTGAAATTTTGTAACAATAAAGTACTCGAGAATCTTGTCAATTTAAGCTATCGCTCAAAGCTTTGCTACCCTTGAGTCCCAAATCAAACACTGATAAAACCTCAAATGGCCCTAACTTCTATACGGTACGTCCTAAACCTATCAAAGTTTGCAACATACAAATGCTTGTAACTTTTTACTGAAGCGTCATAAAACCTTGAAATTTTGTAACAATAAAGTACTCGAGCCTCTTGTCAATTTAAGCTATCGCTCAAAGCTATGCTACCCTTGAGTCCCAAATCAAACACTGATAAAACTTCAAATGGCTGTAACTTCTATACGGTATGTCCTAAACCTATCAAAGTTTGCAACGTACAAATGCTTGTAACTTTTTACTGAAGCGTCATAAAACCTTCAAATTTTGTAACAATAAAGTACTCGAGCCTCTTGTCAATTTAAGCTATCGCTCAAAGCTATGCTACACTTGAGTCCCAAATCAAACACTGATAAAACTTCAAATGGCTGTAACTTCTATACGGTACGTTCTACACCTATCAAAGTTTGCAACATACAAATGCTTGTAACTTTTTACTGGAGCGTCATAAAACCTTGAAATTTTGTAACAATAAAGTACTCGAGCCTCTTGTCAGTTTAAGCTATCGCACAAGGCTATGCTACCCTTGAGTCCCAAATCAAACACTGCTAAAATTTCAAATGGCCCTAACTTCTACACGGTACGTAATACACCTATCAAAATTTGCAACGTACAAATGCTTGTAACTTTTTACTGAAGCGTCATAAAACCTTGAAATTTTGTAACAATAAAGTACTCGAGCCTCTTGTCAATTTAAGCTATCGCACAAAGCTATGCTAACCTTGAGTCGCAAATCAAACACTTATAAAACTTCAAATGGCCCTAACTTCTATACGGTACGTCCTAAACCTATCAAAGTTTGCAACATACAAATGCTTGTAACTTTTTACTGAAGCGTCATAAAACCTTGAAATTTTGTAACAATAAAGTACTCGAGCCTCTTGTCAATTTAAGCTATCGCTCAAAGCTTTGCTACCCTTGAGTCCCAAATCAAACACTGATAAAACTTCAAATGGCCCTAACTTTTATACGGTACGTCCTAAACCTATCAAAGTTTGCAACATACAAATGCTTGTAACTTTTTACTGGAGCGTCATAAAACCTTGAAATTTTGTAACAATAAAGTACTCGAGCCTCTTGTCAATTTAAGCTATCGCTCAAAGCTATGCTACCCTTGAGTCCCAAATCAAACACTGATAAAACTTCAAATGGCTGTAACTTCTATACGGTATGTCCTAAACCTATCAAAGTTTGCAACATACACTGCTAAAATTTCAAATGACTCTAACTTCTATACGGTACGTCCTACACCTATCAAAGAATGTAACATACAAATGCTTGTAACTTTTTACTGGAGCGTCATAAAACCTTGAAATTTGGTAACAATAAAGTACTCGAGCCTCTTGTCAATTTAAGCTATCGCTCAAAGCTATGCTACCCATGAGTCCCAAATCAAACACTGATAAAATTTCAAATGGCCCTAACTTCTATACGGTACGTCCTACATCTATCAAAGTTTGCAACATACAAATGCTTGTAACTTTTTACTCGAGCGTCATAAAACCTTGAAATTTTGTAACAATATAGTACACGATCCTTTTGTCAATTTAACCTGTCGCTCAAAGCTATGCTACCCTTGAGTCCCAAATCGAACAATGCTAAAACTTCAAATTGCCCTAACTTCTATACGGTACGTCCTACACCTATCAAAGTTTGCAGCATACAAATGCTCATAACTTTTTACTGGAGCGTCATAAAACCTTGAAATTTTGTAACAATAAAGTACTCGAGCCTCTTCTCAATTTAAGCTATCGCTCAAAGCTATGCTACCCTTGAGTCCCAAATCAAACACTGATAAAAGTTCAAATGGCTGTAACTTCTAGACGGTATGTCCTAAACCTATCAAAGTTTGCAACATACAAATGCTTGTAACTTTTTACTGAAGCGTCATAAAACCTTGAAATTTTGTAAAAATAAAGTACTCGAGCCTCTTGTCAATTTAAGCTATCGGGCAAGGCTATGCTACCCTGGTGTCCCAAATCAAACACTGCTAAAATTTCAAATGGCCCTAACTTCTACACGGTACGTCGTACACCTATCAAAGTTTGCAACGTACAAATGCTTGTAACTTTTTACTGAAGCGTCATAAAACCTTCAAATTTTGTAACAATAAAGTACTCGAGCCTCTTGTCAATTTAAGCTATCGCTCTTAGCTTTGCTACCCTTGAGTCCCAAATCAAACACTGCTAAAATTTCAAATGGCCCTAACTTCTATACGGTACGTCCTACACCTATCAAAGTTTGCAACATACAAATGCTTGTAACTTTTTACTGAAGCGTCATAAAACCTTGAAATTTTGTAACAATAAAGTACTCGAGCCTCTTGTCAATTTAAGCTATCGCTCAAAGCTTTGCTACCCTTGAGTCCCAAATCAAACCCTGATAAAACTTCAAATGGCCCTAACTTCTATACGGTACGTCCTAAACCTATCAAAGTTTGCAACATACAAATGCTTGTAACTTTTTACTGAAGCGTCATAAAACCTTGAAATTTTGTAACAATAAAGTACTCGAGCCTCTTGTCAATTTAAGCTGTCGCTCAAAGCTATGCTACCCTTGGCTCCCAACTCAAACAATGATAAAATTTGAAATGGCCCTAACTTCTATACGGTACGTCCTACACCTATCAAAGTTTGCAACATACAAATGCTTGTAACTTTTTACTGAAGCGTCATAAAACCTTGAAATTTTGTAACAATAAAGTACTCGAGAATCTTGTCAATTTAAGCTATCGCTCAAAGCTTTGCTACCCTTGAGTCCCAAATCAAACACTGATAAAACCTCAAATGGCCCTAACTTCTATACGGTACGTCCTACACCTATCAAAGTATATAACATACAAATGCTTGTAACTTTTTACTGGAGCGTCAAAAAACCTTGAAATTTTGTAACAATAAAGTACTCGAGCCTCTTGTCAATTTAAGCTATCGCACAAAGCTATGCTAACCTTGAGTCGCAAATCAAACACTTATAAAACTTCAAATGGCCCTAACTTCTATACGGTACGTCCTACACCTATCAAAGTTGGCAACATACAAATCCTTGTAACTTTTTACTGGAGCGTCATAAAACCTTGAAATTTTGTAACAATAAAGTACTCGAGCCTCTTGTCAATTTAACCTATCGCTCAAAGCTATGCTACCCTTGAGTCCCAAATCGAACAATGATAAAACTTCAAATGGTCCTAACTTCTATACGGTACGTCCTCCACCTATCAAAGTTTGCAACATACAAATGCTTGTAACTTTTTACTGGAGCGTCATAAAACCTTGAAATTTTGTAACAATAAAGTACTCGAGCCTCTTCTCAATTTAAGCTATCGCTCAAAGCTATGCTACCCTTGAGTCCCAAATCAAACACTGATAAAACTTCAAATGGCTGTAACTTCTATACGGTACGTTCTACACCTATCAAAGTTTGCAACATACAAATGCTTGTAACTTTTTACTGGAGCGTCATAAAACCTTGAAATTTTGTAACAATAAAGTACTCGAGCCTCTTGTCAGTTTAAGCTATCGCACAAGGCTATGCTACCCTTGAGTCCCAAATCAAACACTGCTAAAATTTCAAATGGCCCTAACTTCTACACGGTACGTCCTACACCTATCAAAATTTGCAACGTACAAATGCTTCTAACTTTTTACTGAAGCGTCATAAAACCTTCAAATTTTGTAACAATAAAGTACTCGAGCCTCTTGTCAATTTAAGCTATCGCTCTTAGCTTTGCTACCCTTGAGTCCCAAATCAAACACTGCTAAAATTTCAAATGGCCCTAACTTCTATACGGTACGTCCTACACCTATCAAAGTTTGCAACATACAAATGCTTGTAACTTTTTACTGAAGCGTCATAAAACCTTGAAATTTTGTAACAATAAAGTACTCGAGAATCTTGTCAATTTAAGCTATCGCTCAAAGCTTTGCTACCCTTGAGTCCCAAATCAAACACTGATAAAACCTCAAATGGCCCTAACTTCTATACGGTACGTCCTAAACCTATCAAAGTTTGCAACATACAAATGCTTGTAACTTTTTACTGAAGCGTCATAAAACCTTGAAATTTTGTAACAATAAAGTACTCGAGCCTCTTGTCAATTTAAGCTATCGCTCAAAGCTATGCTACCCTTGAGTCCCAAATCAAACACTGATAAAACTTCAAATGGCTGTAACTTCTATACGGTATGTCCTAAACCTATCAAAGTTTGCAACGTACAAATGCTTGTAACTTTTTACTGAAGCGTCATAAAACCTTCAAATTTTGTAACAATAAAGTACTCGAGCCTCTTGTCAATTTAAGCTATCGCTCAAAGCTATGCTACCCTTGAGTCCCAAATCAAACACTGATAAAACTTCAAATGGCTGTAACTTCTATACGGTACGTTCTACACCTATCAAAGTTTGCAACATACAAATGCTTGTAACTTTTTACTGGAGCGTCATAAAACCTTGAAATTTTGTAACAATAAAGTACTCGAGCCTCTTGTCAGTTTAAGCTATCGCACAAGGCTATGCTACCCTTGAGTCCCAAATCAAACACTGCTAAAATTTCAAATGGCCCTAACTTCTACACGGTACGTAATACACCTATCAAAATTTGCAACGTACAAATGCTTGTAACTTTTTACTGAAGCGTCATAAAACCTTGAAATTTTGTAACAATAAAGTACTCGAGCCTCTTGTCAATTTAAGCTATCGCACAAAGCTATGCTAACCTTGAGTCGCAAATCAAACACTTATAAAACTTCAAATGGCCCTAACTTCTATACGGTACGTCCTAAACCTATCAAAGTTTGCAACATACAAATGCTTGTAACTTTTTACTGAAGCGTCATAAAACCTTGAAATTTTGTAACAATAAAGTACTCGAGCCTCTTGTCAATTTAAGCTATCGCTCAAAGCTTTGCTACCCTTGAGTCCCAAATCAAACACTGATAAAACTTCAAATGGCCCTAACTTTTATACGGTACGTCCTAAACCTATCAAAGTTTGCAACATACAAATGCTTGTAACTTTTTACTGGAGCGTCATAAAACCTTGAAATTTTGTAACAATAAAGTACTCGAGCCTCTTGTCAATTTAAGCTATCGCTCAAAGCTATGCTACCCTTGAGTCCCAAATCAAACACTGATAAAACTTCAAATGGCTGTAACTTCTATACGGTATGTCCTAAACCTATCAAAGTTTGCAACATACACTGCTAAAATTTCAAATGACTCTAACTTCTATACGGTACGTCCTACACCTATCAAAGCATGTAACATACAAATGCTTGTAACTTTTTACTGGAGCGTCATAAAACCTTGAAATTTGGTAACAATAAAGTACTCGAGCCTCTTGTCAATTTAAGCTATCGCTCAAAGCTATGCTACCCATGAGTCCCAAATCAAACACTGATAAAATTTCAAATGGCCCTAACTTCTATACGGTACGTCCTACATCTATCAAAGTTTGCAACATACAAATGCTTGTAACTTTTTACTCGAGCGTCATAAAACCTTGAAATTTTGTAACAATATAGTACACGATCCTTTTGTCAATTTAACCTGTCGCTCAAAGCTATGCTACCCTTGAGTCCCAAATCGAACAATGCTAAAACTTCAAATTGCCCTAACTTCTATACGGTACGTCCTACACCTATCAAAGTTTGCAGCATACAAATGCTCATAACTTTTTACTGGAGCGTCATAAAACCTTGAAATTTTGTAACAATAAAGTACTCGAGCCTCTTCTCAATTTAAGCTATCGCTCAAAGCTATGCTACCCTTGAGTCCCAAATCAAACACTGATAAAAGTTCAAATGGCTGTAACTTCTAGACGGTATGTCCTAAACCTATCAAAGTTTGCAACATACAAATGCTTGTAACTTTTTACTGAAGCGTCATAAAACCTTGAAATTTTGTAAAAATAAAGTACTCGAGCCTCTTGTCAATTTAAGCTATCGGGCAAGGCTATGCTACCCTGGTGTCCCAAATCAAACACTGCTAAAATTTCAAATGGCCCTAACTTCTACACGGTACGTCGTACACCTATCAAAGTTTGCAACGTACAAATGCTTGTAACTTTTTACTGAAGCGTCATAAAACCTTCAAATTTTGTAACAATAAAGTACTCGAGCCTCTTGTCAATTTAAGCTATCGCTCTTAGCTTTGCTACCCTTGAGTCCCAAATCAAACACTGATAAAATTTCAAATGGCCCTAACTTCTATACGGTACGTCCTACACCTATCAAAGTTTGCAACATACAAATGCTTGTAACTTTTTACTGAAGCGTCATAAAACCTTGAAATTTTGTAACAATAAAGTACTCGAGCCTCTTGTCAATTTAAGCTATCGCTCAAAGCTTTGCTACCCTTGAGTCCCAAATCAAACCCTGATAAAACTTCAAATGGCCCTAACTTCTATACGGTACGTCCTAAACCTATCAAAGTTTGCAACATACAAATGCTTGTAACTTTTTACTGAAGCGTCATAAAACCTTGAAATTTTGTAACAATAAAGTACTCGAGCCTCTTGTCAATTTAAGCTGTCGCTCAAAGCTATGCTACCCTTGGCTCCCAACTCAAACAATGATAAAATTTGAAATGGCCCTAACTTCTATACGGTACGTCCTACACCTATCAAAGTTTGCAACATACAAATGCTTGTAACTTTTTACTGAAGCGTCATAAAACCTTGAAATTTTGTAACAATAAAGTACTCGAGCCTCTTGTCAATTTAAGCTATCGCTCAAAGCTTTGCTACCCTTGAGTCCCAAATCAAACACTGATAGAACTTCAAATGGCCCTAACTTCTATACGGTACGTCCTAAACCTATCAAAGTTTGCAACATACTAATGCTTGTAACTTTTTATTGGAGCGTCATAAAACCTTGAAATTTTGTAACAATAAAGTACTCGAGCTTCTTGCCAATTTAAGCTATCGCTCAAAGCTATGCTACCCTTGAGTCCCAAATCAAACACTGATAAAACTTCAAATGGCCCTAACTTCTATACGGTACGTCCTACACCTATCAAAGTATATAACATACAAATGCTTGTAACTTTTTACTGGAGCGTCATAAAACCTTGAAATTTTGTAACAATAAAGTACTCGAGCCTCTTGTCAATTTAAGCTATCGCACAAAGCTATGCTAACCTTGAGTCGCAAATCAAACACTTATAAAACTTCAAATGGCCCTAACTTCTATACGGTACGTCCTACACCTATCAATGTTGGCAGCATACAAATGCTTGTAACTTTTTACTGGAGCGTCATAAAACCTTGAAATTTTGTAACAATAAAGTACTCGAGCCTCTTGTCAATTTAACCTATCGCTCAAAGCTATGCTACCCTTGAGTCCCAAATCGAACAATGATAAAACTTCAAATGGTCCTAACTTCTATACGGTACGTCCTACACCTATCAAAGTTTGCAACATACAAATGCTTGTAACTTTTTACTGGAGCGTCATAAAACCTTGAAATTTTGTAACAATAAAGTACTCGAGCCTCTTCTCAATTTAAGCTATCGCTCAAAGCTATGCTACACTTGAGTCCCAAATCAAACACTGATAAAACTTCAAATGGCTGTAACTTCTATACGGTACGTTCTACACCTATCAAAGTTTGCAACATACAAATGCTTGTAACTTTTTACTGGAGCGTCATAAAACCTTGAAATTTTGTAACAATAAAGTACTCGAGCCTCTTGTCAGTTTAAGCTATCGCACAAGGCTATGCTACCCTTGAGTCCCAAATCAAACACTGCTAAAATTTCAAATGGCCCTAACTTCTACACGGTACGTAATACACCTATCAAAATTTGCAACGTACAAATGCTTGTAACTTTTTACTGAAGCGTCATAAAACCTTCAAATTTTGTAACAATAAAGTACTCGAGCCTCTTGTCAATTTAAGCTATCGCTCTTAGCTTTGCTACCCTTGAGTCCCAAATCAAACACTGCTAAAATTTCAAATGGCCCTAACTTCTATACGGTACATCCTACACCTATCAAAGTTTGCAACATACAAATGCTTGTAACTTTTTACTGAAGCGTCATAAAACCTTGAAATTTTGTAACAATAAAGTACTCGAGCCTCTTGTCAAATTAAGCTATCGCTCAAAGCTTTGCTACCCTTGAGTCCCAAATCAAACACTGATAAAACTTCAAATGGCCCTAACTTTTATACGGTACGTCCTAAACCTATCAAAGTTTGCAACATACAAATGCTTGTAACTTTTTACTGAAGCGTCATAAAACCTTGAAATTTTGTAACAATAAAGTACTCGAGCCTCTTGTCAATTTAAGCTATCGCTCAAAGCTATGCTACCCTTGAGTCCCAAATCAAACACTGATAAAACTTCAAATGGCTGTAACTTCTATACGGTATGTCCTAAACCTATCAAAGTTTGCAACATACACTGCTAAAATTTCAAATGACTCTAACTTCTATACGGTACGTCCTACACCTATCAAAGTTTGCAACATACAAATGCTAGTAACTTTTTGCTGGAGCGTCAAAAAATCTTGAAATTTTGTAACAATATAGTACTCGAGCCTCTTGTCAATTTAAGCTGTCGCTCAAAGCTATGCTACCCTTGGGTCCCAAATCAAACAATGATAAAACTTCAAATGGCTCTAACTTCTATACGTTACGTCCTACACCTATCAAAATTTGCAACATACAAATGCTTGTAACTTTTTACTGGAGCGTCATAAAACCTTGAAATTTTGTAACAATAAAGTACTCGAGCCTCTTGTCAATTTAAGCTATCGCACAAGGCTATGCTACCCTTGAGTCCCAAATCAAACACTGCTAAAATTTCAAATGGCCCTAACTTCTACACGATACGTCCTACACCTATCAAAGTTTGCAACGTACAAATGCTTGTAACTTTTTACTGAAGCGTCATAAAACCTTCAAATTTTGTAACAAAAAAGTACTCGAGCCTCTTGACAATTTAAGCAAATCAAACACTGCTAAAATTTCAAATGGCCCTTACTTCTATACGGTACGTCCTACACCTATCAAAGTTGGCAACATACAAATGCTTGTAACTTTTTACTGAAGCGTCATAAAACCTTGAAATTTTGTAACAATAAAGTACTCGAGCCTCTTCTCAATTTAAGCTATCGCTCAAAGCTATGCTACCCTTGAGTCCCAAATCAAACACTGATAAAACTTCAAATGGCTGTAACTTCTATACGGTACGTTCTACACCTATCAAAGTTTGCAACATACAAATGCTTGTAACTTTTTACTGGAGCGTCATAAAACCTTGAAATTTTGTAACAATAAAGTACTCGAGCCTCTTGTCAGTTTAAGCTATCGCACAAGGCTATGCTACCCTTGAGTCCCAATTCAAACACTGCTAAAATTTCAAATGGCCCTAACTTCTACACGGTACGTCCTACACCTATCAAAATTTGCAACGTACAAATGCTTCTAACTTTTTACTGAAGCGTCATAAAACCTTCAAATTTTGTAACAATAAAGTACTCGAGCCTCTTGTCAATTTAAGCTGTCGCTCAAAGCTATGCTACCCTTGGGTCCCAAATCAAACAATGATAAAACTTCAAATGGCTCTAACTTCTATACGTTACGTCCTACACCTATCAAAATTTGCAACATACAAATGCTTGTAACTTTTTACTGGAGCGTCATAAAACCTTGAAATTTTGTAACAATAAAGTACTCGAGCCTCTTGTCAATTTAAGCTATCGCACAAGGCTATGCTACCCTTGAGTCCCAAATCAAACACTGCTAAAATTTCAAATGGCCCTAACTTCTACACGATACGTCCTACACCTATCAAAGTTTGCAACGTACAAATGCTTGTAACTTTTTAGTGAAGCGTCATAAAACCTTCAAATTTTGTAACAATAAAGTACTCGAGCCTCTTGACAATTTAAGCAAATCAAACACTGCTAAAATTTCAAATGGCCCTTACTTCTATACGGTACGTCCTACACCTATCAAAGTTTGCAACATACAAATGCTTGTAACTTTTTACTGAAGCGTCATAAAACCTTGAAATTTTGTAACAATAAAGTACTCGAGCCTCTTGTCAATTTAAGCTATCGCACAAAGCTATGCTAACCTTGAGTCGCAAATCAAACACTTATAAAACTTCAAATGGCCCTAACTTCTATACGGTACGTCCTAAACCTATCAAAGTTTGCAACATACAAATGCTTGTAACTTTTTACTGAAGCGTCATAAAACCTTGAAATTTTGTAACAATAAAGTACTCGAGCCTCTTGTCAATTTAAGCTATCGCTCAAAGCTTTGCTACCCTTGAGTCCCAAATCAAACACTGATAAAACTTCAAATGGCCCTAACTTTTATACGGTACGTCCTAAACCTATCAAAGTTTGCAACATACAAATGCTTGTAACTTTTTACTGGAGCGTCATAAAACCTTGAAATTTTGTAACAATAAAGTACTCGAGCCTCTTGTCAATTTAAGCTATCGCTCAAAGCTATGCTACCCTTGAGTCCCAAATCAAACACTGATAAAACTTCAAATGGCTGTAACTTCTATACGGTATGTCCTAAACCTATCAAAGTTTGCAACATACACTGCTAAAATTTCAAATGACTCTAACTTCTATACGGTACGTCCTACACCTATCAAAGCATGTAACATACAAATGCTTGTAACTTTTTACTGGAGCGTCATAAAACCTTGAAATTTGGTAACAATAAAGTACTCGAGCCTCTTGTCAATTTAAGCTATCGCTCAAAGCTATGCTACCCTTGAGTCCCAAATCGAACAATGATAAAACTTCAAATGGTCCTAACTTCTATACGGTACGTCCTACACCTATCAAAGTTTGCAACATACAAATGCTTGTAACTTTTTACTGGAGCGTCATAAAACCTTGAAATTTTGTAACAATAAAGTACTCGAGCCTCTTCTCAATTTAAGCTATCGCTCAAAGCTATGCTACACTTGAGTCCCAAATCAAACACTGATAAAACTTCAAATGGCTGTAACTTCTATACGGTACGTTCTACACCTATCAAAGTTTGCAACATACAAATGCTTGTAACTTTTTACTGGAGCGTCATAAAACCTTGAAATTTTGTAACAATAAAGTACTCGAGCCTCTTGTCAGTTTAAGCTATCGCACAAGGCTATGCTACCCTTGAGTCCCAAATCAAACACTGCTAAAATTTCAAATGGCCCTAACTTCTACACGGTACGTAATACACCTATCAAAATTTGCAACGTACAAATGCTTGTAACTTTTTACTGAAGCGTCATAAAACCTTGAAATTTTGTAACAATAAAGTACTCGAGCCTCTTGTCAATTTAAGCTATCGCACAAAGCTATGCTAACCTTGAGTCGCAAATCAAACACTTATAAAACTTCAAATGGCCCTAACTTCTATACGGTACGTCCTAAACCTATCAAAGTTTGCAACATACAAATGCTTGTAACTTTTTACTGAAGCGTCATAAAACCTTGAAATTTTGTAACAATAAAGTACTCGAGCCTCTTGTCAATTTAAGCTATCGCTCAAAGCTTTGCTACCCTTGAGTCCCAAATCAAACACTGATAAAACTTCAAATGGCCCTAACTTTTATACGGTACGTCCTAAACCTATCAAAGTTTGCAACATACAAATGCTTGTAACTTTTTACTGGAGCGTCATAAAACCTTGAAATTTTGTAACAATAAAATACTCGAACCTCTTGTCAATTTAAGCTATCGCTCAAAGCTATGCTACCCTTGAGTCCCAAATCAAACACTGATAAAACTTCAAATGGCTGTAACTTCTATACGGTATGTCCTAAACCTATCAAAGTTTGCAACATACACTGCTAAAATTTCAAATGACTCTAACTTCTATACGGTACGTCCTACACCTATCAAAGCATGTAACATACAAATGCTTGTAACTTTTTACTGGAGCGTCATAAAACCTTGAAATTTGGTAACAATAAAGTACTCGAGCCTCTTGTCAATTTAAGCTATCGCTCAAAGCTATGCTACCCATGAGTCCCAAATCAAACACTGATAAAATTTCAAATGGCCCTAACTTCTATACGGTACGTCCTACATCTATCAAAGTTTGCAACATACAAATGCTTGTAACTTTTTACTCGAGCGTCATAAAACCTTGAAATTTTGTAACAATATAGTACACGATCCTTTTGTCAATTTAACCTGTCGCTCAAAGCTATGCTACCCTTGAGTCCCAAATCGAACAATGCTAAAACTTCAAATTGCCCTAACTTCTATACGGTACGTCCTACACCTATCAAAGTTTGCAGCATACAAATGCTCATAACTTTTTACTGGAGCGTCATAAAACCTTGAAATTTTGTAACAATAAAGTACTCGAGCCTATTCTCAATTTAAGCTATCGCTCAAAGCTATGCTACCCTTGAGTCCCAAATCAAACACTGATAAAAGTTCAAATGGCTGTAACTTCTAGACGGTATGTCCTAAACCTATCAAAGTTTGCAACATACAAATGCTTGTAACTTTTTACTGAAGCGTCATAAAACCTTGAAATTTTGTAAAAATAAAGTACTCGAGCCTCTTGTCAATTTAAGCTATCGGGCAAGGCTATGCTACCCTGGTGTCCCAAATCAAACACTGCTAAAATTTCAAATGGCCCTAACTTCTACACGGTACGTCGTACACCTATCAAAGTTTGCAACGTACAAATGCTTGTAACTTTTTACTGAAGCGTCATAAAACCTTCAAATTTTGTAACAATAAAGTACTCGAGCCTCTTGTCAATTTAAGCTATCGCTCTTAGCTTTGCTACCCTTGAGTCCCAAATCAAACACTGCTAAAATTTCAAATGGCCCTAACTTCTATACGGTACGTCCTACACCTATCAAAGTTTGCAACATACAAATGCTTGTAACTTTTTACTGAAGCGTCATAAAACCTTGAAATTTTGTAACAATAAAGTACTCGAGCCTCTTGTCAATTTAAGCTATCGCTCAAAGCTTTGCTACCCTTGAGTCCCAAATCAAACCCTGATAAAACTTCAAATGGCCCTAACTTCTATACGGTACGTCCTAAACCTATCAAAGTTTGCAACATACAAATGCTTGTAACTTTTTACTGAAGCGTCATAAAACCTTGAAATTTTGTAACAATAAAGTACTCGAGCCTCTTGTCAATTTAAGCTGTCGCTCAAAGCTATGCTACCCTTGGCTCCCAACTCAAACAATGATAAAATTTGAAATGGCCCTAACTTCTATACGGTACGTCCTACACCTATCAAAGTTTGCAACATACAAATGCTTGTAACTTTTTACTGAAGCGTCATAAAACCTTGAAATTTTGTAACAATAAAGTACTCGAGCCTCTTGTCAATTTAAGCTATCGCTCAAAGCTTTGCTACCCTTGAGTCCCAAATCAAACACTGATAGAACTTCAAATGGCCCTAACTTCTATACGGTACGTCCTAAACCTATCAAAGTTTGCAACATACTAATGCTTGTAACTTTTTATTGGAGCGTCATAAAACCTTGAAATTTTGTAACAATAAAGTACTCGAGCTTCTTGCCAATTTAAGCTATCGCTCAAAGCTATGCTACCCTTGAGTCCCAAATCAAACACTGATAAAACTTCAAATGGCCCTAACTTCTATACGGTACGTCCTACACCTATCAAAGTATATAACATACAAATGCTTGTAACTTTTTACTGGAGCGTCATAAAACCTTGAAATTTTGTAACAATAAAGTACTCGAGCCTCTTGTCAATTTAAGCTATCGCACAAAGCTATGCTAACCTTGAGTCGCAAATCAAACACTTATAAAACTTCAAATGGCCCTAACTTCTATACGGTACGTCCTACACCTATCAATGTTGGCAGCATACAAATGCTTGTAACTTTTTACTGGAGCGTCATAAAACCTTGAAATTTTGTAACAATAAAGTACTCGAGCCTCTTGTCAATTTAACCTATCGCTCAAAGCTATGCTACCCTTGAGTCCCAAATCGAACAATGATAAAACTTCAAATGGTCCTAACTTCTATACGGTACGTCCTACACCTATCAAAGTTTGCAACATACAAATGCTTGTAACTTTTTACTGGAGCGTCATAAAACCTTGAAATTTTGTAACAATAAAGTACTCGAGCCTCTTCTCAATTTAAGCTATCGCTCAAAGCTATGCTACACTTGAGTCCCAAATCAAACACTGATAAAACTTCAAATGGCTGTAACTTCTATACGGTACGTTCTACACCTATCAAAGTTTGCAACATACAAATGCTTGTAACTTTTTACTGGAGCGTCATAAAACCTTGAAATTTTGTAACAATAAAGTACTCGAGCCTCTTGTCAGTTTAAGCTATCGCACAAGGCTATGCTACCCTTGAGTCCCAAATCAAACACTGCTAAAATTTCAAATGGCCCTAACTTCTACACGGTACGTAATACACCTATCAAAATTTGCAACGTACAAATGCTTGTAACTTTTTACTGAAGCGTCATAAAACCTTCAAATTTTGTAACAATAAAGTACTGGAGCCTCTTGTCAATTTAAGCTATCGCTCTTAGCTTTGCTACCCTTGAGTCCCAAATCAAACACTGCTAAAATTTCAAATGGCCCTAACTTCTATACGGTACATCCTACACCTATCAAAGTTTGCAACATACAAATGCTTGTAACTTTTTACTGAAGCGTCATAAAACCTTGAAATTTTGTAACAATAAAGTACTCGAGCCTCTTGTCAAATTAAGCTATCGCTCAAAGCTTTGCTACCCTTGAGTCCCAAATCAAACACTGATAAAACTTCAAATGGCCCTAACTTTTATACGGTACGTCCTAAACCTATCAAAGTTTGCAACATACAAATGCTTGTAACTTTTTACTGAAGCGTCATAAAACCTTGAAATTTTGTAACAATAAAGTACTCGAGCCTCTTGTCAATTTAAGCTATCGCTCAAAGCTATGCTACCCTTGAGTCCCAAATCAAACACTGATAAAACTTCAAATGGCTGTAACTTCTATACGGTATGTCCTAAACCTATCAAAGTTTGCAACATACACTGCTAAAATTTCAAATGACTCTAACTTCTATACGGTACGTCCTACACCTATCAAAGTTTGCAACATACAAATGCTAGTAACTTTTTGCTGGAGCGTCAAAAAATCTTGAAATTTTGTAACAATATAGTACTCGAGCCTCTTGTCAATTTAAGCTGTCGCTCAAAGCTATGCTACCCTTGGGTCCCAAATCAAACAATGATAAAACTTCAAATGGCTCTAACTTCTATACGTTACGTCCTACACCTATCAAAATTTGCAACATACAAATGCTTGTAACTTTTTACTGGAGCGTCATAAAACCTTGAAATTTTGTAACAATAAAGTACTCGAGCCTCTTGTCAATTTAAGCTATCGCACAAGGCTATGCTACCCTTGAGTCCCAAATCAAACACTGCTAAAATTTCAAATGGCCCTAACTTCTACACGATACGTCCTACACCTATCAAAGTTTGCAACGTACAAATGCTTGTAACTTTTTACTGAAGCGTCATAAAACCTTCAAATTTTGTAACAAAAAAGTACTCGAGCCTCTTGACAATTTAAGCAAATCAAACACTGCTAAAATTTCAAATGGCCCTTACTTCTATACGGTACGTCCTACACCTATCAAAGTTGGCAACATACAAATGCTTGTAACTTTTTACTGAAGCGTCATAAAACCTTGAAATTTTGTAACAATAAAGTACTCGAGCCTCTTCTCAATTTAAGCTATCGCTCAAAGCTATGCTACCCTTGAGTCCCAAATCAAACACTGATAAAACTTCAAATGGCTGTAACTTCTATACGGTACGTTCTACACCTATCAAAGTTTGCAACATACAAATGCTTGTAACTTTTTACTGGAGCGTCATAAAACCTTGAAATTTTGTAACAATAAAGTACTCGAGCCTCTTGTCAGTTTAAGCTATCGCACAAGGCTATGCTACCCTTGAGTCCCAAATCAAACACTGCTAAAATTTCAAATGGCCCTAACTTCTACACGGTACGTCCTACACCTATCAAAATTTGCAACGTACAAATGCTTCTAACTTTTTACTGAAGCGTCATAAAACCTTCAAATTTTGTAACAATAAAGTACTCGAGCCTCTTGTCAATTTAAGCTATCGCTCTTAGCTTTGCTACCCTTGAGTCCCAAATCAAACACTGCTAAAATTTCAAATGGCCCTAACTTCTATACGGTACGTCGTACACCTATCAAAGTTTGCAACATATTAATGCTTGTAACTTTTTACTGAAGCGTCATAAAACCTTGAAATTTTGTAACAATAAAGTACTCGAGCCTCTTGTCAATTTAAGCAATCGCTCAAAGCTTTGCTACCCTTGAGTCCCAATTCAAACACTGATAAAACCTCAAATGGCCCTAACTTCTATACGGTACGTCCTAAACCTATCAAAGTTTGCAACATACAAATGCTTGTAACTTTTTACTGAAGCGTCATAAAACCTTGAAATTTTGTAACAATAAAGTACTCGAGCCTCTTGTCAATTTAAGCTATCGCTCAAAGCTTTGCTACCCTTGAGTCCCAAATCAAACACTGATAAAACTTCAAATGGCCCTAACTTTTATACGGTACGTCCTAAACCTATCAAAGTTTGCAACATACAAATGCCTGTAACTTTTTACTGAAGCATCATAAAACCTTGAAATTTTGTAACAATAAAGTACTCGAGCCTCTTGTCAATTTAAGCTATCGCTCAAAGCTATGCTACCCTTGAGTCCCAAATCAAACACTGATAAAACTTCAAATGGCTGTAACTTCTATACGGTATGTCCTAAACCTATCAAAGTTTGCAACATACACTGCTAAAATTTCAAATGACTCTAACTTCTATACGGTACGTCCTACACCTATCAAAGTTTGCAACATACAAATGCTAGTAACTTTCTGCTGGAGCGTCATAAAATCTTGAAATTTTGTAACAATATAGTACTCGAGCCTCTTGTCAATTTAAGCTGTCGCTCAAAGCTATGCTACCCTTGGGTCCCAAATCAAACAATGATAAAACTTCAAATGGCTCTAACTTCTATACGTTACGTCCTACACCTATCAAAATTTGCAACATACAAATGCTTGTAACTTTTTACTGGAGCGTCATAAAACCTTGAAATTTTGTAACAATAAAGTACTCGAGCCTCTTGTCAATTTAAGCTATCGCACAAGGCTATGCTACCCTTGAGTCCCAAATCAAACACTGCTAAAATTTCAAATGGCCCTAACTTCTACACGATACGTCCTACACCTATCAAAGTTTGCAACGTACAAATGCTTGTAACTTTTTAGTGAAGCGTCATAAAACCTTCAAATTTTGTAACAATAAAGTACTCGAGCCTCTTGACAATTTAAGCAAATCAAACACTGCTAAAATTTCAAATGGCCCTTACTTCTATACGGTACGTCCTACACCTATCAAAGTTTGCAACATACAAATGCTTGTAACTTTTTACTGAAGCGTCATAAAACCTTGAAATTTTGTAACAATAAAGTACTCGAGCCTCTTGTCAATTTAAGCTATCGCTCAAAGCTTTGCTACCCTTGAGTCCCAAATCAAACACTGATAAAACTTCAAATGGCCCTAACTTCTATACGGTACGTCCTAAACCTATCAAAGTTTGCAACATACTAATGCTTGTAGCTTTTTATTGGAGCGTCATAAAACCTTGAAATTTTGTAACAATAAAGTACTCGAGCTTCTTGCCAATTTAAGCTATCGCTCAAAGCTATGCTACCCTTGAGTCCCAAATCAAACACTGATAAAACTTCAAATGGCCCTAACTTCTATACGGTACGTCCTACACCTATCAAAGTATATAACATACAAATGCTTGTAACTTTTTACTGGAGCGTCATAAAACCTTGAAATTTTGTAACAATAAAGTACTCGAGCCTCTTGTCAATTTAAGCTATCGCACAAAGCTATGCTAACCTTGAGTCGCAAATCAAACACTTATAAAACTTCAAATGGCCCTAACTTCTATACGGTACGTCCTACACCTATCAAAGTTGGCAACATACAAATGCTTGTAACTTTTTACTGGAGCGTCATAAAACCTTGAAAGTTTGTAACAATAAAGTACTCGAGCCTCTTGTCAATTTAACCTATCGCTCAAAGCTATGCTACCCTTGAGTCCCAAATCGAACAATGATAAAACTTCAAATAGTCCTAACTTCTATACGGTACGTCCTCCACCTATCAAAGTTTGCAACATACAAATGCTTGTAACTTTTTACTGGAGCGTCATAAAACCTTGAAATTTTGTAACAATAAAGTACTCGAGCCTCTTCTCAATTTAAGCTATCGCTCAAAGCTATGCTACCCTTGAGTCCCAAATCAAACACTGATAAAACTTCAAATGGCTGTAACTTCTATACGGTACGTTCTACACCTATCAAAGTTTGCAACATACAAATGCTTGTAACTTTTTACTGGAGCGTCATAAAACCTTGAAATTTTGTAACAATAAAGTACTCGAGCCTCTTGTCAGTTTAAGCTATCGCACAAGGCTATGCTACCCTTGAGTCCCAAATCAAACACTGCTAAAATTTCAAATGGCCCTAACTTCTACACGGTACGTCCTACACCTATCAAAATTTGCAACGTACAAATGCTTCTAACTTTTTACTGAAGCGTCATAAAACCTTCAAATTTTGTAACAATAAAGTACTCGAGCCTCTTGTCAATTTAAGCTATCGCTCTTAGCTTTGCTACCCTTGAGTCCCAAATCAAACACTGCTAAAATTTCAAATGGCCCTAACTTCTATACGGTACGTCCTACACCTATCAAAGTTTGCAACATACAAATGCTTGTAACTTTTTACTGAAGCGTCATAAAACCTTGAAATTTTGTAACAATAAAGTACTCGAGCCTCTTGTCAATTTAAGCTGTCGCTCAACGCTTTGCTACCCTTGAGTCCCAAATCAAACACTGATAAAACCTCAAATGGCCCTAACTTCTATACGGTACGTCCTAAACCTATCAAAGTTTGCAACATACAAATGCTTGTAACTTTTTACTGAAGCGTCATAAAACCTTGAAATTTTGTAACAATAAAGTACTCGAGCCTCTTGTCAATTTAAGCTATCGCTCAAAGCTATGCTACCCTTGAGTCCCAAATCAAACACTGATAAAACTTCAAATGGCTGTAACTTCTATACGGTATGTCCTAAACCTATCAAAGTTTGCAACATACACTGCTAAAATTTCAAATGACCCTAACTTCTATACGGTACGTCCTACACCTATCAAAGTTTGCAACATACAAATGCTAGTAACTTTTTGCTGGAGCGTCATAAAATCTTGAAATTTTGTAACAATATAGTACTCGAGCCTCTTGTCAATTTAAGCTGTCGCTCAAAGCTATGCTACCCTTGGGTCCCAAATCAAACAATGATAAAACTTCAAATGGCTCTAACTTCTATACGGTACGTCCTACACCTATCAAAGTTTGCAACATACAAATGCTTGTAACTTTTTACTGGAGCGTCATAAAACCTTGAAATTTTGTAACAATAAAGTACTCGAGCCTCTTGTCAATTTAAGCTATCGCACAAGGCTATGCTACCCTTGAGTCCCAAATCAAACACTGCTAAAATTTCAAATGGCCCTAACTTCTACACGGTACGTCCTACACCTATCAAAGTTTGCAACGTACAAATGCTTGTAACTTTTTACTGAAGCGTCATAAAACCTTCAAATTTTGTAACAATAAAGTACTCGAGCCTCTTGTCAATTTAAGCTATCGCTCTTAGCTTTGCTACCCTTGAGTCCCAAATCAAACACTGCTAAAATTTCAAATGGCCCTAACTTCTATACGGTACGTCCTACAACTATCAAAGTTTGCAACATACAAATGCTTGTAACTTTTTACTGAAGCGTCATAAAACCTTGAAATTTTGTAACAATAAAGTACTCGAGCCTCTTGTCAATTTAAGCTATCGCTCAAAGCTTTGCTACCCTTGAGAACCAAATCAAACCCTGATAAAACTTCAAATGGCCCTAACTTCTATACGGTACGTCCTAAACCTATCAAAGTTTGCAACATACAAATGCTTGTAACTTTTTACTGAAGCGTCATAAAACCTTGAAATTTTGTAACAATAAAGTACTCGAGCCTCTTGTCAATTTAAGCTGTCGCTCAAAGCTATGCTACCCTTGGCTCCCAAATCAAACAATGATAAAACTTCAAATGGCCCTAACTTCTATACGGTACGCCCTACACCTATCAAAGTTTGCAACATACAAATGCTTGTAACTTTTTTCTGGAGCGTCATAAAACCTTGAAATTTTAGAACAATAAAGTAGTCGAGCCTCTTGGTAATTTAAGCTATCGCACAAAGCTATGCTACCCTTGAGTCCCAAATCAAACACTGCTAAAAATTGAAATGGCCCTAACTTCTATACGGTACGTCCTACACCTATCAAATTTTGCAACATACAAATGCTTGTAACTTTTTACTGAAGCGTCATAAAACCTTGAAATTTTGTAACAATAAAGTACTCGAGCCTCTTGTCAATTTAAGCTATCGCTCAAAGCTTTGCTACCCTTGAGTCCCAAATGAAACACTGATAAAACTTCAAATGGCCCTAACTTCTATACGGTACGTCCTAAACCTATCAAAGTTTGCAACATACTAATGCTTGTAACTTTTTATTGGAGCGTAATAAAACCTTGAAATTTTGTAACAATAAAGTACTCGAGCTTCTTGCCAATTTAAGCTATCGCTCAAAGCTATGCTACCCTTGAGTCCCAAATCAAACACTGATAAAACTTCAAATGGCCCTAACTTCTATACGGTACGTCCTACACCTATCAAAGTATATAACATACAAATGCTTGTAACTTTTTACTGGAGCGTCAAAAAACCTTGAAATTTTGTAACAATAAAGTACTCGAGCCTCTTGTCAATTTAAGCTATCGCACAAAGCTATCCTAACCTTGAGTCGCAAATCAAACACTTATAAAACTTCAAATGGCCCTAACTTCTATACGGTACGTCCTACACCTATCAAAGTTGGCAACATACAAATCCTTGTAACTTTTTACTGGAGCGTCATAAAACCTTGAAATTTTGTAACAATAAAGTACTCGAGCCTCTTGTCAATTTAACCTATCGCTCAAAGCTATGCTACCCTTGAGTCCCAAATCGAACAATGATAAAACTTCAAATGGTCCTAACTTCTATACGGTACGTCCTCCACCTATCAAAGTTTGCAACATACAAATGCTTGTAACTTTTTACTGGAGCGTCATAAAACCTTGAAATTTTGTAACAATAAAGTACTCGAGCCTCTTCTCAATTTAAGCTATCGCTCAAAGCTATGCTACCCTTGAGTCCCAAATCAAACACTGATAAAACTTCAAATGGCTGTAACTTCTATACGGTACGTTCTACACCTATCAAAGTTTGCAACATACAAATGCTTGTAACTTTTTACTGGAGCGTCATAAAACCTTGAAATTTTGTAACAATAAAGTACTCGAGCCTCTTGTCAGTTTAAGCTATCGCACAAGGCTATGCTACCCTTGAGTCCCAAATCAAACACTGCTAAAATTTCAAATGGCCCTAACTTCTACACGGTACGTCCTACACCTATCAAAATTTGCAACGTACAAATGCTTCTAACTTTTTACTGAAGCGTCATAAAACCTTCAAATTTTGTAACAATAAAGTACTCGAGCCTCTTGTCAATTTAAGCTATCGCTCTTAGCTTTGCTACCCTTGAGTCCCAAATCAAACACTGCTAAAATTTCAAATGGCCCTAACTTCTATACGGTACGTCCTACACCTATCAAAGTTTGCAACATACAAATGCTTGTAACTTTTTACTGAAGCGTCATAAAACCTTGAAATTTTGTAACAATAAAGTACTCGAGAATCTTGTCAATTTAAGCTATCGCTCAAAGCTTTGCTACCCTTGAGTCCCAAATCAAACACTGATAAAACCTCAAATGGCCCTAACTTCTATACGGTACGTCCTAAACCTATCAAAGTTTGCAACATACAAATGCTTGTAACTTTTTACTGAAGCGTCATAAAACCTTGAAATTTTGTAACAATAAAGTACTCGAGCCTCTTGTCAATTTAAGCTATCGCTCAAAGCTATGCTACCCTTGAGTCCCAAATCAAACACTGATAAAACTTCAAATGGCTGTAACTTCTATACGGTATGTCCTAAACCTATCAAAGTTTGCAACATACACTGCTAAAATTTCAAATGACCCTAACTTCTATACGGTACGTCCTACACCTATCAAAGTTTGCAACATACAAATGCTAGTAACTTTTTACTGGAGCGTCATAAAATCTTGAAATTTTGTAACAATATAGTACTCGAGCCTCTTGTCAATTTAAGCTGTCGCTCAAAGCTATGCTACCCTTGGGTCCCAAATCAAACAATGATAAAACTTCAAATGGCTCTAACTTCTATACGGTACGTCCTACACCTATCAAAGTTTGCAACATACAAATGCTTGTAACTTTTTACTGGAGCGTCATAAAACCTTGAAATTTTGTAACAATAAAGTACTCGAGCCTCTTGTCAATTTAAGCTATCGCACAAGGCTATGCTACCCTTGAGTCCCAAATCAAACACTGCTAAAATTTCAAATGGCCCTAACTTCTACACGGTACGTCCTACACCTATCAAAGTTTGCAACGTACAAATGCTTGTAACTTTTTACTGAAGCGTCATAAAACCTTCAAATTTTGTAACAATAAAGTACTCGAGCCTCTTGTCAATTTAAGCTATCGCTCTTAGCTTTGCTACCCTTGAGTCCCAAATCAAACACTGCTAAAATTTCAAATGGCCCTAACTTCTATACGGTACGTCCTACACCTATCAAAGTTTGCAACATACAAATGCTTGTAACTTTTTACTGAAGCGTCATAAAACCTTGAAATTTTGTAACAATAAAGTACTCGAGCCTCTTGTCAATTTAAGCTATCGCTCAAAGCTTTGCTACCCTTGAGAACCAAATCAAACCCTGATAAAACTTCAAATGGCCCTAACTTCTATACGGTACGTCCTAAACCTATCAAAGTTTGCAACATACAAATGCTTGTAACTTTTTACTGAAGCGTCATAAAACCTTGAAATTTTGTAACAATAAAGTACTCGAGCCTCTTGTCAATTTAAGCTGTCGCTCAAAGCTATGCTACCCTTGGCTCCCAAATCAAACAATGATAAAACTTCAAATGGCCCTAACTTCTATACGGTACGCCCTACACCTATCAAAGTTTGCAACATACAAATGCTTGTAACTTTTTACTGGAGCGTCATAAAACCTTGAAATTTTAGAACAATAAAGTAGTCGAGCCTCTTGGTAATTTAAGCTATCGCACAAAGCTATGCTACCCTTGAGTCCCAAATCAAACACTGCTAAAAATTGAAATGGCCCTAACTTCTATACGGTACGTCCTACACCTATCAACTTTTGCAACATACAAATGCTTGTAACTTTTTACTGAAGCGTCATAAAACCTTGAAATTTTGTAACAATAAAGTACTCGAGCCTCTTGTCAATTTAAGCTATCGCTCAAAGCTTTGCTACCCTTGAGTCCCAAATCAAACACTGATAAAACTTCAAATGGCCCTAACTTCTATACGGTACGTCCTAAACCTATCAAAGTTTGCAACATACTAATGCTTGTAACTTTTTATTGGAGCGTAATAAAACCTTGAAATTTTGTAACAATAAAGTACTCGAGCTTCTTGCCAATTTAAGCTATCGCTCAAAGCTATGCTACCCTTGAGTCCCAAATCAAACACTGATAAAACTTCAAATGGCCCTAACTTCTATACGGTACGTCCTACACCTATCAAAGTATATAACATACAAATGCTTGTAACTTTTTACTGGAGCGTCATAAAACCTTGAAATTTTGTAACAATAAAGTACTCGAGCCTCTTGTCAATTTAAGCTATCGCACAAAGCTATGCTAACCTTGAGTCGCAAATCAAACACTTATAAAACTTCAAATGGCCCTAACTTCTATACGGTACGTCCTACACCTATCAAAGTTGGCAACATACAAATCCTTGTAACTTTTTACTGGAGCGTCATAAAACCTTGAAATTTTGTAACAATAAAGTACTCGAGCCTCTTGTCAATTTAACCTATCGCTCAAAGCTATGCTACCCTTGAGTCCCAAATCGAACAATGATAAAACTTCAAATGGTCCTAACTTCTATACGGTACGTCCTCCACCTATCAAAGTTTGCAACATACAAATGCTTGTAACTTTTTACCGGAGCGTCATAAAACCTTGAAATTTTGTAACAATAAAGTACTCGAGCCTCTGCTCAATTTAAGCTATCGCTCAAAGCTATGCTACCCTTGAGTCCCAAATCAAACACTGATAAAACTTCAAATGGCTGTAACTTCTATACGGTACGTTCTACACCTATCAAAGTTTGCAACATACAAATGCTTGTAACTTTTTACTGGAGCGTCATAAAACCTTGAAATTTTGTAACAATAAAGTACTCGAGCCTCTTGTCAGTTTAAGCTATCGCACAAGGCTATGCTACCCTTGAGTCCCAAATCAAACACTGCTAAAATTTCAAATGGCCCTAACTTCTACACGGTACGTCCTACACCTATCATAATTTGCAACGTACAAATGCTTCTAAGTTTTTACTGAAGCGTCATAAAACCTTCAAATTTTGTAACAATAAAGAACTCGAGCCTCTTGTCAATTTAAGCTATCGCTCTTAGCTTTGCTACCCTTGAGTCCCAAATCAAACACTGCTAAAATTTCAAATGGCCCTAACTTCTATATGGTACGTCCTACACCTATCAAAGTTTGCAACATACAAATGCTTGTAACTTTTTACTGAAGCGTCATAAAACCTTGAAATTTTGTAACAATAAAGTACTCGAGCCTCTTGTCAATTTAAGCTATCGCTCAAAGCTT
This sequence comes from Clusia tigrina, assembly GCA_920105625.2. Taxonomy (NCBI): domain Eukaryota; kingdom Metazoa; phylum Arthropoda; class Insecta; order Diptera; family Clusiidae; genus Clusia; species Clusia tigrina. Next base: position 364,681 of record CAKKTE020000412.1, on the reverse strand, counting down.
TGCTACCCTTGAGTCCCAAATCAAACACTGATAAAACTTCAAATGGCCCTAACTTCTATACGGTACGTCCTAAACCTATCAAAGTTTGCAACATACAAATGCTTGTAACTTTTTACTGAAGCGTCATAAAACCTTGAAATTTTGTAACAATAAAGTACTCGAGCCTCTTGTCAATTTAAGCTATCGCTCAAAGCTTTGCTACCCTTGAGTCCCAAATCAAACACTGATAAAGCTTCAAATGGCCCTAACTTCTATACGGTACGTCCTACACCTATCAAAGTTTGCAACATACAAATGCTTGTAACTTTTTACTCGAGCGTCATAAAACCTTCAAATTTTGTAACAATATAGTATTCGAGCCTCTTGTCAATTTAAGCTATCGCTCAAAGCTATGCTACCCTTGAGTCCCAAATCAAACACTGATAAAGCTTCAAATGGCTGTAACTTCTATACGGTATGTCCTAAACCTATCAAAGTTTGCAACATACACTGCTAAAATTTCAAACGACCCTAACTTCTATACGGTACGTCCTACACCTATCAAAGTTTGCAACATACAAATGCTAGTAACTTTTTACTGGGCGTCATAAAATCTTGAAATTTTGTAACAATATAGTACTCGAGCCTCTTGTCAATTTAAGCTGTCGCTCAAAGCTATGCTACCCTTTGGTCCCAAATCAAACAATGATAAAACTTCAAATGGCCCTAACTTCTATACGGTACGATCTACACCTCTCAAAGTTTGCAACATACAAATGCTTGTAACTTTTTACTGGAGCGTCATAAAACCTTGAAATTTTGTAACAATAAAGTACTCGAGCCTCTTGTCAATTTAAGCTATCGCACAAGGCTATGCTACCCTTGAGTCCCAAATCAAACACTGCTAAAATTTCAAATGGCCCTAACTTATACACGGTACGTCCTACACCTATCAAAGTTTGCAACGTACAAATGCTTGTAATTTTTTACTGAAGCGTCATAAAACCTTCAAATTTTGTAACAATAAAGTACTCGAGCCTCTTGTCAATTTAAGCTATCGCTCTTAGCTTTGCTACCCTTGAGTCCCAAATCAAACACTGCTAAAATTTCAAATGGCCCTAACTTCTATACGGTACGTCCTACACCTATCAAAGTTTGCAACATACAAATGCTTGTAACTTTTTACTGAAGCGTCATAAAACCTTGAAATTTTGTAACAATAAAGTACTCTAGCCTCTTGTCAATATAAGCTATCGCTCAAAGCTTTGCTACCCTTGAGTCCCAAATCAAACACTGCTAAAATTTCAAATAGCCCTAACTTCTATACGGTACGTCCTACACCTATCAAAGTTTGCAACATACAAATGCTTGTAACTTTTTACTGAAGCGTCATAAAACCTTGAAATTTTGTAACAATAAAGTACTCGAGCCTCTTGTCAATTTAAGCTATCGCTCAAAGCTTTGCTTCCCTTGAGTCCCAAATCAAACCCAGATAAAACTTCAAATGGCCCTAACTTCTATACGGTACGTCCTAAACCTATCAAAGTTTGCAACATACAAATGCTTGTAACTTTTTACTGAAGCGTCATAAAACTTTGAAATTTTGTAACAATAAAGTACTCGAGCCTCTTGTCAATTTAAGCTGTCGCTCAAAGCTATGCTACCCTTGGCTCCCAAATCAAACAATGATAAAACTTCAAATGGCCCTAACTTCTATACGGTACGCCCTACACCTATCAAAGTTTGCAACATACAAATGCTTGTAACTTTTTACTGGAGCGTCATAAAACCTTGAAATTTTATAAAAATAAAGTAGTCGAGCCTCTTGTCAATTTAAGCTATCGCACAAAGCTATGCTACCCTTGAGTCCCAAATCAAACACTGCTAAAATTTGAAATAGCCCTAACTTCTATACGGTACGTCCTACACCTATCAAAGTTTGCAACATACAAATGCTTGTAACTTTTTACTGAAGCGTCATAAAACCTTGAAATTTTGTAACAATAAAGTACTCGAGCCTCTTGTCAATTTAAGCTATCGCTCAAAGCTTTGCTACCCTTGAGTCCCAAATCAAACACTAATAAAACTTCAAATGGCCCTAACTTCTATACGGTACGTCCTAAACCTATCAAAGTTTGCAACCTACTAATGCTTGTAACTTTTTATTGGAGCGTCATAAAACCTTGAAATTTTGTAACAATAAAGTACTCGAGTTTCTTGCCAATTTAAGCTATCGCTCAAAGCTATGCTACCCTTGAGTCCCAAATCAAACACTGATAAAACTTCAAATGGCCCTAACTTCTATACGGTACGTCCTACACCTATCAAAGTATATAACATACAAATGCTTGTAACTTTTTACTGGAGCGTCATAAAACCTTGAAATTTTGTAACAATAAAGTACTTGAGCCTCTTGTCAATTTAAGCTATCGCACAAAGCTGTGCTAACCTTGAGTCGCAAATCAACCACTTATAAAACTTCAAATGGCCCTAACTTCTATACGGTACGTCCTACACCTATCAAAGTTGGCAACATACAAATGCTTGTAACTTTTTACTGGAGCGTCATAAAACCTTGAAATTTTGTAACAATAAAGTACTCGAGCCTCTTGTCAATTTAACCTATCGCTCAAAGCTATGCTACCCTTGAGTCCCAAATCGAACAATGATAAAACTTCAAATGGTCCTAACTTCTATACGGTACGTCCTCCACCTATCAAAGTTTGCAACATACAAATGCTTGTAACTTTTTACTGGAGCGTCATAAAACCTTGAAATTTTGTAACAATAAAGTACTCGAGCCTCTGCTCAATTTAAGCTATCGCTCAAAGCTATGCTACCCTTGAGTCCCAAATCAAACACTGATAAAACTTCAAATGGCTGTAACTTCTATACGGTACGTTCTACACCTATCAAAGTTTGCAACATACAAATGCTTGTAACTTTTTACTGGAGCGTCATAAAACCTTGAAATTTTGTAACAATAAAGTACTCGAGCCTCTTGTCAGTTTAAGCTGTCGCTCAAAGCTATGCTACCCTTGGGTCCCAAATCAAACAATGATAAAACTTCAAATGGCTCTAACTTCTATACGGTACGTCCTACACCTATCAAAGTTTGCAACATACAAATGCTTGTAACTTTTTACTGGAGCGTCATAAAACCTTGAAATTTTGTAACAATAAAGTACTCGAGCCTCTTGTGAATTTAAGCTATCGCACAAGGCTATGCTACCCTTGAGTCCCAAATCAAACACTGCTAAAATTTCAAATGGCCCTAACTTATACACGGTACGTCCTACACCTATCAAAGTTTGCAACGTACAAATGCTTGTAACTTTTTACTGAAGGGTCATAAAACCTTCAAATTTTGTAACAATAAAGTACTCGAGCCTCTTGTCAATTTAAGCTATCGCTCTTAGCTTTGCTACCCTTGAGTCCCAAATCAAACACTGCTAAAATTTCAAATGGCCCTAACTTCTATACGGTACGTCCTACACCTATCAAAGTTTGCAACATACAAATGCTTGTAACTTTTTACTGAAGCGTCATAAAACCTTGAAATTTTGTAACAATAAAGTACTCTAGCCTCTTGTCAATATAAGCTATCGCTCAAAGCTTTGCTACCCTTGAGTCCCAAATCAAACACTGCTAAAATTTCAAATAGCCCTAACTTCTATACGGTACGTCCTACACCTATCAAAGTTTGCAACATACAAATGCTTGTAACTTTTTACTGAAGCATCATAAAACCTTGAAATTTTGTAACAATAAAGTACTCGAGCCTCTTGTCAATTTAAGCTATCGCTCAAAGCTTTGCTTCCCTTGAGTCCCAAATCAAACCCAGATAAAACTTCAAATGGCCCTAACTTCTATACGGTACGTCCTAAACCTATCAAAGTTTGCAACATACAAATGCTTGTAACTTTTTACTGAAGCGTCATAAAACTTTGAAATTTTGTAACAATAAAGTACTCGAGCCTCTTGTCAATTTAAGCTGTCGCTCAAAGCTATGCTACCCTTGGCTCCCAAATCAAACAATGATAAAACTTCAAATGGCCCTAACTTCTTTACGGTACGCCCTACACCTATCAAAGTTTGCAACATACAAATGCTTGTAACTTTTTACTGGAGCGTCATAAAACCTTGAAATTTTATAACAATAAAGTAGTCGAGCCTCTTGTCAATTTAAGCTATCGCACAAAGCTATGCTACCCTTGAGTCCCAAATCAAACACTGCTAAAATTTGAAATGGCCCTAACTTCTATAGGGTACGTCCTACACCTATCAAAGTTTGCAACATACAAATGCTTGTAACTTTTTACTGAAGCGTCATAAAACCTTGAAATTTTGTAACAATAAAGTACTCGAGCCTCTTGTCAATTTAAGCTATCGCTCAAAGCTTTGCTACCCTTGAGTCCCAAATCAAACACTGATAAAACTTCAAATGGCCCTAACTTCTATACGGTACGTCCTAAACCTATCAAAGTTTGCAACCTACTAATGCTTGTAACTTTTTATTGGAGCGTCATAAAACCTTGAAATTTTGTAACAATAAAGTACTCGAGTTTCTTGCCAATTTAAGCTATCGCTCAAAGCTATGCTACCCTTGAGTCCCAAATCAAACACTGATAAAACTTCAAATGGCCCTAACTTCTATACGGTACGTCCTCCACCTATCAAAGTTTGCAACATACAAATGCTTGTAACTTTTTACTGGAGCGTCATAAAACCTTGAAATTTTGTAACAATAAAGTACTCGAGCCTCTGCTCAATTTAAGCTATCGCTCAAAGCTATGCTACCCTTGAGTCCCAAATCAAACACTGATAAAACTTCAAATGGCTGTAACTTCTATACGGTACGTTCTACACCTATCAAAGTTTGCAACATACAAATGCTTGTAACTTTTTACTGGAGCGTCATAAAACCTTGAAATTTTGTAACAATAAAGTACTCGAGCCTCTTGTCAGTTTAAGCTATCGCACAAGGCTATGCTACCCTTGAGTCCCAAATCAAACACTGCTAAAATTTCAAATGGCCCTATCTTCTACACGGTACGTCCTACACCTATCAAAATTTGCAACGTACAAATGCTTCTAAGTTTTTACTGAAGCGTCATAAAACCTTCAAATTTTGTAACAATAAAGTACTCGAGCCTCTTGTCAATTTAAGCTATCGCTCTTAGCTTTGCTACCCTTGAGTCCCAAATCAAACACTGCTAAAATTTCAAATGGCCCTAACTTCTATACGGTACGTCCTACACCTATCAAAGTTTGCAACATACAAGTGCTTGTAACTTTTTACTGAAGCGTCATAAAACCTTGAAATTTTGTAACAATAAAGTACTCGAGCCTCTTGTCAATTTAAGCTATCGTTCAAAGCTTTGCTACCCTTGAGTCCCAAATCAAACACTGATAAAACTTCAAATGGCCCTAACTTCTATACGGTACGTCCTAAACCTATCAAAGTTTGCAACATACAAATGCTTGTAACTTTTTACTGAAGCGTCATAAAACCTTGAAATTTTGTAACAATAAAGTACTCGAGCATCTTGTCAATTTAAGCTATCGCTCAAAGCTTTGCTACCCTTGAGTCCCAAATCAAACACTGATAAAGCTTCAAATGGCCCTAACTTCTATACGGTACGTCCTAAACCTATCAAAGTTTGCAACATACAAATGCTTGTAACTTTTTACTGAAGCGTCATAAAACCTTGAAATTTTGTAACAATAAAGTACTCGACCCTCTTGTCAATTTAAGCTATCGCTCAAAGCTATGCTACCCTTGAGTCCCAAATCAAACACTGATAAAACTTCAAATGGCTGTAACTTCTATACGGTATGTCCTAAACCTATCAAAGTTTGCAACATACACTGCTAAAATTTCAAATGACCCTAACTTCTATACGGTACGTCCTACACCTATCAAAGTTTGCAACATACAAATGCTAGTAACATTTTACTGGAGCGTCATAAAATCTTGAAATTTTGTAACAATATAGTACTCGAGCCTCTTGTCAATTTAAGCTGTCGCTCAAAGCTATGCTACCCTTGGGTCCCAAATCAAACAATGATAAAACTTCAAATGGCCCTAACTTCTATACGGTACGTTCTACACCTCTCAAAGTTTGCAACATACAAATGCTTGTAACTTTTTACTGGAGCGTCATAAAACCTTGAAATTTTGTAACAATAAAGACCTCGAGCCTCTTGTCAATTTAAGCTGTCGCTCAAAGCTATGCTACCCTTGGGTCCCAAATCAAACAATGATAAAACTTCAAATGGCTCTAACTTCTATACGGTACGTCCTACACCTATCAAAGTTTGCAACATACAAATGCTTGTAACTTTTTACTGGAGCGTCATAAAACCTTGAAATTTTGTAACAATAAAGTACTCGAGCCTCTTGTCAATTTAAGCTATCGCACAAGGCTATGCTACCCTTGAGTCCCAAATCAAACACTGCTAAAATTTCAAATGGCCCCAACTTATATTGGTACGTCCTACACCTATCAAAGTTTGCAACGTACAAATGCTTGTAACTTTTTACTGAAGCGTCATAAAACCTTCAAATTTTGTAACAATAAAGTACTCGAGCCTCTTGTCAATTTAAGCTATCGCTCTTAGCTTTGCTACCCTTGAGTCCCAAATCAAACACTGCTAAAATTTCAAATGGCCCTAACTTCTATACGGTACGTCCTACACCTATCAAAGTTTGCAACATACAAATGCTTGTAACTTTTTACTGAAGCGTCATAAAACCTTGAAATTTTGTAACAATAAAGTACTCTAGCCTCTTGTCAATATAAGCTATCGCTCAAAGCTTTGCTACCCTTGAGTGCCAAATCAAACACTGCTAAAATTTCAAATAGCCCTAACTTCTATACGGTACGTCCTACACCTATCAAAGTTTGCAACATACAAATGCTTGTAACTTTTTACTGAAGCGTCATAAAACCTTGAAATTTTGTAACAATAAAGTACTCGAGCCCCTTGTCAATTTAAGCTATCGCTCAAAGCTTTGCTTCCCTTGATTCCCAAATCAAACCCTGATAAAACTTCAAATGGCCCTAACTTCTATACGGTACGTCCTAAACCTATCAAAGTTTGCAACATACAAATGCTTGTAACTTTTTACTGAAGCGTCATAAAACCTTGAAATTTTGTAACAATAAAGTACTCGAGCCTCTTGTCAATTTAAGCTGTCGCTCAAAGCTATGCTACCCTTGGCTCCCAAATCAAACAATGATAAAACTTCAAATGGCCCTAACTTCTATACGGTACGCCCTACACCTATCAAAGTTTGCAACATACAAATGCTTGTAACTTTTTACTGGAGCGTCATAAAACCTTGAAATTTTATAACAATAAAGTAGTCGAGCCTCTTGTCAATTTAAGCTATCGCACAAAGCTATGCTACCCTTGAGTCCCAAATCAAACACTGCTAAAATTTGAAATGGCCCTAACTTCTATACGGTACGTCCTACACCTATCAAAGTTTGCAACATACAAATGCTTGTAACTTTTTACTGGAGCGTCATAAAACCTTGAAATTTTGTAACAATAAAGACCTCGAGCCTCTTGTCAATTTAAGCTGTCGCTCAAAGCTATGCTACCCTTGGGTCCCAAATCAAACAATGATAAAACTTCAAATGGCTCTAACTTCTATACGGTACGTCCTACACCTATCAAAGTTTGCAACATACAAATGCTTGTAACTTTTTACTGGAGCGTCATAAAACCTTGAAATTTTGTAACAATAAAGTACTCGAGCCTCTTGTCAATTTAAGCTATCGCACAAGGCTATGCTACCCTTGAGTCCCAAATCAAACACTGCTAAAATTTCAAATGGCCCCAACTTATATTGGTACGTCCTACACCTATCAAAGTTTGCAACGTACAAATGCTTGTAACTTTTTACTGAAGCGTCATAAAACCTTCAAATTTTGTAACAATAAAGTACTCGAGCCTCTTGTCAATTTAAGCTATCGCTCTTAGCTTTGCTACCCTTGAGTCCCAAATCAAACACTGCTAAAATTTCAAATGGCCCTAACTTCTATACGGTACGTCCTACACCTATCAAAGTTTGCAACATACAAATGCTTGTAACTTTTTACTGAAGCGTCATAAAACCTTGAAATTTTGTAACAATAAAGTACTCTAGCCTCTTCAATTAAGCTATCGCTCAAAGCTTTGCTACCCTTGAGTGCCAAATTAAACACTGCTAAAACTGCAAATGGCCATAACTTCTATACGGTGCGTCCTACACCTATCAAAGTTTGCAAAATTCAAATGCTTGTAACTTTTTACTGAAGCGTCATAAAACCTTGAAATTTTGTAACAATAAAGTACTCGAGCCCCTTGTCAATTTAAGCTATCGCTCAAAGCTTTGCTTCCCTTGATTCCCAAATCAAACCCTGATAAAACTTCAAATGGCCCTAACTTCTATACGGTACGTCCTAAACCTATCAAAGTTTGCAACATACAAATGCTTGTAACTTTTTACTGAAGCGTCATAAAACCTTGAAATTTTGTAACAATAAAGTACTCGAGCCTCTTGTCAATTTAAGCTGTCGCTCAAAGCTATGCTACCCTTGGCTCCCAAATCAAACAATGATAAAACTTCAAATGGCCCTAACTTCAATACGGTACGCCCTACACCTATCAAAGTTTGCAACATACAAATGCTTGTAACTTTTTACTGGAGCGTCATAAAACCTTGAAATTTTATAACAATAAAGTAGTCGAGCCTCTTGTCAATTTAAGCTATCGCACAAAGCTATGCTACCCTTGAGTCCCAAATCAAACACTGCTAAAATTTGAAATGGCCCTAACTTCTATACGGTACGTCCTACACCTATCAAAGTTTGCAACATACAAATGCTTGTAACTTTTTACTGAAGCGTCATAAAACCTTGAAATTTTGTAACAATAAAGTACTCGAGCCTCTTGTCAATTTAAGCTATCGCTCAAAGCTTTGCTACCCTTCAGTCCCAAATCAAACACTGATAAAACTTCAAATGGCCCTAACTTCTATACGGTACGTCCTAAACCTATCAAAGTTTGCAACCTACTAATGCTTGTAACTTTTTATTGGAGCGTCATAAAACCTTGAAATTTTGTAACAATAAAGTACTCGAGCTTCTTGCCAATTTAAGCTATCGCTCAAAGCTATGTTACCCTTGAGTCCCAAATCAAACACTGATAAAACTTCAAATGGCACTAACTTCTATACGGTACGTCCTACACCTATCAAAGTATATAACATACAAATGCTTGTAACTTTTTACTGGAGCGTCATAAAACCTTGAAATTTTGTAACAATAAAGTACTCGAGCCTCTTGTCAATTTAAGCTATCGCACAAAGCTATGCTAACCTTGAGTCGCAAATCAAACACTTATAAAACTTCAAATGGCCCTAACTTCTATACGGTACGCCCTACACCTATCAAAGTTGGCAACATACAAATGCTTGTAACTTTTTACTGGAGCGTCATAAAACCTTGAAATTTTGTAACAATAAAGTACTCGAGCCTCTTGTCAATTTAACCTATCGCTCTAAGCTATGCTACCCTTGAGTCCCAAATCGAACAATGATAAAATTTCAAATGGTCCTAACTTCTATATGGTACGTCCTCCACCTATCAAAGTATATAACATACAAATGCTTGTAACTTTTTACTGGAGCGTCATAAAATCTTGAAATTTTGTAACAATATAGTACTCGAGCCTCTTGTCAATTTAAGCTGTCGCTCAAAGCTATGCTAACCTTGAGTCGCAAATCAAACACTTATAAAACTTCAAATGGCCCTAACTTCTATACGGTACGTCCTAAACCTATCAAAGTTTGCAACCTACTAATGCTTGTAACTTTTTATTGGAGCGTCATAAAACCTTGAAATTTTGTAACAATAAAGACCTCGAGCCTCTTGTCAATTTAAGCTGTCGCTCAAAGCTACGCTACCCTTGGGTCCCAAATCAAACAATGATAAAACTTCAAATGGCTCTAACTTCTATACGGTACGTCCTACACCTATCAATGTTTGCAACATACAAATGCTTGTAACTTTTTACTGGAGCGTCATAAAACCTTGAAATTTTGTAACAATAAAGTACTCGAGCCTCTTGTCAATTTAAGCTATCGCACAAGGCTATGCTACCCTTGAGTCCCAAATCAAACACTGCTAAAATTTCAAATGGCCCTAACTTATACACGGTACGTCCTACACCTATCAAAGTTTGCTAACCTTGAGTCGCAAATCAAACACTTATAAAACTTCAAATGGCCCTAACTTCTATACGGTACGTCCTACACCTATCAAAGTTGGCAACATACAAATGCTTGTAACTTTTTACTGGAGCGTCATAAAACCTTGAAATTTTGTAACAATAAAGTACTCGAGCCTCTTGTCAATTTAACCTATCGCTCTAAGCTATGCTACCCTTGAGTCCCAAATCGAACAATGATAAAACTTCAAATGGTCCTAACTTCTATACGGTACGTGCTCCACCTATCAAAGTATATAACATACAAATGCTTGTAACTTTTTACTGGAGCGTCATAAAACCTTGAAATTTTGTAACAATAAAGTACTCGAGCCTCTTGTCAGTTTAAGCTATCGCACAAGGCTATGCTACCCTTCGAGTCCCAAATCAAACACTGCTAAAATTTCAAATGGCCCTAACTTCTATACGGTACGTCCTAAACCTATCAAAGTTTGCAACATACAAATGCTTGTAACTTTTTACTGAAGCGTCATAAAACCTTGAAATTTTGTAACAATAAAGTACTCGAGCCTCTTGTCAATTTAAGCTATCGCTCAAAGCTATGCTACCCTTGAGCCCCAAATCAAACACTGATAAAACTTCAAATGGCTGTAACTTCTATACGGTATGTCCTAAACCTATCAAAGTTTGCAACATACACTGCTAAAATTTCAAATGACCCTAACTTCTATACGGTACGTCCTACACCTATCAAAGTTTGCAACATACAAATGCTAGTATCTTTTTACTGGAGCGTCATAAAATCTTGAAATTTTGTAACAATATAGTACTCGAGCCTCTTGTCAATTTAAGCTGTCGCTCAAAGCTGTGCTACCCTTGGGTCCCAAATCAAACAATGATAAAGCTTCAAATGGCCCTAACTTCTATACGGTACGTCCTACACCTATCAAAGTTTGCAACATACAAATGCTTGTAACTTTTTACTGGAGCGTCATAAAACCTTGAAATTTTGTAACAATAAAGTACTCGAGCTTCTTGCCAATTTAAGCTATCGCTCAAAGCTATGCTACCCTTGAGTCCCAAATCAAACACTGATAAAACTTCAAATGGCCCTAACTTCTATACGGTACGTCCTACACCTATCAAAGTATATAACATACAAATGCTTGTAACTTTTTACTGGAGCGTCATAAAACCTTGAAATTTTGTAACAATAAAGTACTCGAGCCTCTTGTCAATTTAAGCTATCGCACAAAGCTATGCTAACCTTGAGGCGCAAATCAAACACTTATAAAACTTCAAATGGCCCTAACTTCTATACGGTACTTCCTACACCTATCAAAGTTGGCAACATACAAATGCTTGTAACTTTTTACTGGAGCGTCATAAAATCTTGAAATTTTGTAACAATAAAGTACTCGAGCCTCTTGTCAATTTAACCTATCGCTCAAAGCTATGCTACCCTTGAGTCCCAAATCGAACAATGATAAAACTTCAAATGGCCCTAACCTCTATACGGTACGTCCTACACCTATCAAAGTTTGCAACATACAAATGCTTGTAACTTTTTACTGGAGCGTCATAAAACCTTGAAATTTTGTAACAATAAAGTACTCGAACCTCTTCTCAATTTAAGCTATCGCTCAAAGCTATGCTACCCTTGAGTCCCAAATCAAACACTGATAAAACTTCAAATGGCTGTAACTTCTATACGGTACGTCCTAAACCTATCAAAGTTTGCAACATACACTGCTAAAATTTCAAATGACCCTAACTTCTATACGGTACGTCCTACACCTATCAAAGTTCGCAACATACAAATGCTTGTAACTTTTTACAGGAGCGTCATAAAACCTTGAAATTTTGTAACAATAAAGACCTCGAGCCTCTTGTCAATTTAAGCTGTCGCTCAAAGCTATGCTACCCTTGGGTCCCAAATCAAACAATAATAAAACTTCAAATGGCTCTAACTTCTATCCGGTACGTCCTACACCTATCAAAGTTTGCAACATACAAATGCTTGTAACTTTTTACTGGAGCGTCATAAAACCTTGAAATTTTGTAACAATAAAGTACTCGAGCCTCTTGTCAATTTAAGCTATCGCACAAGGCTATGCTACCCTTGAGTCCCAAATCAAACACTGCTAAAATTTCAAATGGCCCTAACTTATACACGGTACGTCCTAGACCTATCAAAGTTTGCAACGTACAAATGCTTCTAACTTTTTACTGAAGCGTCATAAAACCTTCGAATTTTGTAACAATAAAGTACTCTAGCCTCTTGTCAATTTAAGTTATCGCTCAAAGCTTTGCTACCCTTGAGTCCCAAATCAAACCCTGATAAAACTTCAAATGGCCCTAACTTCTATACGGTACATCCTAAACCTATCAAAGTTTGCAACATACAAATGCTTGTAACTTTTTACTGAAGCGTCATAAAACCTTGAAATTTTGTAACAATAAAGGACTCGAGCCTCTTGTCAATTTAAGCTGTCGCTCAAAGCTATGCTACCCTTGGCTCCCAAATCAAACAATGATAAAACTTCAAATGGCCCTAACTTCTATACGGTACGCCCTACACCTATCAAAGTTTGCAACATACAAATGCTTGTAACTTTTTACTGGAGCGTCATAAAACCTTGAAATTTTGTAACAATAAAGTACTCGAGCCTCTTGTCAATTTAAGCTATCGCACAAAGCTATGCCACCCTTGAGTCCCAAATCAAACACTGCTAAAATTTCAAATGGCCCTAACTTCTATACGGTACGTCCTACACCTATCAAAGTTTGCAACATACAAATGCTTGTAACTTTTTACTGAAGCGTCATAAAACCTTGAAATATTGTAACAATAAAGTACTCGAGCCTCTTGTCAATTTAAGCTATCGCTCAAAGCTTTGCTACCCTTGAGTCCCAAATCAAGCACTGATAAAACTTCAAATGGCCCTAACTTCTATACGGTACGTCCTAAACCTATCAAAGTTTGCAACATACTAATGCTTGTAACTTTTTATTGGAGCGTCATAAAACCTTGAAATTTTGTAACAATAAAGTACTCGAGCTTCTTGCCAATTTAAGCTATCGCTCAAAGCTATGCTACCCTTGAGTCCCAAATCAAACACTGATAAAACTTCAAATGGCCCTAACTTCTATACGGTACGTCCTACACCTATCAAAGTATATAACATACAAATGCTTGTAACTTTTTACTGGAGCGTCATAAAACCTTGAAATTTTGTAACAATAAAGTACTCGAGCCTCTTGTCAATTTAAGCTATCGCACAAAGCTATGCTAACCTTGAGGCGCAAATCAAACACTTATAAAACTTCAAATGGCCCTAACTTCTATACGGTACGTCCTACACCTATCAAAGTTGGCAACATACAAATGCTTGTAACTTTTTACTGGAGCGTCATAAAATCTTGAAATTTTGTAACAATAAAGTACTCGAGCCTCTTGTCAATTTAACCTATCGCTCAAAGCTATGCTACCCTTGAGTCCCAAATCGAACAATGATAAAACTTCAAATGGCCCTAACTTCTATACGGTACGTCCTACACCTATCAAAGTTTGCAACATACAAATGCTTGTAACTTTTTACTGGAGCGTCATAAAACCTTGAAATTTTGTAACAATAAAGTACTCGAACCTCTTCTCAATTTAAGCTATCGCTCAAAGCTATGCTACCCTTGAGTCCCAAATCAAACACTGATAAAACTTCAAATGGCTGTAACTTCTATACGGTACGTCCTAAACCTATCAAAGTTTGCAACATACACTGCTAAAATTTCAAATGACCCTAACTTCTATACGGTACGTCCTACACCTATCAAAGTTCGCAACATACAAATGCTTGTAACTTTTTACAGGAGCGTCATAAAACCTTGAAATTTTGTAACAATAAAGACCTCGAGCCTCTTGTCAATTTAAGCTGTCGCTCAAAGCTATGCTACCCTTGGGTCCCAAATCAAACAATAATAAAACTTCAAATGGCTCTAACTTCTATCCGGTACGTCCTACACCTATCAAAGTTTGCAACATACAAATGCTTGTAACTTTTTACTGGAGCGTCATAAAACCTTGAAATTTTGTAACAATAAAGTACTCGAGCCTCTTGTCAATTTAAGCTATCGCACAAGGCTATGCTACCCTTGAGTCCCAAATCAAACACTGCTAAAATTTCAAATGGCCCTAACTTATACACGGTACGTCCTAGACCTATCAAAGTTTGCAACGTACAAATGCTTGTAACTTTTTACTGAAGCGTCATAAAACCTTCGAATTTTGTAACAATAAAGTACTCTAGCCTCTTGTCAATTTAAGTTATCGCTCAAAGCTTTGCTACCCTTGAGTCCCAAATCAAACCCTGATAAAATGGCCCTAACTTCTATACGGTACGTCCTAAACCTATCAAAGTTTGCAACATACAAATGCTTGTAACTTTTTACTGAAGCGTCATAAAACCTTGAAATTTTGTAACAATAAAGGACTCGAGCCTCTTGTCAATTTAAGCTGTCGCTCAAAGCTATGCTACCCTTGGCTCCCAAATCAAACAATGATAAAACTTCAAATGGCCCTAACTTCTATACGGTACGCCCTACACCTATCAAAGTTTGCAACATACAAATGCTTGTAACTTTTTACTGGAGCGTCATAAAACCTTGAAATTTTGTAACAATAAAGTACTCGAGCCTCTTGTCAATTTAAGCTATCGCACAAAGCTATGCCACCCTTGAGTCCCAAATCAAACACTGCTAAAATTTGAAATGGCCCTAACTTCTATACGGTACGTCCTACACCTATCAAAGTTTGCAACATACAAATGCTTGTAACTTTTTACTGAAGCGTCATAAAACCTTGAAATATTGTAACAATAAAGTACTCGAGCCTCTTGTCAATTTAAGCTATCGCTCAAAGCTTTGCTACCCTTGAGTCCCAAATCAAGCACTGATAAAACTTCAAATGGCCCTAACTTCTATACGGTACGTCCTAAACCTATCAAAGTTTGCAACATACTAATGCTTGTAACTTTTTATTGGAGCGTCATAAAACCTTGAAATTTTGTAACAATAAAGTACTCGAGCTTCTTGCCAATTTAAGCTATCGCTCAAAGCTATGCTACCCTTGAGTCCCAAATCAAACACTGATAAAACTTCAAATGGCCCTAACTTCTATACGGTACGTCCTACACCTATCAAAGTATATAACATACAAATGCTTGTAACTTTTTACTGGAGCGTCATAAAACCTTGAAATTTTGTAACAATAAAGTACTCGAGCCTCTTGTCAATTTAAGCTATCGCACAAAGCTATGCTAACCTTGAGGCGCAAATCAAACACTTATAAAACTTCAAATGGCCCTAACTTCTATACGGTACGTCCTACACCTATCAAAGTTGGCAACATACAAATGCTTGTAACTTTTTACTGGAGCGTCATAAAATCTTGAAATTTTGTAACAATAAAGTACTCGAGCCTCTTGTCAATTTAACCTATCGCTCAAAGCTACGCTACCCTTGAGTCCCAAATCGAACAATGATAAAACTTCAAATGGCCCTAACCTCTATACGGTACGTCCTACACCTATCAAAGTTTGCAACATACAAATGCTTGTAACTTTTTACTGGAGCGTCATAAAACCTTGAAATTTTGTAACAATAAAGTACTCGAACCTCTTCTCAATTTAAGCTATCGCTCAAAGCTATGCTACCCTTGAGTCCCAAATCAAACACTGATAAAACTTCAAATGGCTGTAACTTCTATACGGTACGTCCTAAACCTATCAAAGTTTGCAACATACACTGCTAAAATTTCAAATGACCCTAACTTCTATACGGTACGTCCTACACCTATCAAAGTTTGCAACATACAAATGCTAGTAACTTTTTACTGGAGCGTCATAAAATCTTGAAATTTTGTAACAATATAGTACTCGAGCCTCTTGTCAATTTAAGCTGTCGCTCAAAGCTATGCTACCCTTGGGTCCCAAATCAAACAATGATAAAACTTCAAATGAGCCTAACTTCTATACGGTACGTCCTACACCTGTCAAAGTTCGCAACATACAAATGCTTGTAACTTTTTACAGGAGCGTCATAAAACCTTGAAATTTTGTAACAATAAAGACCTCGAGCCTCTTGTCCATTTAAACTGTCGCTCAAAGCTATGCTACCCTTGGGTCCCAAATCAAACAATGATAAAACTTCAAATGGCCCTAACTTCAATACGGTACGTCCTAAACCTATCAAAGTTTTCAACATACAAATGCCTGTAACTTTTTACTGGAACGTCATAAAACCTTGAAATTTTGTAACAATAAAGTACTCGAGCCTCTTGTCAATTTAAGCTATCGCACAAGGCTATGCTACCCTTGAGTCCCAAATCAAACACTGCTAAAATTTCAAATGGCCCTAACTTCTATACGGTACGTCCTACACCTATCAAAGTTTGCAACATACAAATGCTTGTAACTTTTTACTGAAGCGTCATAAAACCTTGAAATTTTGTAACAATAAAGTACTCGAGCCTCTTGTCAATTTAAGCTATCGCTCTTAGCTTTGCTACCCTTGAGTCCCAAATCAAACACTTATAAAACTTCAAATGGCCCTAACTTCTATATGGTACGTCCTAAACCTATCAAAGTTTGCAACATACAAATGCTTGTAACTTTTTACTGAAGCGTCATAAAACCTTGAAATTTTGTAACAATAAAGGACTCGAGCCTCTTGTCAATTTAAGCTGTCGCTCAAAGCTATGCTACCCTTGGCTCCCAAATCAAACAATGATAAAACTTCAAATGGCCCTAACTTCTATACGGTACGCCCTACACCTATCAAAGTTTGCAACATACAAATGCTTGTAACTTTTTACTGGAGCGTCATAAAACCTTGAAATTTTGTAACAATAAAGTACTCGAGCCTCTTGTCAATTTAAGCTATCGCACAAAGCTATGCCACCCTTGAGTCCCAAATCAAACACTGCTAAAATTTGAAATGGCCCTAACTTCTATACGGTACGTCCTACACCTATCAAAGTTTGCAACATACAAATGTTTGTAACTTTTTACTGAAGCGTCATAAAACCTTGAAATATTGTAACAATAAAGTACTCGAGCCTCTTGTCAATTTAAGCTATCGCTCAAAGCTTTGCTACCCTTGAGTCCCAAATCAAACACTGATAAAACTTCAAATGGCCCTAACTTCTATACGGTACGTCCTAAACCTATCAAAGTTTGCAACATACTAATGCTTGTAACTTTTTATTGGAGCGTCATAAAACCTTGAAATTTTGTAACAATAAAGTACTCGAGCTTCTTGCCAATTTAAGCTATCGCTCAAAGCTATGCTACCCTTGAGTCCCAAATCAAACACTGATAAAACTTCAAATGGCCCTAACTTCTATACGGTACGTCCTACACCTATCAAAGTATATAACATACAAATGCTTGTAACTTTTTACTGGAGCGTCATAAAACCTTGAAATTTTGTAACAATAAAGTACTCGAGCCTCTTGTCAATTTAAGCTATCGCACAAAGCTATGCTAACCTTGAGGCGCAAATCAAACACTTATAAAACTTCAAATGGCCCTAACTTCTATACGGTACGTCCTACACCTATCAAAGTTGGCAACATACAAATGCTTGTAACTTTTTACTGGAGCGTCATAAAATCTTGAAATTTTGTAACAATAAAGTACTCGAGCCTCTTGTCAATTTAAGCTATCGCACAAGGCTATGCTACCCTTGAGTCCCAAATCAAACACTGCTAAAATTTCAAATGGCCCTAACTTCTATACGGTACGTCCTACACCTATCAAAGTTTTCAACATACAAATGCCTGTAACTTTTTACTGGAACGTCATAAAACCTTGAAATTTTGTAACAATAAAGTACTCGAGCCTCTTGTCAATTTAAGCTATCGCACAAGGCTATGCTACCCTTGAGTCCCAAATCAAACACTGCTAAAATTTCAAATGGCCCTAACTTCTATACGGCACGTCCTACACCTATCAAAGTTTGCAACGTACAAATGCTTGTAACTTTTTACTGAAGCGTCATAAAACCTTGAAATTTTGTAACAATAAAGTACTCGAGCCTCTTGTCAATTTAAGCTATCGCTCTTAGCTTTGCTACCCTTGAGTCCCAAATCAAACACTTATAAAACTTCAAATGGCCCTAACTTCTATATGGTACGTCCTACACCTATCAAAGTTGGCAACATACAAATGCTTGTAACTTTTTACTGGAGCGTCATAACACCTTGAAATTTTGTAACAATAAAGTACTCGAGCCTCTTGTCAATTTAAGCTATCGCTCAAAGCTATGCTACCCTTGAGTCCCAAATCAAACAATGATAAAACTTCAAATGGCCCTAACTTCTGTACGGTACGTCCTACACCTATCAAACTTTGCAACATACAAATGCTTGTAACTTTTTACTGAAGCGTCATAAAACCTTGAAATTTTGTAACAATAAAATACTCGAGCCTCTTGTCAATTTAAGCTATCGCTCAAAGCTTTGCTACCCTTGAGTCCCAAATCAAACACTGATAAAACTTCAAATGGCCCTAGCTTCTATACAGTACATCCTACACCTATCAAAGTTTGCAACATACAAATGCTTGTAACTTTTTACTGGAGCGTCATAAAACCTTGAAATTTTGTAACAATAAAGTACTCGAACCTCTTCTCAATTTAAGCTATCGCTCAAAGCTATGCTACCCTTGAGTCCCAAATCAAACACTGATAAAACTTCAAATGGCTGTAACTTCTATACGGTACGTCCTAAACCTATCAAAGTTTGCAACATACACTGCTAAAATTTCAAATGACCCTAACTTCTATACGGTACGTCCTACACCTATCAAAGTTTGCAACATACAAATGCTAGTAACTTTTTACTGGAGCGTCATAAAATCTTGAAATTTTGTAACAATATAGTACTCGAGCCTCTTGTCAATTTAAGCTGTCGCTCAAAGCTATGCTACCCTTGGGTCCCAAATCAAACAATGATAAAACTTCAAATGAGCCTAACTTCTATACGGTACGTCCTACACCTGTCAAAGTTCGCAACATACAAATGCTTGTAACTTTTTACAGGAGCGTCATAAAACCTTGAAATTTTGTAACAATAAAGACCTCGAGCCTCTTGTCCATTTAAACTGTCGCTCAAAGCTATGCTACCCTTGGGTCCCAAATCAAACAATGATAAAACTTCAAATGGCCCTAACTTCAATACGGTACGTCCTAAACCTATCAAAGTTTTCAACATACAAATGCCTGTAACTTTTTACTGGAACGTCATAAAACCTTGAAATTTTGTAACAATAAAGTACTCGAGCCTCTTGTCAATTTAAGCTATCGCACAAGGCTATGCTACCCTTGAGTCCCAAATCAAACACTGCTAAAATTTCAAATGGCCCTAACTTCTATACGGTACGTCCTACACCTATCAAAGTTTGCAACGTACAAATGCTTGTAACTTTTTACTGAAGCGTCATAAAACCTTGAAATTTTGTAACAATAAAGTACTCGAGCCTCTTGTCAATTTAAGCTATCGCTCTTAGCTTTGCTACCCTTGAGTCCCAAATCAAACACTTATAAAACTTCAAATGGCCCTAACTTCTATATGGTACGTCCTAAACCTATCAAAGTTTTCAACATACAAATGCTTGTAACTTTTTACTGAAGCGTCATAAAACCTTGAAATTTTGTAACAATAAAGGACTCGAGCCTCTTGTCAATTTAAGCTGTCGCTCAAAGCTATGCTACCCTTGGCTCCCAAATCAAACAATGATAAAACTTCAAATGGCCCTAACTTCTATACGGTACGCCCTACACCTATCAAAGTTTGCAACATACAAATGCTTGTAACTTTTTACTGGAGCGTCATAAAACCTTGAAATTTTGTAACAATAAAGTACTCGAGCCTCTTGTCAATTTAAGCTATCGCACAAAGCTATGCCACCCTTGAGTCCCAAATCAAACACTGCTAAAATTTGAAATGGCCCTAACTTCTATACGGTACGTCCTACACCTATCAAAGTTTGCAACATACAAATGTTTGTAACTTTTTACTGAAGCGTCATAAAACCTTGAAATATTGTAACAATAAAGTACTCGAGCCTCTTGTCAATTTAAGCTATCGCTCAAAGCTTTGCTACCCTTGAGTCCCAAATCAAACACTGATAAAACTTCAAATGGCCCTAACTTCTATACGGTACGTCCTAAACCTATCAAAGTTTGCAACATACTAATGCTTGTAACTTTTTATTGGAGCGTCATAAAACCTTGAAATTTTGTAACAATAAAGTACTCGAGCTTCTTGCCAATTTAAGCTATCGCTCAAAGCTATGCTACCCTTGAGTCCCAAATCAAACACTGATAAAACTTCAAATGGCCCTAACTTCTATACGGTACGTCCTACACCTATCAAAGTATATAACATACAAATGCTTGTAACTTTTTACTGGAGCGTCATAAAACCTTGAAATTTTGTAACAATAAAGTACTCGAGCCTCTTGTCAATTTAAGCTATCGCACAAAGCTATGCTAACCTTGAGGCGCAAATCAAACACTTATAAAACTTCAAATGGCCCTAACTTCTATACGGTACGTCCTACACCTATCAAAGTTGGCAACATACAAATGCTTGTAACTTTTTACTGGAGCGTCATAAAATCTTGAAATTTTGTAACAATAAAGTACTCGAGCCTCTTGTCAATTTAAGCTATCGCACAAGGCTATGCTACCCTTGAGTCCCAAATCAAACACTGCTAAAATTTCAAATGGCCCTAACTTCTATACGGTACGTCCTACACCTATCAAAGTTTTCAACATACAAATGCCTGTAACTTTTTACTGGAACGTCATAAAACCTTGAAATTTTGTAACAATAAAGTACTCGAGCCTCTTGTCAATTTAAGCTATCGCACAAGGCTATGCTACCCTTGAGTCCCAAATCAAACACTGCTAAAATTTCAAATGGCCCTAACTTCTATACGGCACGTCCTACACCTATCAAAGTTTGCAACGTACAAATGCTTGTAACTTTTTACTGAAGCGTCATAAAACCTTGAAATTTTGTAACAATAAAGTACTCGAGCCTCTTGTCAATTTAAGCTATCGCTCTTAGCTTTGCTACCCTTGAGTCCCAAATCAAACACTTATAAAACTTCAAATGGCCCTAACTTCTATATGGTACGTCCTACACCTATCAAAGTTGGCAACATACAAATGCTTGTAACTTTTTACTGGAGCGTCATAACACCTTGAAATTTTGTAACAATAAAGTACTCGAGCCTCTTGTCAATTTAAGCTATCGCTCAAAGCTATGCTACCCTTGAGTCCCAAATCAAACAATGATAAAACTTCAAATGGCCCTAACTTCTGTACGGTACGTCCTACACCTATCAAACTTTGCAACATACAAATGCTTGTAACTTTTTACTGAAGCGTCATAAAACCTTGAAATTTTGTAACAATAAAATACTCGAGCCTCTTGTCAATTTAAGCTATCGCTCAAAGCTTTGCTACCCTTGAGTCCCAAATCAAACACTGATAAAACTTCAAATGGCCCTAGCTTCTATACAGTACATCCTACACCTATCAAAGTTTGCAACATACAAATGCTTGTAACTTTTTACTGGAGCGTCATAAAACCTTGAAGTTTTGTAACAATAAAGACCTCGAGCCTCTTCTCAATTTAAGCTGTCGATCAAAGCTATGCTACCCTTGAGTCCCAAATCAAACACTGATAAAACTTCAAATGGCCCTAACTTCTGTACGGTACGTCCTACACCTATCAAAGTTTGCAACATACAAATGCTAGTAACTTTTTACTGGAGCGTCATAAAATCTTGAAATTTTGTAACAATAAAGTACTCGAGCCTCTTGTCAATTAAAGCTATCGCTCAAAGCTATGCTACCCTTGAATCCCAAATCAAACACTGATAAAACTTTAAATGGCCCTAACTTCTGTACGGTACGTCCTACACCTATCAAAATTTGCAACATACAAATGCTTGTAACTTTTTACTGGAGCGTCATAAAACCTTGAAATTTTGTAACAATAAAGACCTCGAGCCTCTGGTCAATTTAAGCTGTCGCTCAAAGTTATGCTACCCTTGGGTCCCAAATTAAACAATGATAAAACTTCAAATGGCCCTAACTTCTATACGGTACGTAATACACCTATCAAAGTTTGCAACATACAAATGCTTGTAACTTTTTACTGGAACGTCATAAAACCTTGAAATTTTGTAACAATAAAGTACTCGAGCCTCTTGTCAATTTAAGCTATCGCACAAGGCTATGCTACCCTTGAGTCCCAAATCAAACACTGCTAAAATTTCAAATGGCCCTAACTTCTATACGGTACGTCCTACACCTATCAAACTTTGCAACATACAAATGCTTGTAACTTTTTACTGAAGCGTCATAAAACCTTGAAATTTTGTAACAATAAAATACTCGAGCCTCTTGTCAATTTAAGCTATCGCTCAAAGCTTTGCTACCCTTGAGTCCCAAATCAAACACTGATAAAACTTCAAATGGCCCTAGCTTCTATACAGTACATCCTACACCTATCAAAGTTTGCAACATACAAATGCTTGTAACTTTTTACTGGAGCGTCATAAAACCTTGAAGTTTTGTAACAATAAAGTACTCGAGCCTCTTGTCAATTTAAGCTGTCGATCAAAGCTATGCTACCCTTGAGTCCCAAATCAAACACTGATAAAACTTCAAATGGCCCCAACTTCTGTACGGTACGTCCTACACCTATCAAAGTTTGCAACATACAAATGCTTGTAACTTTTTACTGGAGCGTCATAAAACCTTTGAAATTTTGTAACAATAAAGATCTCGAGCCTCTTGTCAATTTAGGCTGTCGCTCAAAGCTATGCTACCCTTGAGTCCCAAATCAAACAATGATAAAACTTCAAATGGCCCTAACTTCTGTACGGTACGTCCTACACCTATCAAAGTTTGCAACATACAAATGCTTGTAACTTTTTACTGGAGCGTCATAAAACCTTGAAATTTTGTGACAATAAAGATCTCGAGCCTCTTGTCAATTTAGGCTGTCGCTCAAAGCTATGCTACCCTTGGGTCCCAAATCAAACAATGATAAAACTTCAAATGGCCGTAACTTCTATACGGTACGTCCTACACCTATCAAAGTTTGCAACATACTAATGCTTGTAAGTTTTTACTGGAGCGTCATAAAACCTTGAAATTTTGTAACAATAAAGTACTCGAGCCTCTTGTCAATTTAAGCTATCGCACAAAGCTATGCTACCCTTGAGTGCCAAATCAAACACTGCTAAAATTTCAAATGGCCCTAAGTTCTATACGGTACGTCCTACACCTACCAAAGTTTGTAACATACAAATGCTAGTAACTTTTTACTGGAGCGTCATAAAATCTTGAAATTTTGTAACAATAAAGTACTCGAGCCTCTTGTCAATTAAATCTATCGCTCAAAGCTTTGCTACCCTTGAGTCCCATATCAAACACTGATAAAACTTCAAATGGCTCTAACTTCTATACAGTACGTCCTAAACCT
This sequence comes from Clusia tigrina, assembly GCA_920105625.2. NCBI lineage: Eukaryota > Metazoa > Arthropoda > Insecta > Diptera > Clusiidae > Clusia > Clusia tigrina. The sequence continues at coordinate 340,911 of CAKKTE020000412.1, read as the reverse complement.
ATCAAAGGATGCAACATACAAATGCTTGTAACTTTTTACTGGAGCGTCATAAAACCTTGAAGTTTTGTAACAATAAAGACCTCGAGCCTCTTGTCAATTTAAGCTGTCGATCAAAGCTATGCTACCCTTGAGTCCCAAATCAAACACTGATAAAACTTCAAATGGCCCCAACTTCTGTACGGTACGTCCTACACCTATCAAAGTTTGCAACATACAAATGCTTGTAACTTTTTACTGGAGCGTCATAAAACCTTGAAATTTTGTAACAATAAAGATCTCGAGCCTCTTGTCAATTTAGGCTGTCGCTCAAAGCTATGCTACCCTTGGGTCCCAAATCAAACAATGATAAAACTTCAAATGGCCGTAACTTCTATACGGTACGTCCTACACCTATCAAAGTTTGCAACATACTAATGCTTGTAACTTTTTACTGGAGCGTCATAAAACCTTGAAATTTTGTAACAATAAAGTAATCGAACCTCTTGTCAATTTAAACTATCGCTCTTAGCTTTGCTACCCTTGAGTCCCAAATCAAACACTGCTAAAATTTCAAATGGCCCTAACTTCTATACGGTACGTCCTACACCTATCAAAGTTTGCAACGTACAAATGCTTGTAACTTTTTACTGAAGCGTCATAAAACCTTGAAATTTTGTAACAATAAAGTACTCGAGCCTCTTGTCAATTTAAGCTATCGCACAAAGCTATGCTACCCTTGAGTCCCAAATGAAACACTGATAAAACTTTAAATGGCCCTAACATCTGTACTGTACGTCCTACACCTATCAAAATTTGCAACATACAAATGCTTGTAAGTTTTTACTGGAGCGTCATAAAACCTTGAAATTTTGTAACAATAAAGACCTCGAGCCTCTGGTCAATTTAAGCTGTCGCTCAAAGTTATGCTACCCTTGGGTCCCAAATCAAACAATGATAAAACTTCAAATGGCCCTAACTTCTATACGGTACGTCCTACACCTATCAAAGTTTGCAACATACAAATGCTTGTAACTTTTTACTGGAACGTCATAAAACCTTGAAATTTTGTAACAATAAAGTAGTCGAGCCTCTTGTCAATTTAAGCTATCGCATAAAGCTATGCTACCCTTGAGTCCCAAATCAAACACTGCTAAGATTTCAAAGGGCCCTACCTTCTATACGGTACGTCCTACACCTATCAAAGGATGCAACATACAAATGCTTGTAACTTTTTACTGGAGCGTCATAAAACCTTGAAGTTTTGTAACAATAAAGACCTCGAGCCTCTTGTCAATTTAAGCTGTCGATCAAAGCTATGCTACGCTTGAGTCCCAAATCAAACACTGATAAAACTTCAAATGGCCCCAACTTCTGTACGGTACGTCCTACACCTATCAAAGTTTGCAACATACAAATGCTTGTAACTTTTTACTGGAGCGTCATAAAACCTTGAAATTTTGTAACAATAAAGATCTCGAGCCTCTTGTCAATTTAGGCTGTCGCTCAAAGCTATGCTACCCTTGGGTCCCAAATCAAACAATGATAAAACTTCAAAGGGCCGTAACTTCTATACGGTACGTCCTACACCTATCAAAGTTTGCAACATACTAATGCTTGTAACTTTTTACTGGAGCGTCATAAAACCTTGAAATTTTGTAACAATAAAGTACTCGAACCTCTTGTCAATTTAAACTATCGCTCTTAGCTTTGCTACCCTTGAGTCCCAAATCAAACACTGCTAAGATTTCAAAGGGCCCTACCTTCTATACGGTACGTCCTACACCTATCAAAGGATGCAACATACAAATGCTTGTAACTTTTTACTGGAGCGTCATAAAACCTTGAAGTTTTGTAACAATAAAGACCTCGAGCCTCTTGTCAATTTAAGCTGTCGATCAAAGCTATGCTACGCTTGAGTCCGAAATCAAACACTGATAAAAATTCAAATGGCCCCAACTTCTGTACGGTACGTCCTACACCTATCAAAGTTTGCAACATACAAATGCTTGTAACTTTTTACTGGAACGTCATAAAACCTTGAAATTTTGTAACAATAAAGTACTCGAGCCTCTTGTCAATTTAAGCTATCGCTCAAAGCTATGCTACCCTTGGGTCCCAAATCAAACAATGATAAAACTTCAAATGGCTCTAACTTCTATACAGTACGTCCTAAACCTATCAAAGGATGCAACATACAAATGCTTGTAACTTTTTACTGGAGCGTCATAAAACCTTGAAGTTTTGTAACAATAAAGACCTCGAGCCTCTTGTCAATTTAAGCTGTCGATCAAAGCTATGCTTCGCTTGAGTCCCAAATCAAGCACTGATAAAACTTCAAATGGCCCCAACTTCTGTACGGTACGTCCTACACCTATCAAAGTTTGCAACATACAAATGCTTGTAACTTTTTACTGGAGCGTCATAAAACCTTGAAATTTTGTAACAATAAAGATCTCGAGCCTCTTGTCAATTTAGGCTGTCGCTCAAAGCTATGCTACCCTTGGGTCCCAAATCAAACAATGATAAAACTTCAAAGGGCCGTAACTTCTATACGGTACGTCCTACACCTATCAAAGTTTGCAACATACTAATGCTTGTAACTTTTTACTGGAGCGTCATAAAACCTTGAAATTTTGTAACAATAAAGTACTCGAACCTCTTGTCAATTTAAACTATCGCTCTTAGCTTTGCTACCCTTGAGTCCCAAATCAAACACTGCTAAAATTTCAAATGGCCCTAACTTCTATACGGTACGTCCTACACCTATCAAAGTTTGCAACGTACAAATGCTTGTAACTTTTTACTGAAGCGTCATAAAACCTTGAAATTTTGTAACAATAAAGTACTCGAGCCTCTTGTCAATTTAAGCTATCGCACAAAGCTATGCTACCCTTGAGTCCCAAATCAATTACTGCTAAAATTTCAAATGGCCCTAACTTCTATACGGTACGTCCTACACCTACCAAAGTTTGTAACATACAAATGCTAGTAACTTTTTACTGGAGCGTCATAAAATCTTGAAATTTTGTAACAATAAAGTACTCGAGCCTCTTGTCAATTAAATCTATCGCTCAAAGCTTTGCTACCCTTGAGTCCCAAATCAAACACTGATAAAACTTCAAATGGCTCTAACTTCTATACAGTACGTCCTAAACCTATCAAAGGATGCAACATACAAATGCTTGTAACTTTTTACTGGAGCGTCATAAAACCTTGAAGTTTTGTAACAATAAAGACCTCGAGCCTCTTGTCAATTTAAGCTGTCGATCAAAGCTATGCTACCCTTGAGTCCCAAATCAAACACTGATAAAACTTCAAATGGCCCCAACTTCTGTACGGTACGTCCTACACCTATCAAAGTTTGCAACATACAAATGCTTGTAACTTTTTACTGGAGCGTCATAAAACCTTGAAATTTTGTAACAATAAAGATCTCGAGCCTCTTGTCAATTTAGGCTGTCGCTCAAAGCTATGCTACCCTTGGGTCCCAAATCAAACAATGATAAAACTTCAAATGGCCGTAACTTCTATACGGTACGTCCTACACCTATCAAAGTTTGCAACATACTAATGCTTGTAACTTTTTACTGGAGCGTCATAAAACCTTGAAATTTTGTAACAATAAAGTACTCGAACCTCTTGTCAATTTAAACTATCGCTCTTAGCTTTGCTACCCTTGAGTCCCAAATCAAACACTGCTAAAATTTCAAATGGCCCTAACTTCTATACGGTACGTCCTACACCTATCAAAGTTTGCAACGTACAAATGCTTGTAACTTTTTACTGAAGCGTCATAAAACCTTGAAATTTTGTAACAATAAAGTACTCGAGCCTCTTGTCAATTTAAGCTATCGCACAAAGCTATGCTACCCTTGGGTCCCAAATCAAACAATGATAAAACTTCAAAGGGCCGTAACTTCTATACGGTACGTCCTACACCTATCAAAGTTTGCAACATACTAATGCTTGTAACTTTTTACTGGAGCGTCATAAAACCTTGAAATTTTGTAACAATAAAGTAGTCGAGCCTCTTGTCAATTTAAGCTATCGCATAAAGCTATGCTACCCTTGAGTCCCAAATCAAACACTGCTAAGATTTCAAAGGGCCCTACCTTCTATACGGTACGTCCTACACCTATCAAAGGATGCAACATACAAATGCTTGTAACTTTTTACTGGAGCGTCATAAAACCTTGAAGTTTTGTAACAATAAAGACCTCGAGCCTCTTGTCAATTTAAGCTGTCGATCAAAGCTATGCTACGCTTGAGTCCCAAATCAAACACTGATAAAACTTCAAATGGCCCCAACTTCTGTACGGTACGTCCTACACCTATCAAAGTTTGCAACATACAAATGCTTGTAACTTTTTACTGGAGCGTCATAAAACCTTGAAATTTTGTAACAATAAAGATCTCGAGCCTCTTGTCAATTTAGGCTGTCGCTCAAAGCTATGCTACCCTTGGGTCCCAAATCAAACAATGATAAAACTTCAAAGGGCCGTAACTTCTATACGGTACGTCCTACACCTATCAAAGTTTGCAACATACTAATGCTTGTAACTTTTTACTGGAGCGTCATAAAACCTTGAAATTTTGTAACAATAAAGTACTCGAACCTCTTGTCAATTTAAACTATCGCTCTTAGCTTTGCTACCCTTGAGTCCCAAATCAAACACTGCTAAGATTTCAAAGGGCCCTACCTTCTATACGGTACGTCCTACACCTATCAAAGGATGCAACATACAAATGCTTGTAACTTTTTACTGGAGCGTCATAAAACCTTGAAGTTTTGTAACAATAAAGACCTCGAGCCTCTTGTCAATTTAAGCTGTCGATCAAAGCTATGCTACGCTTGAGTCCGAAATCAAACACTGATAAAAATTCAAATGGCCCCAACTTCTGTACGGTACGTCCTACACCTATCAAAGTTTGCAACATACAAATGCTTGTAACTTTTTACTGGAACGTCATAAAACCTTGAAATTTTGTAACAATAAAGTACTCGAGCCTCTTGTCAATTTAAGCTATCGCTCAAAGCTATGCTACCCTTGGGTCCCAAATCAAACAATGATAAAACTTCAAATGGCTCTAACTTCTATACAGTACGTCCTAAACCTATCAAAGGATGCAACATACAAATGCTTGTAACTTTTTACTGGAGCGTCATAAAACCTTGAAGTTTTGTAACAATAAAGACCTCGAGCCTCTTGTCAATTTAAGCTGTCGATCAAAGCTATGCTTCGCTTGAGTCCCAAATCAAGCACTGATAAAACTTCAAATGGCCCCAACTTCTGTACGGTACGTCCTACACCTATCAAAGTTTGCAACATACAAATGCTTGTAACTTTTTACTGGAGCGTCATAAAACCTTGAAATTTTGTAACAATAAAGATCTCGAGCCTCTTGTCAATTTAGGCTGTCGCTCAAAGCTATGCTACCCTTGGGTCCCAAATCAAACAATGATAAAACTTCAAAGGGCCGTAACTTCTATACGGTACGTCCTACACCTATCAAAGTTTGCAACATACTAATGCTTGTAACTTTTTACTGGAGCGTCATAAAACCTTGAAATTTTGTAACAATAAAGTACTCGAACCTCTTGTCAATTTAAACTATCGCTCTTAGCTTTGCTACCCTTGAGTCCCAAATCAAACACTGCTAAAATTTCAAATGGCCCTAACTTCTATACGGTACGTCCTACACCTATCAAAGTTTGCAACGTACAAATGCTTGTAACTTTTTACTGAAGCGTCATAAAACCTTGAAATTTTGTAACAATAAAGTACTCGAGCCTCTTGTCAATTTAAGCTATCGCACAAAGCTATGCTACCCTTGAGTCCCAAATCAATTACTGCTAAAATTTCAAATGGCCCTAACTTCTATACGGTACGTCCTACACCTACCAAAGTTTGTAACATACAAATGCTAGTAACTTTTTACTGGAGCGTCATAAAATCTTGAAATTTTGTAACAATAAAGTACTCGAGCCTCTTGTCAATTAAATCTATCGCTCAAAGCTTTGCTACCCTTGAGTCCCAAATCAAACACTGATAAAACTTCAAATGGCTCTAACTTCTATACAGTACGTCCTAAACCTATCAAAGGATGCAACATACAAATGCTTGTAACTTTTTACTGGAGCGTCATAAAACCTTGAAGTTTTGTAACAATAAAGACCTCGAGCCTCTTGTCAATTTAAGCTGTCGATCAAAGCTATGCTACCCTTGAGTCCCAAATCAAACACTGATAAAACTTCAAATGGCCCCAACTTCTGTACGGTACGTCCTACACCTATCAAAGTTTGCAACATACAAATGCTTGTAACTTTTTACTGGAGCGTCATAAAACCTTGAAATTTTGTAACAATAAAGATCTCGAGCCTCTTGTCAATTTAGGCTGTCGCTCAAAGCTATGCTACCCTTGGGTCCCAAATCAAACAATGATAAAACTTCAAATGGCCGTAACTTCTATACGGTACGTCCTACACCTATCAAAGTTTGCAACATACTAATGCTTGTAACTTTTTACTGGAGCGTCATAAAACCTTGAAATTTTGTAACAATAAAGTACTCGAACCTCTTGTCAATTTAAACTATCGCTCTTAGCTTTGCTACCCTTGAGTCCCAAATCAAACACTGCTAAAATTTCAAATGGCCCTAACTTCTATACGGTACGTCCTACACCTATCAAAGTTTGCAACGTACAAATGCTTGTAACTTTTTACTGAAGCGTCATAAAACCTTGAAATTTTGTAACAATAAAGTACTCGAGCCTCTTGTCAATTTAAGCTATCGCACAAAGCTATGCTACCCTTGGGTCCCAAATCAAACAATGATAAAACTTCAAAGGGCCGTAACTTCTATACGGTACGTCCTACACCTATCAAAGTTTGCAACATACTAATGCTTGTAACTTTTTACTGGAGCGTCATAAAACCTTGAAATTTTGTAACAATAAAGTACTCGAACCTCTTGTCAATTTAAACTATCGCTCTTAGCTTTGCTACCCTTGAGTCCCAAATCAAACACTGCTAAGATTTCAAAGGGCCCTACCTTCTATACGGTACGTCCTACACCTATCAAAGGATGCAACATACAAATGCTTGTAACTTTTTACTGGAGCGTCATAAAACCTTGAAGTTTTGTAACAATAAAGACCTCGAGCCTCTTGCCAATTTAAGCTGTCGATCAAAGCTATGCTACGCTTGAGTCCCAAATCAAACACTGATAAAACTTCAAATGGCCCCAACTTCTGTACGGTACGTCCTACACCTATCAAAGTTTGCAACGTACAAATGCTTGTAACTTTTTACTGAAGCGTCATAAAACCTTGAAATTTTGTAACAATAAAGTACTCGAACCTCTTGTCAATTTAAACTATCGCTCTTAGCTTTGCTACCCTTGAGTCCCAAATCAAACACTGCTAAAATTTCAAATGGCCCTAACTTCTATACGGTACGTCCTACACCTATCAAAGTTTGCAACGTACAAATGCTTGTAACTTTTTACTGAAGCGTCATAAAACCTTGAAATTTTGTAACAATAAAGTACTCGAGCCTCTTGTCAATTTAAGCTATCGCACAAAGCTATGCTACCCTTGAGTCCCAAATCAAACACTGCTAAAATTTCAAATGGCCCTAACTTCTATACGGTACGTCCTACACCTATCAAAGTTTGCAACATACAAATGCTTGTAACTTTTTACTGGAACGTCATAAAACCTTGAAATTTTGTAACAATAAAGTACTCGAGCCTCTTGTCAATTTAAGCTATCGCTCAAAGCTATGCTACCCTTGGGTCCCAAATCAAACAAATATAAAACTTCAAAGGGCCGTAACTTCTATACGGTACGTCCTACACCTATCAAAGTTTGCAATATACTAATGCTTGTAACTTTTTACTGGAGCGTCATAAAACCTTGAAATTTTGTAACAATAAAGTACTCGAACCTCTTGTCAATTTAAACTATCGCTCTTAGCTTTGCTACCCTTGAGTCCAAAATCAAACACTGCTAAGATTTCAAAGGGCCCTACCTTCTATACGGTACGTCCTACACCTATCAAAGGATGCAACATACAAATGCTTGTAACTTTTTACTGGAGCGTCATAAAACCTTGAAGTTTTGTAACAATAAAGACCTCGAGCCTCTTGTCAATTTAAGCTGTCGATCAAAGCTATGCTACGCTTGAGTCCCAAATCAAACACTGATAAAACTTCAAATGGCCCCAACTTCTGTACGGTACGTCCTACACCTATCAAAGTTTGCAACATACAAATGCTTGTAACTTTTTACTGGAACGTCATAAAACCTTGAAATTTTCTAACAATAAAGTACTCGAGCCTCTTGTCAATTTAAGCTATCGCTCAAAGCTATGCTACCCTTGGGTCCCAAATCAAACAATGATAAAACTTCAAATGGCTCTAACTTCTATACAGTACGTCCTAAACCTATCAAAGGATGCAACATACAAATGCTTGTAACTTTTTACTGGAGCGTCATAAAACCTTGAAGTTTTGTAACAATAAAGATCTCGAGCCTCTTGTCAATTTAGGCTGTCGCTCAAAGCTATGCTACCCTTGGGTCCCAAATCAAACAATGATAAAACTTCAAAGGGCCGTAACTTCTATACGGTATGTCCTACACCTATCAAAGTTTGCAACATACTAATGCTTGTAACTTTTTACTGGAGCGTCATAAAACCTTGAAATTTTGTAACAATAAAGTACTCGAACCTCTTGTCAATTTAAACTATCGCTCTTAGCTTTGCTACCCTTGAGTCCCAAATCAAACACTGCTAAAATTTCAAATGGCCCTAACTTCTATACGGTACGTCCTACACCTATCAAAGTTTGCAACGTACAAATGCTTGTAACTTTTTACTGAAGCGTCATAAAACCTTGAAATTTTGTAACAATAAAGTACTCGAGCCTCTTGTCAATTTAAGCTATCGCACAAAGCTATGCTACCCTTGAGTCCCAAATCAATTACTGCTAAAATTTCAAATGGCCCTAACTTCTATACGGTACGTCCTGCACCTACCAAAGTTTGTAACATACAAATGCTAGTAACTTTTTACTGGAGCGTCATAAAATCTTGAAATTTTGTAACAATAAAGTACTCGAGCCTCTTGTCAATTAAATCTATCGCTCAAAGCTTTGCTACCCTTGAGTCCCAAATCAAACACTGATAAAACTTCAAATGGCTCTAACTTCTATACAGTACGTCCTAAACCTATCAAAGGATGCAACATACAAATGCTTGTAACTTTTTACTGGAGCGTCATAAAACCTTGAAGTTTTGTAACAATAAAGACCTCGAGCCTCTTGTCAATTTAAGCTGTCGATCAAAGCTATGCTACCCTTGAGTCCCAAATCAAACACTGATAAAACTTCAAATGGCCCCATCTTCTGTACGGTACGTCCTACACCTATCAAAGTTTGCAACATACAAATGCTTGTAACTTTTTACTGGAGCGTCATAAAACCTTGAAATTTTGTAACAATAAAGATCTCGAGCCTCTTGTCAATTTAGGCTGTCGCTCAAAGCTATGCTACCCTTGGGTCCCAAATCAAACAATGATAAAACTTCAAATGGCCGTAACTTCTATACGGTACGTCCTACACCTATCAAAGTTTGCAACATACTAATGCTTGTAACTTTTTACTGGAGGGTCATAAAACCTTGAAATTTTGTAACAATAAAGTACTCGAACCTCTTGTCAATTTAAACTATCGCTCTTAGCTTTGCTACCCTTGAGTCCCAAATCAAACACTGCTAAAATTTCAAATGGCCCTAACTTCTATACGGTACGTCCTACACCTATCAAAGTTTGCAACGTACAAATGCTTGTAACTTTTTACTAAAGCGTCATTAAACCTTGAAATTTTGTAACAATAAAGTACTCGAGCCTCTTGTCAATTTAAGCTATCGCACAAAGCTATGCTACCCTTGAGTCCCAAATCAAACACTGCTAAAATTTCAAATGGCCCTAACTTCTATACGGTACGTCCTACACCTATCAAAGTTTGCAACATACAAATGCTTGTAACTTTTTACTGGAACGTCATAAAACCTTGAAATTTTGTAACAATAAAGTACTCGAGCCTCTTGTCAATTTACGCTATCGCAGAAGGCTATGCTACCCTTGAGTCCCAAATCAAACACTGCTAAAATTTCAAATGGCCCTAACTTCTATACGGTACGTCCTACACCTATCAAACTTTGCAACATACAAATGCTTGTAACTTTTTACTGAAGCGTCATAAAACCTTGAAATTTTGTAACAATAAAATACTCGAGCCTCTTGTCAATTTAAGCTATCGCTCAAAGCTTTGCTACCCTTGAGTCCCAAATCAAACACTGATAAATCTTCAAATGGCCCTAACTTCTATACAGTACGTCCTAAACCTATCAAAGGATGCAACATACAAATGCTTGTAACTTTTCACTGGAGCGTCATAAAACCTTGAAATTTTGTAACAATAAATCCTCGAGCCTCTTGTCAATTTAAGCTGTCGATCAAAGCTATGCTACCCTTGAGTCCCAAATCAAACACTGATAAAACTTCAAATGGCCCTAACTTCTGTACGGTACGTCCTACACCTATTAAAGTTTGCAACAAACAAATGCTTGTAACTTTTTACTGGAGCGTCATAAAACCTTGAAATTTTGTAACAATAAAGTACTCGAGCCTCTTGTCAATTTAAGCTATCGCACAAAGCTATGCTACCCTTGAGTCCCAAATCAAACACTGCTAAAATTTCAAATGGCCCTAACTTCTATACGGTACGTCCTACACCTATCACAGTTTGCAACGTACAAATGCTTGTAACTTTTTACTGCAGCGTCATAAAACCTTGAAATTTTGTAGCAATAAAGTACTCGAGCCTCTTGTCAATTTAAGCTATCGCTCAAAGCTATGCTACCCTTGAGTCCCAATTCAAACACTGATAAAACTTCAAATGGCCCTAACTTCTATACGGTACGTCCTACACCTATCAAAGTTTGCAACATACAAATGCTTGTAACTTTTTACTGGAGCGTCATAAAACCTTGAAATTTTGTAACAATAAAGTATTCGAGCCTCTTTTCAATTTAAGCTATCGCACAAAGCTATGTTACCCTTGAGTCCCAAATCAAACACTGCTAAAATTTCAAATGGCCCTAACTTCTATACGGTACGTCCTACACCTATCAAAGTTTGCAACATACAAATGCTTGTAACTTTTTACTGAAGCGTCATAAAACCTTGAAATTTTGTAACAATAAAGTACTCGAGCCTCTTGTCAATTTAAGCTATCGCTCAAAGCTTTGCTACCCCTGAGTCCCAAACCAAACACTGATAAAACTTCAAATGGCCCTAACTTCTATACGGTACGTCCTACACCTATCAAAGTTTGCAACATACAAATGCTTGTAACTTTTTACTGGAACGTCATAAAACCTTGAAATTTTGTAACAATAAAGTACTCGAGCCTCTTGTCAATTTAAGCTATCGCACAAGGCTATGCTACCCTTGAGTCCCAAATCAAACACTGCTAAAATTTCAAATGGCCCTAACTTCTATACGGTACGTCCTACACCTATCAAACTTTGCAACATACAAATGCTTGTAACATTTTACTGAAGCGTCATAAAACCTTGAAATTTTGTAACAATAAAATACTCGAGCCTCTTGTCAATTTAAGCTATCGCTCAAAGCTTTGCTACCCTTGAGTCCCAAATCAAACACTGATAAAACTTCAAATGGCCCTAGCTTCTATACAGTACGTCCTACACCTATCAAAGTTTGCAACATACAAATGCTTGTAACTTTTTACTGGAGCGTCATAAAACCTTGAAGTTTTGTAACAATAAAGTACTCGAGCCTCTTGTCAATTTAAGCTGTCGATCAAAGCTATGCTACCCTTGAGTCCCAAATCAAACACTGATAAAACTTCAAATGGCCCCAACTTCTGTACGGTACGTCCTACACCTATCAAAGTTTGCAACATACAAATGCTTGTAACTTTTTACTGGAGCGTCATAAAACCTTGAAATTTTGTAACAATAAAGATCTCGAGCCTCTTGTCAATTTAGGCTGTCGCTCAAAGCTATGCTACCCTTGAGTCCCAAATCAAACAATGATAAAACTTCAAATGGCCCTAACTTCTATACGGTACGTCCTACACCTATCAAAGTTTGCAACATACAAATGCTTGTAACTTTTTACTGGAGTGTACTAAAACCTTGAAATTTTGTAACAATAAAGTACTCGAACCTCTTGTCAATTTAAACTATCGCTCTTAGCTTTGCTACCCTTGAGTCCCAAATCAAACACTGATAAAATTTCAAATGGCCCTAACTTCTATACGGTACGTCCTACACCTATCAAAGTTTGCAACATACAAATGCTTGTAACGTTTTACTGGAGCGTCATAAAACCTTGAAATTTTGTAACAATAAAGTATTCGAGCCTCTTGTCAATTTAAGCTATCGCACAAAGCTATGCTACCCTTGAGTCCCAAATCAAACACTGATAAAATTTCAAATGGCCCTAACTTCTATACGGTACGTCCTACACCTATCAAAGTTTGCAACATACAAATGCTTGTAACTTTTTACTGAAGCGTCTGATAAAACCTTGAAATTTTGTAACAATAAAGTACTCGAGCCTCTTGTCAATTTAAGCTATCGCTCAAAGCTTTGCTACCCTTGAGTCCCAAATCAAACACTGATATAACTTCAAATGGCCCTAACTTCTATACGGTACGTCCTACACCTATCAAAGTTTGCAACATACAAATGCTTGTAACTTTTTACGCGCGTCATAAAACTTTGAAATTTTGTAACAATATACAACTGATAAAACCTTGAAATTTTGTAACAATAAATTACTCGAGCCTCTTGTCAATTTAAGCTATCGCTCAAAGCTTTGCTACCCTTGAGTCCCAAATCAAACACTGATATAACTTCAAATGGCCCTAACTTCTATACGGTACGTCCTACACCTATCAAAGTTTGCAACATACAAATGCTTGTAACTTTTTACGCGCGTCATAAAACTTTGAAATTTTGTAACAATATAGTACTCGAGCCTCTTGTCAATTTAAGCTATCGCACAAAGCTATGCTACCCTTGAGTCCCAAATCAAACACTGCTAAAATTTCAAATGGCCCTAACGTCTATACGGTACGTCCTACACCTATCAAAGTTTGCAACATACAAATGCTAGTCACTTTTTACTGGAGCGTCATAAAATCTTGAAATTTTGTAACAATAAAGTACTCGAGCCTCTTGTCAATTTAAGTTATCGCACAAGGCTATGCTACCCTTGAGTCCCAAATCAAACACTGCTAAAATTTCAAATGGCCCTAACTTCTATACGGTACGTCTTACACCTATCAAAGTTTGCAACGTACAAATGCTTGTAACTTTTCACTGAAGCGTCATAAAACCTTGAAAATTTGTAACAATAAAGTACTCGAGCCTCTTGTCAATTTAAGCTATCGCACAAAGCTAAGCTACCCTTGAGTCCCAAATCAAACACTGCTAAAATTTCAAATGGCCCTAACTTCTATACGGTACGTCCTACACCTATCAAAGTTTGTAACATACAAATGCTAGTAACTTTTTACAGGAGCGTCATAAAATCTTGAAATTTTGTAACAATAAAGTACTCGAGCCTCTTGTCAATTAAAGCTATCGCTCAAAGCTATGCTACCCTTGAGACCCAAATCAAACACTGATAAAATTCAAATGGCCCTAACTTCTGTACGGTACGTCCTACACATATCAAAGTTTGCAACATACAAATGCTTGTAACTTTTTACTGGAGCGTCATAAAACCTTGAAATTTTGTAACAATAAAGACCTCGAGCCTCTTGTCAATATAAGCTGTCGCTCAAAGCTATGCTACCCTTGGGTCCCAAATCAAACAATGATAATACTTCAAATGGCCTTAACTTCTATACGGTACGTCCTACACCTATCAAACTTTGCAACATACAAATGCTTGTAACTTTTTATTGAAGCGTCATAAAACCTTGAAATTTTGTAACAATAAAATACTCGAGCCTCTTGTCAATTTAAGCTATCGCTCAAAGCTTTGCTACCCTTGAGTCCCAAATCAGACACTGATAAAACTTCAAATGGCCCTAACTTCTATACAGTATGTCCTAAACCTATGAAAGGATGCAACATACAAATGCTTGTAACTTTTTACTGGAGCGTCATAAAACCTTGAAATTTTGTAACAATAAAGACCTCAAGCCTCTTGTCAATTTAAGCTGTCGGTCAAAGCTATGCTCCCCTTGAGTCCCAAATCAAACACTGATAAAACTTCAAATGGCCCTAACTTCTGTACGGTACGTCCTACACCTATTAAAGTTTGCAACATACAAATGCTTGTAACTTTTTACTAGAGCGTCATAAAACCTTGAAATTTTGTAACAATAAAGATCTCGAGCCTCTTGTCAATTTAAGCTGTCGCTCCAAGCTATGCTACCCTTGGGTCCCAAATCAAACAATGATAAAACTTCAACTGGACCTAACTTCTATACGGTACGTCCTACACCTATCAAAGTTTGCAACATACAAATGCTTGTAACTTTTTACTGGAGCGTCATAAAACCTTGAAATTTTGTAACAATAAAGTACTCGAGCCTCTTGTCAATTTAAACTATCGCTCTTAGCTTTGCTACCCTTGAGTCCCAAATCAAACACTGCTAAAATTTCAAGTGGCCCTAACTTCTATACGGTACGTCCTACACCTATCAAAGTTTGCAACGTACAAATGCTTGTAACTTTTTACTGCAGCGTCATAAAACCTTGAAATTTTGTAACAATAAAGTACTCGAGCCTCTTGTCAATTTAAGCTGTCGCTCCAAGCTATGCTACCCTTGGGTCCCAAATCAAACAATGATAAAACTTCAAATGGACCTAACTTCTATACGGTACGTCCTACACCTATCAAAGTTTGCAACATACAAATGCTTGTAACTTTTTACTGGAGCGTCAAAAAACCTTGAAATTTTGTAACAATAAAGTACTCGAGCCTCTTGTCAATTTAAACTATCGCTCTTAGCTTTGCTACCCTTGAGTCCCAAATCAAACACTGCTAAAATTTCAAGTGGCCCTAACTTCTATACGGTACGTCCTACACCTATCAAAGTTTGCAACGTACAAATGCTTGTAACTTTTTACTGCAGCGTCATAAAACCTTGAAATTTTGTAACAATAAAGTACTCGAGCCTCTTGTCAATTTAAGTTATCGCTCAAAGCTATGCTACCCTTGAGTCCAAAATCAAACACTGATAAAATTTCAAATGGCCCTAACTTCTATACGGTACGTCCTACACCTATCAAAGTATGTAACATACAAATGCTTGTAACTTTTTCCTGGAGCGTCATAAAACCTTGAAATTTTGTAACAGTAAAGTACTCGAGCCTCTTGTCAATTTAAGTTATCGCACAAGGCTATGCTACCCTTGAGTCCCAAATCAAACACTGCTAAAATTTCAAATGGCCCTAACTTCTATGCGGTACGTCTTACACCTATCAAAGTTTGCAACGTACAAATGCTTGTAACTTTTCACTGAAGCGTCATAAAACCTTGAAATTTTGTAACAATAAAGTACTCGAGCCTCTTGTCAATTTAAGCTATCGCACAAAGCTATGCTACCCTTGAGTCCCAAATCAAACACTGCTAAAATTTCAAATGGCCCTAACTTCTATACGGTACGTCCTACACATATCAAAGTTTGCATCATACAAATGCTTGTAACTTTTTACTGGAGCGTCATAAAACCTTGAAATTTTGTAACAATAAAGACCTCGAGCCTCTTGTCAATTTAAGCTGTCGCTCAAAGCTATGCTACCCTTGGGTCCCAAATCAAACAATGATAATACTTCAAATGGCCCTAACTTCTATACGGTACGTCCTACACCTATCAAACTTTGCAACATACAAATGCTTGTAACTTTTTATTGAAGCGTCATAAAACCTTGAAATTTTGTAACAATAAAATACTCGAGCCTCTTGTCAATTTAAGCTATCGCTCAAAGCTTTGCTACCCTTGAGTCCCAAATCAGACACTGATAAAACTTCAAATGGCCCTAACTTCTATACAGTATGTCCTAAACCTATGAAAGGATGCAACATACAAATGCTTGTAACTTTTTACTGGAGCGTCATAAAACCTTGAAATTTTGTAACAATAAAGACCTCAAGCCTCTTGTCAATTTAAGCTGTCGATCAAAGCTATGCTACCCTTGAGTCCCAAATCAAACACTGATAAAACTTCAAATGGCTCTAACTTCTGTACGGTACGTCCTACACCTATTAAAGTTTGCAACATACAAATGCTTGTAACTTTTTACTGGAGCGTCATAAAACCTTGAAATTTTGTAACAATAAAGTACTCGAGCCTCTTGTCAATTTAAGCTATCGCTCAAAGCTATGCTACCCTTGAGTCCAAAATCAAACACTGATAAAATTTCAAATGGCCCTAACTTCTATACGGTACGTCCTACACCTATCAAAATTTGCAACATACAAATGCTTGTAACTTTTTACTGGAGCGTCATAAAACCTTGAAATTTTGTAACAATAAAGACCTCGAGCCTCTTGTCAATTTAAGCTGTCGCTCAAAGCTATGCTACCCTTGGGTCCCAAATCAAACAATGATAAAAATTCAAATGGCCCTAACTTCTATACGGTACGTCCTACACCTATCAAAGTTTGCAACATACAAATGCTTGTAACTTTTTACTGGAACGTCATAAAACCTTGAAATTTTGTAACAATAAAGTACTCGAGCCTCTTGTCAATTTAAGCTATCGCACAAGGCTATGCTACCCTTGAGTCCCAAATCAAACACTGATAAAACTTCAAATGGCTCTAACTTCTATACGGTACGTCCTACACCTATCAAAGTTTGCAACATACAAATGCTAGTAACTTTTTACTGGAGCGTCATAAAACCTTGAAATTTTGTAACAATAAAGTACTCGAGCCTCTTGTCAATTTAAACTATCGCTCTTAGCTTTGCTACCCTTGAGTCCCAAATCAAACACTGCTAAAATTTCAAGTGGCCCTAACTTCTATACGGTACGTCCTACACCTATCAAAGTTTGCAACGTACAAATGCTTGTAACTTTTTACTGCAGCGTCATAAAACCTTGAAATTTTGTAACAATAAAGTACTCGAGCCTCTTGTCAATTTAAGCTATCGCTCAAAGCTATGCTACCCTTGAGTCCAAAATCAAACACTGATAAAATTTCAAATGGCCCTTACTTCTATACGGTACGTCCTACACCTATCAAAATTTGCAACATACAAATGCTTGTAACTTTTTACTGGAGCGTCATAAAACCTTGAAATTTTGTAACAATAAAGACCTCGAGCCTCTAGTCAATTTAAGCTGTCGCTCAAAGCTATGCTACCCTTGGGTCCCAAATCAAACAATGATAAAACTTCAAATGGCCCTAACTTCTATACGGTACGTCCTACACCTATCAAAGTTTGCAACATACAAATGCTTGTAACTTTTTACTGGAACGTCATAAAACCTTGAAATTTTGTAACAATAAAGTACTCGAGCCTCTTGTCAATTTAAGCTATCGCACAAGGCTATGCTACCCTTGAGTCCCAAATCAAACACTGCTAAAATTTCAAATGGCCCTAACTTCTATACGGTACGTCCTACACCTATCAAACTTTGCAACATACAAATGCTTGTAACTTTTTACTGAAGCGTCATAAAACCTTGAAATTTTGTAACAATCAAATACTCGAGCCTCTTGTCAATTTAAGCTATCGCTCAAAGCTTTGCTACCCTTGAGTCCCAAATCAAACACTGATAAAACTTCAAATGGCCCTAACTTCTATACAGTACGTCCTACACCTATCAAAGTTTGCAACATACAAATGCTTGTAACTTTTTACTGGAGCGTCATAAAACCTTGAAGTTTTGTAACAATAAAGTACTCGAGCCTCTTGTCAATTTAAGCTATCGATCAAAGCTATGCTACCCTTGAGTCCCAAATCAAACACTGATAAAACTTCAAATGGCTCTAACTTCTGTACGGTACGTCCTACACCTATTAAAGTTTGCAACATACAAATGCTTGTAACTTTTTACTGGAGCGTCATAAAACCTTGAAATTTTGTAACAATAAAGTACTCGAGCCTCTTGTCAATTTAAGCTATCGCTCAAAGCTATGCTACCCTTGAGTCCAAAATCAAACACTGATAAAATTTCAAATGGCCCTAACTTCTATACGGTACGTCCTACACCTATCAAAATTTGCAACATACAAATGCTTGTAACTTTTTACTGGAGCGTCATAAAACCTTGAAATTTTGTAACAATAAAGTACTCGAGCCTCTTGTCAATTTAAGCTATCGCTCAAAGCTATGCTACCCTTGAGTCCAAAATCAAACACTGATAAAATTTCAAATGGCCCTAACTTCTATACGGTACGTCCTACACCTATCAAAATTTGCAACATACAAATGCTTGTAACTTTTTACTGGAGCGTCATAAAACCTTGAAATTTTGTAACAATAAAGACCTCGAGCCTCTTGTCAATTTAAGCTGTCGCTCCAAGCTATGCTACTCTTGGGTCCCAAATCAAACAATGATAAAACTTCAAATGGACCTAACTTCTATACGGTACGTCCTACACCTATCAAAGTTTGCAACATACAAATGCTTGTAACTTTTTACTGGAGCGTCATAAAACCTTGAAATTTTGTAACAATAAAGTACTCGAGCCTCTTGTCAATTTAAACTATCGCTCTTAGCTTTGCTACCCTTGAGTCCCAAATCAAACACTGCTAAAATTTCAAGTGGCCCTAACTTCTATACGGTACGTCCTACACCTATCAAAGTTTGCAACGTACAAATGCTTGTAACTTTTTACTGCAGCGTCATAAAACCTTGAAATTTTGTAACAATAAAGTACTCGAGCCTCTTGTCAATTTAAGCTATCGCACAAGGCTATGCTACCCTTGAGTCCCAAATCAAACACTGCTAAAATTTCAAATGGCCCTAACTTCTATACGGTACGTCCTACACCTATCAAACTTTGCAACATACAAATGCTTGTAACTTTTTATTGAAGCGTCATAAAACCTTGAAATTTTGTAACAATAAAATACTCGAGCCTCTTGTCAATTTAAGCTATCGCTCAAAGCTTTGCTACCCTTGAGTCCCAAATCAAACACTGATAAAACTTCAAATGGCCCTAACTTTTATACAGTACGTCCTACACCTATCAAAGTTTGCAACATACAAATGCTTGTAACTTTTTACTGGAGCGTCATAAAACCTTGAAGTTTTGTAACAATAAAGTACTCGAGCCTCTTGTCAATTTAAGCTGTCGATCAAAGCTATGCTACCCTTGAGTCCCAAATCAAACACTGATAAAACTTCAAATGGCCCCAACTTCTGTACGGTACGTCCTACACCTATAAAAGTTTGCAACATACAAATGCTTGTAACTTTTTACTGGAGCGTCATAAAACCTTGAAATTTTGTAACAATAAAGTACTCGAGCCTCTTGTCAATTTAAACTATCGCTCTTAGCTTTGCTACCCTTGAGTCCCAAATCAAACACTGCTAAAATTTCAAGTGGCCCTAACTTCTGTACGGTACGTCCTACACCTATCAAAGTTTGCAATGTACAAATGCTTGTAACTTTTTACTGCAGCGTCATAAAACCTTGAAATTTTGTAACAATAAAGTACTCGAGCCTCTTGTCAATTTAAGCTATCGCTCAAAGCTATGCTACCCTTGAGTCCCAAATAAAACACTGCTAAAATTTCAAATGGCCCTAACTTCTATACGGTACGTCCTACACCTATCAAAGTTTGCAACATACAAATGCTTGTAACTTTTTACTGAAGCGTCATAAAACCTTGAAATTTTGTAACAATAAAGTACTCGCGCCTCTTGCCAATTTAAGCTATCGCTCAAAGCTTTGTTACCCTTGAGTCCCAAATCAAACACTGATAAAACTTCAAATGGCCCTTACTTCTATACGGTACGTCCTACACCTATCAAAGTTTGCAACATACAAATGCTTCTAACTTTTTACTCGAGCGTCATAAAACCTTGAAATTTTGTAACAATATAGTACTCTAGCCTCTTGTCAATTTAAGCTATCGCACAAAGCTATGCTACCCTTGAGTCCCAAATCAAACACTGCTAAAATTTCAAATGGCCCTAACGTCTATACGGTACGTCCTACACCTATCAAAGTTTGCAACATACAAATGCTAGTAACTTTTTACTGGAGCGTCATAAAATCTTGAAATTTTGTAACAATAAAGTACTCGAGCCTCTTGTCAATTAAAGCTGTCGCTCAAAGCTATGCTACCCTTGAATCCCAAATCAAACACTGATAAAACTTTAAATGGCCCTAACTTCTGTACGGTTCGTCCTACACCTATCAAAATTTGCAACATACAAATGCTTGTAACTTTTTACTGGAGCGTCATAAAACCTTGAAATTTTGTAACAATAAAGACCTCGAGCCTCTTGCCAATTTAAGCTGTCGCTCAAAGCTATGCTACCCTTGGGTCCCAAATCAAACAATGATAAAACTTCAAATGGCCCTAACTTCTATACGGTACGTCCTACACCTATCAAAGTTTGCAACATACAAATGCTTGTAACTTTTTACTGGAACGTCATAAAACCTTGAAATTTTGTGACAATAAAGTACTCGAGCCTCTTGTCAATTTAAGCTATCGCACAAGGCTATGCTACCCTTGAGTCCCAAATCAAACACTGCTAAAATTTCAAATGGCCCTAACTTCTATACGGTACGTCCTACACCTATCAAACTTTGCAACATACAAATGCTTGTAACTTTTTACTGAAGCGTCATAAAACCTTGAAATTTTGTAACAATAAAGTACTCGAGCCTCTTGTCAATTTAAGCTATCGCTCAAAGCTATGCTACCCTTGAGTCCAAAATCAAACACTGATAAAATTTCAAATGGCCCTAACTTCTATACGGTACGTCCTACACCTATCAAAATTTGCAACATACAAATGCTTGTAACTTTTTACTGGAGCGTCATAAAACCTTGAAATTTTGTAACAATAAAGACCTCGAGCCTCTTGTCAATTTAAGCTGTCGCTCCAAGCTATGCTACTCTTGGGTCCCAAATCAAACAATGATAAAACTTCAAATGGACCTAACTTCTATACGGTACGTCCTACACCTATCAAAGTTTGCAACATACAAATGCTTGTAACTTTTTACTGGAGCGTCATAAAACCTTGAAATTTTGTAACAATAAAGTACTCGAGCCTCTTGTCAATTTAAACTATCGCTCTTAGCTTTGCTACCCTTGAGTCCCAAATCAAACACTGCTAAAATTTCAAGTGGCCCTAACTTCTATACGGTACGTCCTACACCTATCAAAGTTTGCAACGTACAAATGCTTGTAACTTTTTACTGCAGCGTCATAAAACCTTGAAATTTTGTAACAATAAAGTACTCGAGCCTCTTGTCAATTTAAGCTATCGCACAAGGCTATGCTACCCTTGAGTCCCAAATCAAACACTGCTAAAATTTCAAATGGCCCTAACTTCTATACGGTACGTCCTACACCTATCAAACTTTGCAACATACAAATGCTTGTAACTTTTTATTGAAGTGTCATAAAACCTTGAAATTTTGTAACAATAAAATACTCGAGCCTCTTGTCAATTTAAGCTATCGCTCAAAGCTTTGCTACCCTTGAGTCCCAAATCAAACACTGATAAAACTTCAAATGGCCCTAACTTTTATACAGTACGTCCTACACCTATCAAAGTTTGCAACATACAAATGCTTGTAACTTTTTACTGGAGCGTCATAAAACCTTGAAGTTTTGTAACAATAAAGTACTCGAGCCTCTTGTCAATTTAAGCTGTCGATCAAAGCTATGCTACCCTTGAGTCCCAAATCAAACACTGATAAAACTTCAAATGGCCCCAACTTCTGTACGGTACGTCCTACACCTATAAAAGTTTGCAACATACAAATGCTTGTAACTTTTTACTGGAGCGTCATAAAACCTTGAAATTTTGTAACAATAAAGTACTCGAGCCTCTTGTCAATTTAAACTATCGCTCTTAGCTTTGCTACCCTTGAGTCCCAAATCAAACACTGCTAAAATTTCAAGTGGCCCTAACTTCTGTACGGTACGTCCTACACCTATCAAAGTTTGCAATGTACAAATGCTTGTAACTTTTTACTGCAGCGTCATAAAACCTTGAAATTTTGTAACAATAAAGTACTCGAGCCTCTTGTCAATTTAAGCTATCGCTCAAAGCTATGCTACCCTTGAGTCCCAAATAAAACACTGCTAAAATTTCAAATGGCCCTAACTTCTATACGGTACGTCCTACACCTATCAAAGTTTGCAACATACAAATGCTTGTAACTTTTTACTGAAGCGTCATAAAACCTTGAAATTTTGTAACAATAAAGTACTCGCGCCTCTTGCCAATTTAAGCTATCGCTCAAAGCTTTGTTACCCTTGAGTCCCAAATCAAACACTGATAAAACTTCAAATGGCCCTTACTTCTATACGGTACGTCCTACACCTATCAAAGTTTGCAACATACAAATGCTTCTAACTTTTTACTCGAGCGTCATAAAACCTTGAAATTTTGTAACAATATAGTACTCTAGCCTCTTGTCAATTTAAGCTATCGCACAAAGCTATGCTACCCTTGAGTCCCAAATCAAACACTGCTAAAATTTCAAATGGCCCTAACGTCTATACGGTACGTCCTACACCTATCAAAGTTTGCAACATACAAATGCTAGTAACTTTTTACTGGAGCGTCATAAAATCTTGAAATTTTGTAACAATAAAGTACTCGCGCCTCTTGCCAATTTAAGCTATCGCTCAAAGCTTTGTTACCCTTGAGTCCCAAATCAAACACTGATAAAACTTCAAATGGCCCTTACTTCTATACGGTACGTCCTACACCTATCAAAGTTTGCAACATACAAATGCTTCTAACTTTTTACTCGAGCGTCATAAAACCTTGAAATTTTGTAACAATATAGTACTCTAGCCTCTTGTCAATTTAAGCTATCGCACAAAGCTATGCTACCCTTGAGTCCCAAATCAAACACTGCTAAAATTTCAAATGGCCCTAACGTCTATACGGTACGTCCTACACCTATCAAAGTTTGCAACATACAAATGCTTGTAACTTTTTACTGGAGCGTCATAAAACCTTGAAATTTTGTAACAATAAAGACCTCGAGCCTCTTGCCAATTTAAGCTGTCGCTCAAAGCTATGCTACCCTTGGGTCCCAAATCAAACAATGATAAAACTTCAAATGGCCCTAACTTCTATACGGTACGTCCTACACCTATCAAAGTTTGCAACATACAAATGCTTGTAACTTTTTACTGGAACGTCATAAAACCTTGAAATTTTGTGACAATAAAGTACTCGAGCCTCTTGTCAATTTAAGCTATCGCACAAGGCTATGCTACCCTTGAGTCCCAAATCAAACACTGCTAAAATTTCAAATGGCCCTAACTTCTATACGGTACGTCCTACACCTATCAAACTTTGCAACATACAAATGCTTGTAACTTTTTACTGAAGCGTCATAAAACCTTGAAATTTTGTAACAATAAAATACTCGAGCCTCTTGTCAATTTAAGCTATCGCTCAAAGCTTTGCTACCCTTGAGTCCCAAATCGAACACTGATAAAACTTCAAATGGCCCTAACTTCTATACAGTACGTCCTACACCTATCAAAGTTTGCAACATACAAATGCTTGTAACTTTTTACTGGAGCGTCATAAATCCTTGAAGTTTTGTAACAATAAAGTACTCGAGCCTCTTGTCAATTTAAGCTGTCGATCAAAGCTATGCTACCCTTGAGTTCCAAATCAAACACTGATAAAACTTCAAATGGCCCCAACTTCTGTACGTTACGTCCTACACCTATCAAAGTTTGCAACATACAAATGCTTGTAACTTTTTACTGGAGCGTCATAAAACCTTGAAATTTTGTAACAATAAAGATCTCGAGCCTCTTTTCAATTTAGGCTGTCGCTCAAAGCTATGCTACCCTTGGGTCCCAAATCAAACAATGATAAAACTTCAAATGGCCCTAGCTTCTATACGGTACGTCCTACACCTATCAAAGTTTGCAACATACAAATGCTTGTAACTTTTTACTGGAGCGTCATAAAACCTTGAAATTGTGTAACAATAAAGTACTCGAGCCTCTTGTCAATTTAAACTATGGCTCTTAGCTTTGCTACCCTTGAGTCCCAAATCAAACACTGCTAAAATTTCAAATGGCCCTAACTACTATACGGTACGTCCTACACCTATCAAAGTTTGCAACGTACAAATGCTTGTAACTTTTTACTGAAGCGTCATAAAACCTTGAAATTTTGTAACAATAAAGTACTCGAGCCTCTTGTCAATTTAAGCTATCGCACAAAGCTATGCTACCCTTGAGTCCCAAATCAAACACTGCTAAAATTTCAAATGGCCCTAACTTCTATACGGTATGTCCTACACCTATCAAAGTTTGTAACATACAAATGCTAGTAACTTTTTACTGGAGCGTCATAAAGTCTTGAAATTTTGTAACAATAAAGTACTCGAGCCTCTTGTCAATTAAAGCTATCGCTCAAAGTTATGCTACCCTTGAGCCCCAAATCAAACACTGATAAAACTTCAAATGGCCCTAAATTCTTTACGGTACGTCCTACACCTATCAAAGCTTGCAACATACAAATGCTTGTAACTTTTTACTGGAGCGTCATAAAACCTTGAAATTTTGTAACAATAAAGACCTCGAGCCTCTTGTCAATTTGAGCTGTCGCTCAAAGCTATGCTACCCTTGGGTCCCAAATCAAACAATGATAAAACTTCAAATGGCCCTAACTTCTATACGGTACTTCCTACACCTATCAAACTTTGCAACATACAAATGCTTGTAACTTTTTACTGAAGCGTCATAAAACCATGAAATTTTGTAACAATAAAATACTCGAGCCTCTTGTCAATTAAAGCTATCGCTCAAAGTTATGCTACCCTTGAGTTCCAAATCAAACACTGCTAAAATTTCAAATGGCCCTAACTTCTATACGGTATGTCCTACACCTATCAAAGTTTGTAACATACAAATGCTAGTAACTTTTTACTGGAGCGTCATAAAAAATTTTGTAACAATAGAGTACTCGAGCCTCTTCTCAATTTAAGCTATCGCTCAAAGCTATGCTACCCTTGAGTCCCAAATCAAACACTGATAAAACTTCAAATGGCCGTAACTTCTATACGTTACGTCCTACACCTATCAAAGTTTGCAACATACAAATGTTTGTAACTTTTTACTCGAGCGTCATAAAACCTTGAAATTTTGTAACAATATAGTACTCGAGCCTCTTGTCAATTTAAGTTATCGCACAGAGCTATGCTACCCTTGAGTCCCAAATCAAACACTGCTAAAATTTCAAATGGCCCTAACTTCTATACGGTACGTCCTACACATATCAAAGTTTGCAACATGCAAAACTTTTTACTGGAGCGTCATAAAATCTTGAAATTTTGTAACAATAAAGTACTCGAGCCTCTTGTCAATTTAAGCTATCGCTCAAAGCTATGCTACCCTTGAGTCCCAAATCAAACACTGATAAAACTTCAAATGGCCCTAACTTCTGTACGATACGTCCTACACCTACCAAAGATTGCAACATACAAATGCTTGTAACTTTTTACTGGAGCGTCATAAAACCTTGAAATTTTGTAACAATAAAGTACTCGAGCTTCTTGTCAATTTAAGCTATCGCACAAAGCTTTGCTACCCTTGAGTCCCAAATCAAACACTGCTAAAATTTCAAATGGCCCTAACTTCTATACGGTATGTCCTACACCTATCAAAGTTTGTAACATACAAATGCTACTAACTTTTTACTGGAGCGTCATAAAAAATTGAAATTTTGTAACATTAGAGTACTCGAGCCTCTTCTCAATTTAAGCTATCGCTCAAAGCTATGCTACCCTTGAGTCCCAAATCAAACACTGATAAAATTTCAAATGGCCGTAACTTTTATACGGTACGTCCTACACCTATCAAAGTTTGCAATATACAAATGTTTGTAACTTTTTACTCGAGCGTCATAAAACCTTGAAATTTTGTAACAATATAGTACTCGAGCCTCTTGTCAATTTAAGTTATCGCACAAAGCTATGCTACCCTTGAGTCCCAAATCAAACATTGCTAAAATTTCAAATGGCCCTAACTTCTATACGGTACATCCTACACATATCAAAGTTTGCAACATGCAAATGCTAGTAACTTTTTACTGGAGTGTCATAAAATCTTCCAAATTTTGTAACAATAAAGTACTCGAGCCTATTGTCAATTTAAGCTATCGCTCAAAGCTATGCTACCCTTGAGTCCCAAATCAAACACTGATAAAACTTCAAATTGCCCTAACTTCTGTACGGTACGTCCTACACCTATCAAAGATTGCAACATACAAATGCTTGTAACTTTTTACTAGAGCGTCATAAAACCTTGAAATTTTGTAACAACAAAGACGTCGAGCCTCTTGTCAATTTAAGCTGTCGCTCAAAGCTATGCTACCCTTGGCTCCCAAATCAAACAATGATAAAACTTCAAATGGCCCTAACTTCTATACGGTACGCCCTACACCTATCAAAGTTTGCAACATACAAATGCTTGTAACTTTTTACTGGAGCGTCATAAAACCTTGAAATTTTATAACAATAAAGTACTCGAGACTCTTCTCAATTTAAGCTATCGCTCAAAGCTATGCTACCCTTGAGTCCCAAATCAAACACTGATAAAACTTCAAATGGCTGTAACTTCTAGACGGTATGTCCTAAACCTATCAAAATTTGCAACATACAAATGCTAGTAACTTTTTACTGGAGCCTCATAAAACCTTGAAATTTTGTAACAATAAAGACCTCGAGCCTCTTGTCAATTTAAGCTGTCGCTCAAAGCTATGCTACCCTTGGGTCCCAAATCAAACAATGATAAAACTTCAAATGGCTCTAACTTCTATACGGTACGTCCTACACCTATCAAAGTTTGCAACATACAAATGCTTGTAACTTTTTACTGGAGCGTTATAAAACCTTGAAATTTTGTAACAATAAAGTACTCGAGCCTCTTGTCAATTTAAGCTATCGCACAAGGCTATGCTACCCTTGAGTCCCAAATCAAACACTGCTAAAATTTCAAATGGCCCTAACTTCTACACGGTACGTCCTACACCTATCAAAGTTTGCAACGTACAAATGCTTGTAACTTTTTACTGAAGCGTCATAAAACCTTCAAATTTTGTAACAATAAAGTACTCGAGCCTCTTGTCAATTTAAGCTATCGCTCAAAGCTTTGCTACCCTTGAGTCCCAAATCAAACCCTGATAAAACTTCAAATGGCCCTAACTTCTATACGGTACGTCCTAAACCTATCAAAGTTTGCAACATACAAAAGCTTGTAACTTTTTACTGAAGCGTCATAAAACCTTGAAATTTTGTAACAATAAAGTACTCGAGCCTCTTGTCAATTTAAGCTGTCGCTCAAAGCTATGCTACCCTTGGCTCCCAAATCAAACAATGATAAAACTTCAAATGGCCCTAACTTCTATACGGTACGCCCTACACCTATCAAAGTTTGTAACATACAAATGCTTGTAACTTTTTACTGGAGCGTCATAAAACCTTGAAATTTTGTAACAATAAAGTACTCGAGCCTCTTGTCAATTTAAGCTATCGCTCAAAGCTATGCTACCCTTGAGTCCCAAATCAAACACTGATAAAACTTCAAATGGCCCTAACTTCTGTACGATACGTCCTACACCTATCAAAGATTGCAACATACAAATGCTTGTAACTTTTTACTGGAGCGTCATAAAACCTTGAAATTTTGTAACAATAAAGTACTCGAGCTTCTTGTCAATTTAAGCTATCGCACAAAGCTTTGCTACCCTTGAGTCCCAAATCAAACACTGCTAAAATTTCAAATGGCCCTAACTTCTATACGGTATGTCCTACACCTATCAAAGTTTGTAACATACAAATGCTAGTAACTTTTTACTGGAGCGTCATAAAAAATTGAAATTTTGTAACATTAGAGTACTCGAGCCTCTTCTCAATTTAAGCTATCGCTCAAAGCTATGCTACCCTTGAGTCCCAAATCAAACACTGATAAAATTTCAAATGGCCGTAACTTCTATACGGTACGTCCTACACCTATCAAAGTTTGCAATATACAAATGTTTGTAACTTTTTACTCGAGCGTCATAAAACCTTGAAATTTTGTAACAATATAGTACTCGAGCCTCTTGTCAATTTAAGTTATCGCACAAAGCTATGCTACCCTTGAGTCCCAAATCAAACATTGCTAAAATTTCAAATGGCCCTAACTTCTATACGGTACATCCTACACATATCAAAGTTTGCAACATGCAAATGCTAGTAACTTTTTACTGGAGCGTCATAAAATCTTCCAAATTTTGTAACAATAAAGTACTCGAGCCTATTGTCAATTTAAGCTATCGCTCAAAGCTATGCTACCCTTGAGTCCCAAATCAAACACTGATAAAACTTCAAATTGCCCTAACTTCTGTACGGTACGTCCTACACCTATCAAAGATTGCAACATACAAATGCTTGTAACTTTTTACTAGAGCGTCATAAAACCTTGAAATTTTGTAACAACAAAGACGTCGAGCCTCTTGTCAATTTAAGCTGTCGCTCAAAGCTATGCTACCCTTGGCTCCCAAATCAAACAATGATAAAACTTCAAATGGCCCTAACTTCTATACGGTACGCCCTACACCTATCAAAGTTTGCAACATACAAATGCTTGTAACTTTTTACTGGAGCGTCATAAAACCTTGAAATTTTGTAACAATAAAGTACTCGAGCCTCTTGTCAATTTAAGCTATCGCACAAAGCTTTGCTACCCTTGAGTCCCAAATCAAACACTGCTAAAACTTCAAATGGCCCTAACTTCTATACGGTGCGTCCTAAACCTATCAAAGTTTGCAACATACAAATGCTTGTAACTTTTTATTGGAGCGTCATAAAACCTTGAAATTTTGTAACAATAAAGTACTCGAGCTTCTTGCCTATTTAAGCTATCGCTCAAAGCTATGGTACCCTTGAGTCCCAAATCGAACAATGATAATCAAATGGCCCTAACTCCTATACGGTACATCCTACACCTATCAAAGTTTGCAACATACAAATGCTTGTAACTTTTTACTGGATCCATAAAACCTTGAAATTTTATAACAATAAAGTACTCGAGACTCTTCTCAATTTAAGCTATCGCTCAAAGCTATGCTACCCTTGAGTCCCAAATCAAACACTGATAAAACTTCAAATGGCTGTAACTTCTAGACGGTATGTCCTAAACCTATCAAAATTTGCAACATACAAATGCTAGTAACTTTTTACTGGAGCGTCATAAAACCTTGAAATTTTGTAACAATAAAGACCTCGAGCCTCTTGTCAATTTAAGCTGTCGCTCAAAGCTATGCTACCCTTGGGTCCCAAATCAAACAATGATAAAACTTCAAATGGCTCTAACTTCTATACGGTACGTCCTACACCTATCAAAGTTTGCAACATACAAATGCTTGTAACTTTTTACTGGAGCGTTATAAAACCTTGAAATTTTGTAACAATAAAGTTCTCGAGCCTCTTGTCAATTTAAGCTATCGCACAAGGCTATGCTACCCTTGAGTCCCAAATCAAACACTGCTAAAATTTCAAATGGCCCTAACTTCTACACGGTACGTCCTACACCTATCAAAGTTTGCAACGTACAAATGCTTGTAACTTTTTACTGAAGCGTCATAAAACCTTCAAATTTTGTAACAATAAAGTACTCGAGCCTCTTGTCAATTTAAGCTATCGCTCAAAGCTTTGCTACCCTTGAGTCCCAAATCAAACCCTGATAAAACTTCAAATGGCCCTAACTTCTATACGGTACGTCCTAAACCTATCAAAGTTTGCAACATACAAATGCTTGTAACTTTTTACTGAAGCGTCATAAAACCTTGAAATTTTGTAACAATAAAGTACTCGAGCCTCTTGTCAATTTAAGCTGTCGCTCAAAGCTATGCTACCCTTGGCTCCCAAATCAAACAATGATAAAACTTCAAATGGCCCTAACTTCTATACGGTACGCCCTACACCTATCAAAGTTTGCAACATACAAATGCTTGTAACTTTTTACTGGAGCGTCATAAAACCTTGAAATTTTATAACAATAAAGTAGTCGAGCCTCTTGTCAATTTAAGCTATCGCACAAAGCTATGCTACCCTTGAGTCCCAAATCAAACACTGCTAAAATTTGAAATGGCCCTAACTTCTATACGGTACGTCCTACACCTATCAAAGTTTGCAACATACAAATGCTTGTAACTTTTTACTGAAGTGTCATAAAACCTTGAAATTTTGTAACAATAAAGTACTCGAGCCTCTTGTCAATTAAAGCTATCGCTCAAAGCTATGCTACCCTTGAATCCCAAATCAAACACTGATAAAACTTTAAATGGCCCTAACTTCTGTACGGTTCGTCCTACACCTATCAAAATTTGCAACATACAAATGCTTGTAACTTTTTACTGGAGCGTCATAAAACCTTGAAATTTTGTAACAATAAAGACCTCGAGCCTCTTGCCAATTTAAGCTGTCGCTCAAAGCTATGCTACCCTTGGGTCCCAAATCAAACAATGATAAAACTTCAAATGGCCCTAACTTCTATACGGTACGTCCTACACCTATCAAAGTTTGCAACATACAAATGCTTGTAACTTTTTACTGGAACGTCATAAAACCTTGAAATTTTGTAACAATAAAGTACTCGAGCCTCTTGTCAATTTAAGCTATCGCACAAGGCTATGCTACCCTTGAGTCCCAAATCAAACACTGCTAAAATTTCAAATGGCCCTAACTTCTATACGGTACGTCCTACACCTATCAAACTTTGCAACATACAAATGCTTGTAACTTTTTACTGAAGCGTCATAAAACCTTGAAATTTTGTAACAATAAAATACTCGAGCCTCTTGTCAATTTAAGCTATCGCTCAAAGCTTTGCTACCCTTGAGTCCCAAATCGAACACTGATAAAACTTCAAATGGCCCTAACTTCTATACAGTACGTCCTACACCTATCAAAGTTTGCAACATACAAATGCTTGTAACTTTTTACTGGAGCGTCATAAATCCTTGAAGTTTTGTAACAATAAAGTACTCGAGCCTCTTGTCAATTTAAGCTGTCGATCAAAGCTATGCTACCCTTGAGTCCCAAATCAAACACTGATAAAACTTCAAATGGCCCCAACTTCTGTACGGTACGTCCTACACCTATCAAAGTTTGCAACATACAAATGCTTGTAACTTTTTACTGGAGCGTCATAAAACCTTGAAATTTTGTAACAATAAAGATCTCGAGCCTCTTTTCAATTTAGGCTGTCGCTCAAAGCTATGCTACCCTTGGGTCCCAAATCAAACAATGATAAAACTTCAAATGGCCCTAGCTTCTATACGGTACGTCCTACACCTATCAAAGTTTGCAACATACAAATGCTTGTAACTTTTTACTGGAGCGTCATAAAACCTTGAAATTTTGTAACAATAAAGTACTCGAGCCTCTTGTCAATTTAAACTATGGCTCTTAGCTTTGCTACCCTTGAGTCCCAAATCAAACACTGCTAAAATTTCAAATGGCCCTAACTACTATACGGTACGTCCTACACCTATCAAAGTTTGCAACGTACAAATGCTTGTAACTTTTTACTGAAGCGTCATAAAACCTTGAAATTTTGTAACAATAAAGTACTCGAGCCTCTTGTCAATTTAAGCTATCGCACAAAGCTATGCTACCCTTGAGTCCCAAATCAAACACTGCTAAAATTTCAAATGGCCCTAACTTCTACACGGTACGTCCTAAACCTATCAAAGTTTGCAACATACAAAAGCTTGTAACTTTTTACTGAAGCGTCATAAAACCTTGAAATTTTGTAACAATAAAGTACTCGAGCCTCTTGTCAATTTAAGCTGTCGCTCAAAGCTATGCTACCCTTGGCTCCCAAATCAAACAATGATAAAACTTCAAATGGCCCTAACTTCTATACGGTACGCCCTACACCTATCAAAGTTTGCAACATACAAATGCTTGTAACTTTTTACTGGAGCGTCATAAAACCTTGAAATTTTATAACAATAAAGTAGTCGAGCCTCTTGTCAATTTAAGCTATCGCACAAAGCTATGCTACCCTTGAGTCCCAAATCAAACACTGCTAAAATTTGAAATGGCCCTAACTTCTATACGGTACGTCCTACACCTATCAAAGTTTGCAACATACAAATGCTTGTAACTTTTTACTGAAGCGTCATAAAACCTTGAAATTTTGTAACAATAAAGTACTCGAGCCTCTTGTCAATTAAAGCTATCGCTCAAAGCTATGCTACCCTTGAATCCCAAATCAAACACTGATAAAACTTTAAATGGCCCTAACTTCTGTACGGTTCGTCCTACACCTATCAAAATTTGCAACATACAAATGCTTGTAACTTTTTACTGGAGCGTCATAAAACCTTGAAATTTTGTAACAATAAAGACCTCGAGCCTCTTGCCAATTTAAGCTGTCGCTCAAAGCTATGCTACCCTTGGGTCCCAAATCAAACAATGATAAAACTTCAAATGGCCCTAACTTCTATACGGTACGTCCTACACCTATCAAAGTTTGCAACATACAAATGCTTGTAACTTTTTACTGGAACGTCATAAAACCTTGAAATTTTGTAACAATAAAGTACTCGAGCCTCTTGTCAATTTAAGCTATCGCACAAGGCTATGCTACCCTTGAGTCCCAAATCAAACACTGCTAAAATTTCAAATGGCCCTAACTTCTATACGGTACGTCCTACACCTATCAAACTTTGCAACATACAAATGCTTGTAACTTTTTACTGAAGCGTCATAAAACCTTGAAATTTTGTAACAATAAAATACTCGAGCCTCTTGTCAATTTAAGCTATCGCTCAAAGCTTTGCTACCCTTGAGTCCCAAATCGAACACTGATAAAACTTCAAATGGCCCTAACTTCTATACAGTACGTCCTACACCTATCAAAGTTTGCAACATACAAATGCTTGTAACTTTTTACTGGAGCGTCATAAATCCTTGAAGTTTTGTAACAATAAAGTACTCGAGCCTCTTGTCAATTTAAGCTGTCGATCAAAGCTATGCTACCCTTGAGTCCCAAATCAAACACTGATAAAACTTCAAATGGCCCCAACTTCTGTACGGTACGTCCTACACCTATCAAAGTTTGCAACATACAAATGCTTGTAACTTTTTACTGGAGCGTCATAAAACCTTGAAATTTTGTAACAATAAAGATCTCGAGCCTCTTTTCAATTTAGGCTGTCGCTCAAAGCTATGCTACCCTTGGGTCCCAAATCAAACAATGATAAAACTTCAAATGGCCCTAGCTTCTATACGGTACGTCCTACACCTATCAAAGTTTGCAACATACAAATGCTTGTAACTTTTTACTGGAGCGTCATAAAACCTTGAAATTTTGTAACAATAAAGTACTCGAGCCTCTTGTCAATTTAAACTATGGCTCTTAGCTTTGCTACCCTTGAGTCCCAAATCAAACACTGCAAAAATTTCAAATGGCCCTAACTACTATACGGTACGTCCTACACCTATCAAAGTTTGCAACGTACAAATGCTTGTAACTTTTTACTGAAGCGTCATAAAACCTTGAAATTTTGTAACAATAAAGTACTCGAGCCTCTTGTCAATTTAAGCTATCGCACAAAGCTATGCTACCGTTGAGTCCCAAATCAAACACTGCTAAAATTTCAAATGGCCCTAACTTCTATACGGTATGTCCTACACCTATCAAAGTTTGTAACATACAAATGCTAGTAACTTTTTACTGGAGCGTCATAAAATCTTGAAATTTTGTAACAATAAAGTACTCGAGCCTCTTGTCAATTAAAGCTATCGCTCAAAGTTATGCTACCCTTGAGCCCCACATCAAACACTGATAAAACTTCAAATGGCCCTAAATTCTTTACGGTACGTCCTACACCTATCAAAGCTTGCAACATACAAATGCTTGTAACTTTTTACTGGAGCGTCATAAAACCTTGAAATTTTGTAACAATAAAGACCTCGAGCCTCTTGTCAATTTGAGCTGTCGCTCAAAGCTATGCTACCCTTGGGTCCCAAATCAAACAATGATAAAACTTCAAATGGCCCTAACTTCTATACGGTACTTCCTACACCTATCAAACTTTGCAACATACAAATGCTTGTAACTTTTTACTGAAGCGTCATAAAACCTTGAAATTTTGTAACAATAAAATACTCGAGCCTCTTGTCAATTAAAGCTATCGCTCAAAGTTATGCTACCCTTGAGTTCCAAATCAAACACTGCTAAAATTTCAAATGGCCCTAACTTCTATACGGTATGTCCTACACCTATCAAAGTTTGTAACATACAAATGCTAGTAACTTTTTACTGGAGCGTCATAAAAAATTTTGTAACAATAGAGTACTCGAGCCTCTTCTCAATTTAAGCTATCGCTCAAAGCTATGCTACCCTTGAGTCCCAAATCAAACACTGATAAAACTTCAAATGGCCGTAACTTCTATACGTTACGTCCTACACCTATCAAAGTTTGCAACATACAAATGTTTGTAACTTTTTACTCGAGCGTCATAAAACCTTGAAATTTTGTAACAATATAGTACTCGAGCCTCTTGTCAATTTAAGTTATCGCACAAAGCTATGCTACCCTTGAGTCCCAAATCAAACACTGCTAAAATTTCAAATGGCCCTAACTTCTATACGGTACGTCCTACACATATCAAAGTTTGCAACATGCAAAACTTTTTACTGGAGCGTCATAAAATCTTGAAATTTTGTAACAATAAAGTACTCGAGCCTCTTGTCAATTTAAGCTATCGCTCAAAGCTATGCTACCCTTGAGTCCCAAATCAAACACTGATAAAACTTCAAATGGCCCTAACTTCTGTACGATACGTCCTACACCTATCAAAGATTGCAACATACAAATGCTTGTAACTTTTTACTGGAGCGTCATAAAACCTTGAAATTTTGTAACAATAAAGTACTCGAGCTTCTTGTCAATTTAAGCTATCGCACAAAGCTTTGCTACCCTTGAGTCCCAAATCAAACACTGCTAAAATTTCAAATGGCCCTAACTACTATACGGTACGTCCTACACCTATCAAAGTTTGCAACGTACAAATGCTTGTATCTTTTTACTGAAGCGTCATAAAACCTTGAAATTTTGTAACAATAAAGTACTCGAGCCTCTTGTCAATTTAAGCTATCGCACAAAGCTATGCTACCCTTGAGTCCCAAATCAAACACTGCTAAAATTTCAAATGGCCCTAACTTCTATACGGTATGTCCTACACCTATCAAAGTTTGTAACATACAAATGCTAGTAACTTTTTACTGGAGCGTCATAAAATCTTGAAATTTTGTAACAATAAAGTACTCGAGCCTCTTGTCAATTAAAGCTATCGCTCAAAGTTATGCTACCCTTGAGCCCCAAATCAAACACTGATAAAACTTCAAATGGCCCTAAATTCTTTACGGTACGTCCTACACCTATCAAAGCTTGCAACATACAAATGCTTGTAACTTTTTACTGGAGCGTCATAAAACCTTGAAATTTTGTAACAATAAAGACCTCGAGCCTCTTGTCAATTTGAGCTGTCGCTCAAAGCTATGCTACCCTTGGGTCCCAAATCAAACAATGATAAAACTTCAAATGGCCCTAACTTCTATACGGTACTTCCTACACCTATCAAACTTTGCAACATACAAATGCTTGTAACTTTTTACTGAAGCGTCATAAAACCTTGAAATTTTGTAACAATAAAATACTCGAGCCTCTTGTCAATTAAAGCTATCGCTCAAAGTTATGCTACCCTTGAGTTCCAAATCAAACACTGCTAAAATTTCAAATGGCCCTAACTTCTATACGGTATGTCCTACACCTATCAAAGTTTGTAACATACAAATGCTAGTAACTTTTTACTGGAGCGTCATAAAAAATTTTGTAACAATAGAGTACTCGAGCCTCTTCTCAATTTAAGCTATCGCTCAAAGCTATGCTACCCTTGAGTCCCAAATCAAACACTGATAAAACTTCAAATGGCCGTAACTTCTATACGTTACGTCCTACACCCATCAAAGTTTGCAACATACAAATGTTTGTAACTTTTTACTCGAGCGTCATAAAACCTTGAAATTTTGTAACAATATAGTACTCGAGCCTCTTGTCAATTTAAGTTATCGCACAAAGCTATGCTACCCTTGAGTCCCAAATCAAACACTGCTAAAATTTCAAATGGCCCTAACTTCTATACGGTACGTCCTACACATATCAAAGTTTGCAACATGCAAAACTTTTTACTGGAGCGTCATAAAATCTTGAAATTTTGTAACAATAAAGTACTCGAGCCTCTTGTCAATTTGAGCTGTCGCTCAAAGCTATGCTACCCTTGGGTCCCAAATCAAACAATGATAAAACTTCAAATGGCCCTAACTTCTATACGGTACTTCCTACACCTATCAAACTTTGCAACATACAAATGCTTGTAACTTTTTACTGAAGCGTCATAAAACCTTGAAATTTTGTAACAATAAAATACTCGAGCCTCTTGTCAATTAAAGCTATCGCTCAAAGTTATGCTACCCTTGAGTTCCAAATCAAACACTGCTAAAATTTCAAATGGCCCTAACTTCTATACGGTATGTCCTACACCTATCAAAGTTTGTAACATACAAATGCTAGTAACTTTTTACTGGAGCGTCATAAAAAATTTTGTAACAATAGAGTACTCGAGCCTCTTCTCAATTTAAGCTATCGCTCAAAGCTATGCTACCCTTGAGTCCCAAATCAAACACTGATAAAACTTCAAATGGCCGTAACTTCTATACGTTACGTCCTACACCTATCAAAGTTTGCAACATACAAATGTTTGTAACTTTTTACTCGAGCGTCATAAAACCTTGAAATTTTGTAACAATATAGTACTCGAGCCTCTTGTCAATTTAAGTTATCGCACAAAGCTATGCTACCCTTGAGTCCCAAATCAAACACTGCTAAAATTTCAAATGGCCCTAACTACTATACGGTACGTCCTACACCTATCAAAGTTTGCAACATGCAAAACTTTTTACTGGAGCGTCATAAAATCTTGAAAT
The DNA here is from genome assembly GCA_920105625.2 of Clusia tigrina. Classification (NCBI taxonomy): domain Eukaryota; kingdom Metazoa; phylum Arthropoda; class Insecta; order Diptera; family Clusiidae; genus Clusia; species Clusia tigrina. The sequence continues at coordinate 303,637 of CAKKTE020000412.1, read as the reverse complement.
TTTGTAACAATAAAGTACTCGAGCCTCTTGTCAATTTAAGCTATCGCTCAAAGCTATGCTACCCTTGAGTCCCAAATCAAACACTGATAAAACTTCAAATGGCCCTAACTTCTGTACGATACGTCCTACACCTATCAAAGATTGCAACATACAAATGCTTGTAACTTTTTACTGGAGCGTCATAAAACCTTGAAATTTTGTAACAATAAAGTACTCGAGCTTCTTGTCAATTTAAGCTATCGCACAAAGCTTTGCTACCCTTGAGTCCCAAATCAAACACTGCTAAAATTTCAAATGGCCCTAACTACTATACGGTACGTCCTACACCTATCAAAGTTTGCAACGTACAAATGCTTGTAACTTTTTACTGAAGCGTCATAAAACCTTGAAATTTTGTAACAATAAAGTACTCGAGCCTCTTGTCAATTTAAGCTATCGCACAAAGCTATGCTACCCTTGAGTCCCAAATCAAACACTGCTAAAATTTCAAATGGCCCTAACTTCTATACGGTATGTCCTACACCTATCAAAGTTTGTAACATACAAATGCTAGTAACTTTTTACTGGAGCGTCATAAAATCTTGAAATTTTGTAACAATAAAGTACTCGAGCCTCTTGTCAATTAAAGCTATCGCTCAAAGTTATGCTACCCTTGAGCCCCAAATCAAACACTGATAAAACTTCAAATGGCCCTAAATTCTTTACGGTACGTCCTACACCTATCAAAGCTTGCAACATACAAATGCTTGTAACTTTTTACTGGAGCGTCATAAAACCTTGAAATTTTGTAACAATAAAGACCTCGAGCCTCTTGTCAATTTGAGCTGTCGCTCAAAGCTATGCTACCCTTGGGTCCCAAATCAAACAATGATAAAACTTCAAATGGCCCTAACTTCTATACGGTACTTCCTACACCTATCAAACTTTGCAACATACAAATGCTTGTAACTTTTTACTGAAGCGTCATAAAACCTTGAAATTTTGTAACAATAAAATACTCGAGCCTCTTGTCAATTAAAGCTATCGCTCAAAGTTATGCTACCCTTGAGTTCCAAATCAAACACTGCTAAAATTTCAAATGGCCCTAACTTCTATACGGTATGTCCTACACCTATCAAAGTTTGTAACATACAAATGCTAGTAACTTTTTACTGGAGCGTCATAAAAAATTTTGTAACAATAGAGTACTCGAGCCTCTTCTCAATTTAAGCTATCGCTCAAAGCTATGCTACCCTTGAGTCCCAAATCAAACACTGATAAAACTTCAAATGGCCGTAACTTCTATACGTTACGTCCTACACCCATCAAAGTTTGCAACATACAAATGTTTGTAACTTTTTACTCGAGCGTCATAAAACCTTGAAATTTTGTAACAATATAGTACTCGAGCCTCTTGTCAATTTAAGTTATCGCACAAAGCTATGCTACCCTTGAGTCCCAAATCAAACACTGCTAAAATTTCAAATGGCCCTAACTTCTATACGGTACGTCCTACACATATCAAAGTTTGCAACATGCAAAACTTTTTACTGGAGCGTCATAAAATCTTGAAATTTTGTAACAATAAAGTACTCGAGCCTCTTGTCAATTTAAGCTATCGCTCAAAGCTATGCTACCCTTGAGTCCCAAATCAAACACTGATAAAACTTCAAATGGCCCTAACTTCTGTACGATACGTCCTACACCTATCAAAGATTGCAACATACAAATGCTTGTAACTTTTTACTGGAGCGTCATAAAACCTTGAAATTTTGTAACAATAAAGTACTCGAGCTTCTTGTCAATTTAAGCTATCGCACAAAGCTTTGCTACCCTTGAGTCCCAAATCAAACACTGCTAAAATTTCAAATGGCCCTAACTTCTATACGGTATGTCCTACACCTATCAAAGTTTGTAACATACAAATGCTAGTAACTTTTTACTGGAGCGTCATAAAAAATTGAAATTTTGTAACATTAGAGTACTCGAGCCTCTTCTCAATTTAAGTTATCGCTCAAAGCTATGCTACCCTTGAGTCCCAAATCAAACACTGATAAAATTTCAAATGGCCGTAACTTCTATACGGTACGTCCTACACCTATCAAAGTTTGCAATATACAAATGTTTGTAACTTTTTACTCGAGCGTCATAAAACCTTGAAATTTTGTAACAATATAGTACTCGAGCCTCTTGTCAATTTAAGTTATCGCACAAAGCTATGCTACCCTTGAGTCCCAAATCAAACATTGCTAAAATTTCAAATGGCCCTAACTTCTATACGGTACATCCTACACATATCAAAGTTTGCAACATGCAAATGCTAGTAACTTTTTACTGGAGCGTCATAAAATCTTCCAAATTTTGTAACAATAAAGTACTCGAGCCTATTGTCAATTTAAGCTATCGCTCAAAGCTATGCTACCCTTGAGTCCCAAATCAAACACTGATAAAACTTCAAATTGCCCTAACTTCTGTACGGTACGTCCTACACCTATCAAAGATTGCAACATACAAATGCTTGTAACTTTTTACTAGAGCGTCATAAAACCTTGAAATTTTGTAACAACAAAGACGTCGAGCCTCTTGTCAATTTAAGCTGTCGCTCAAAGCTATGCTACCCTTGGCTCCCAAATCAAACAATGATAAAACTTCAAATGGCCCTAACTTCTATACGGTACGCCCTACACCTATCAAAGTTTGCAACATACAAATGCTTGTAACTTTTTACTGGAGCGTCATAAAACCTTGAAATTTTGTAACAATAAAGTACTCGAGCCTCTTGTCAATTTAAGCTATCGCACAAAGCTTTGCTACCCTTGAGTCCCAAATCAAACACTGCTAAAACTTCAAATGGCCCTAACTTCTATACGGTGCGTCCTAAACCTATCAAAGTTTGCAACATACAAATGCTTGTAACTTTTTATTGGAGCGTCATAAAACCTTGAAATTTTGTAACAATAAAGTACTCGAGCTTCTTGCCTATTTAAGCTATCGCTCAAAGCTATGCTACCCTTGAGTCCCAAATCGAACAATGATAATCAAATGGCCCTAACTTCTATACGGTACATCCTACACCTATCAAAGTTTGCAACATACAAATGCTTGTAACTTTTTACTGGAGCCATAAAACCTTGAAATTTTATAACAATAAAGTACTCGAGACTCTTCTCAATTTAAGCTATCGCTCAAAGCTATGCTACCCTTGAGTCCCAAATCAAACACTGATAAAACTTCAAATGGCTGTAACTTCTAGACGGTATGTCCTAAACCTATCAAAATTTGCAACATACAAATGCTAGTAACTTTTTACTGGAGCGTCATAAAACCTTGAAATTTTGTAACAATAAAGACCTCGAGCCTCTTGTCAATTTAAGCTGTCGCTCAAAGCTATGCTACCCTTGGGTCCCAAATCAAACAATGATAAAACTTCAAATGGCTCTAACTTCTATACGGTACGTCCTACACCTATCAAAGTTTGCAACATACAAATGCTTGTAACTTTTTACTGGAGCGTTATAAAACCTTGAAATTTTGTAACAATAAAGTACTCGAGCCTCTTGTCAATTTAAGCTATCGCACAAGGCTATGCTACCCTTGAGTCCCAAATCAAACACTGCTAAAATTTCAAATGGCCCTAACTTCTACACGGTACGTCCTACACCTATCAAAGTTTGCAACGTACAAATGCTTGTAACTTTTTACTGAAGCGTCATAAAACCTTCAAATTTTGTAACAATAAAGTACTCGAGCCTCTTGTCAATTTAAGCTATCGCTCAAAGCTTTGCTACCCTTGAGTCCCAAATCAAAACCTGATAAAACTTCAAATGGCCCTAACTTCTATACGGTACGTCCTAAACCTATCAAAGTTTGCAACATACAAAAGCTTGTAACTTTTTACTGAAGCGTCATAAAACCTTGAAATTTTGTAACAATAAAGTACTCGAGCCTCTTGTCAATTTAAGCTGTCGCTCAAAGCTATGCTACCCTTGGCTCCCAAATCAAACAATGATAAAACTTCAAATGGCCGTAACTTCTATACGGTACGTCCTACACCTATCAAAGTTTGCAATATACAAATGTTTGTAACGTTTTACTCGAGCGTCATAAAAAATTGAAATTTTGTAACATTAGAGTACTCGAGCCTCTTCTCAATTTAAGCTATCGCTCAAAGCTATGCTACCCTTGAGTCCCAAATCAAACACTGATAAAATTTCAAATGGCCGTAACTTCTATACGGTACGTCCTACACCTATCAAAGTTTGCAATATACAAATGTTTGTAACTTTTTACTCGAGCGTCATAAAACCTTGAAATTTTGTAACAATATAGTACTCGAGCCTCTTGTCAATTTAAGTTATCGCACAAAGCTATGCTACCCTTGAGTCCCAAATCAAACATTGCTAAAATTTCAAATGGCCCTAACTTCTATACGGTACATCCTACACATATCAAAGTTTGCAACATGCAAATGCTAGTAACTTTTTACTGGAGCGTCATAAAATCTTCCAAATTTTGTAACAATAAAGTACTCGAGCCTATTGTCAATTTAAGCTATCGCTCAAAGCTATGCTACCCTTGAGTCCCAAATCAAACACTGATAAAACTTCAAATTGCCCTAACTTATGTACGGTACGTCCTACACCTATCAAAGATTGCAACATACAAATGCTTGTAACTTTTTACTAGAGCGTCATAAAACCTTGAAATTTTGTAACAATAAAGACCTCGAGCCTCTTGTCAATTTAAGCTGTCGCTCAAAGCTATGCTACCCTTGGCTCCCAAATCAAACAATGATAAAACTTCAAATGGCCCTAACTTCTATACGGTACGCCCTACACCTATCAAAGTTTGCAACATACAAATGCTTGTAACTTTTTACTGGAGCGTCATAAAACCTTGAAATTTTGTAACAATAAAGTACTCGAGCCTCTTGTCAATTTAAGCTATCGCACAAAGCTTTGCTACCCTTGAGTCCCAAATCAAACACTGCTAAAACTTCAAATGGCCCTAACTTCTATACGGTGCGTCCTAAACCTATCAAAGTTTGCAACATACAAATGCTTGTAACTTTTTATTGGAGCGTCATAAAACCTTGAAATTTTGTAACAATAAAGTACTCGAGCTTCTTGCCTATTTAAGCTATCGCTCAAAGCTATGCTACCCTTGAGTCCCAAATCGAACAATGATAATCAAATGGCCCTAACTTCTATACGGTACATCCTACACCTATCAAAGTTTGCAACATACAAATGCTTGTAACTTTTTACTGGAGCCATAAAACCTTGAAATTTTATAACAATAAAGTACTCGAGACTCTTCTCAATTTAAGCTATCGCTCAAAGCTATGCTACCCTTGAGTCCCAAATCAAACACTGATAAAACTTCAAATGGCTGTAACTTCTAGACGGTATGTCCTAAACCTATCAAAATTTGCAACATACAAATGCTAGTAACTTTTTACTGGAGCGTCATAAAACCTTGAAATTTTGTAACAAAATAGACCTCGAGCCTCTTGTCAATTTAAGCTGTCGCTCAAAGCTATGCTACCCTTGGGTCCCAAATCAAACAATGATAAAACTTCAAATGGCTCTAACTTCTATACGGTACGTCCTACACCTATCAAAGTTTGCAACATACAAATGCTTGTAACTTTTTACTGGAGTGTCATAAAACCTTGAAATTTTGTAACAATAAAGTACTCGAGCCTCTTGTCAATTTAAGCTATCGCACAAGGCTATGCTACCCTTAAGTCCCAAATCAAACACTGCTAAAATTTCAAATGGCTGTAACTTCTATACGGTATGTCCTAAACCTATCAAAGTTTGCAACATACACTGCTAAAATTTCAAATGACCCTAACTTCTATACGGTACGTCCTACACCTATCAAAGTTTGCAACATACAAATGCTAGTAACTTTTTACTGGAGCGTCATAAAAGATTGAAATTTTGTAACAATATAGTACTCGAGCCTCTTGTCAATTTAAGCTGTCGCTCAAAGCTATGCTACCCTTGGGTCCCAAATCAAACAATGATAAAACTTCAAATGGCCCTAACTTCTATACGGTACGTCCTACACCTATCAAAGTTGGCAACATACAAATGCTTGTAACTTTTTACTGGAGCGTCATAAAACCTTGAAATTTTGTAACAAGAAAGTACTCGAGCCTCTTGTCAATTTAACCTATCGCTCAAAGCTATGCTACCCTTGAGTCCCAAATCAAACACTGCTAAAATTTCAAATGGCCCTAACTTCTATACGGTACGTCCTACACCTATCAAAGTTTGCAACATACAAATGCTTGTAACTTTTTACTGAAGCGTCATAAAACCTTGAAATTTTGTAACAATAAAGTACTCTAGCCTCTTGTCAATTTAAGCTATCGCTCAAAGCTTTGCTACCCTTGAGTCCCAAATCAAACCCTGATAAAACTTCAAATGGCCCTAACTTCTATACGGTACGTCCTAAACCTATCAAAGTTTGCAACATACAAATGCTTGTAACTTTTTACTGAAGCGTCATAAAACCTTGAAATTTTGTAACAATAAAGTACTCGAGCCTCTTGTCAATTTAAGCTGTCGCTCAAAGCTATGCTACCCTTGGCTCCCAAATCAAACAATGATAAAACTTCAAATGGCCCTAACTTCTATATGGTACGCCCTACACCTATCAAAGTTTGCAACATACAAATGCTTGTAACTTTTTACTGGAGCGTCATAAAACCTTGAAATTTTGTAACAATAAAGTACTCGAGCCTCTTGTCAATTTAAGCTATCGCACAAAGCTATGCCACCCTTGAGTCCCAAATCAAACACTGCTAAAATTTGAAATGGCCCTAACTTCTATACGGTACGTCCTACACCTATCAAAGTTTGCAACATACAAATGCTTGTAACTTTTTACTGAAGCGTCATAAAACCTTGAAATTTTGTAACAATAAAGTACTCGAGCCTCTTGTCAATTTAAGCTATCGCTCAAAGCTTTGCTACCCTTGAGTCCCAAATCAAACACTGATAAAACTTCAAATGGCCCTAACTTCTATACGGTACGTCCTAAACCTATCAAAGTTTGCAACATACTAATGCTTGTAACTTTTTATTGGAGCGTCATAAAACCTTGCAATTTTGTAACAATAAAGTACTCGAGCTTCTTGCCAATTTAAGCTATCGCTCAAAGCTATGCTACCCTTGAGTCCCAAATCAAACACTGATAAAACTTCAAATGGCCCTAACTTCTATACGGTACGTCCTACACCTATCAAAGTATATAACATACAAATGCTTGTAACTTTTTACTGGATCGTCATAAAACCGTGAAATTTTGTAACAATAAAGTACTCGAGCCTCTTTTCAATTTAAGCTATCGCACAAAGCTATGCTAACCTTGAGGCGCAAATCAAACACTTATAAAACTTCAAATGGCCCTAACTTCTATACGGTACGTCCTACACCTATCAAAGTTGGCAACATACAAATGCTTGTAACTTTTTACTGGAGCGTCATAAAACCTTGAAATTTTGTAACAATAAAGTACTCGAGCCTCTTGTCAATTTAACCTATCGCTCAAAGCTATGCTACAATTGAGTCCCAAATCGAACAATGATAAAACTTCAAATGGCCCTAACTTCTATACGGTACGTCCTACACCTATCAAAGTTTGCTACATACAAATGCTTGTAACTTTTTACTGGAGCGTCATAAAACGTTGAAATTTTGTAACAATAAAGTACTCGAACCTCTTCTCAATTTAAGCTATCGCTGAAAGATATGCTACCCTTGAGTCCCAAATCAAACACTGATAAAACTTGAAATGGCCCTAACTCCTGTACGGTACGTCCTACACCTATCAAAGTTTGCAACATACAAATGCTTGTAACTTTTGACTGGAGCGTCATAAAACCTTGAAATTTTGTAACAAAATAGACCTCGAGCCTCTTGTCAATTTAAGCTGTCGCTCAAAGCTATGCTACCCTTGGGTCCCAAATCAAACAATGATAAAACTTCAAATGGCTCTAACTTCTATACGGTACGTCCTACACCTATCAAAGTTTGCAACATACAAATGCTTGTAACTTTTTACTGGAGTGTCATAAAACCTTGAAATTTTGTAACAATAAAGTACTCGAGCCTCTTGTCAATTTAAGCTATCGCACAAGGCTATGCTACCCTTAAGTCCCAAATCAAACACTGCTAAAATTTCAAATGGCTGTAACTTCTATACGGTATGTCCTAAACCTATCAAAGTTTGCAACATACACTGCTAAAATTTCAAATGACCCTAACTTCTATACGGTACGTCCTACACCTATCAAAGTTTGCAACATACAAATGCTAGTAACTTTTTACTGGAGCGTCATAAAAGATTGAAATTTTGTAACAATATAGTACTCGAGCCTCTTGTCAATTTAAGCTGTCGCTCAAAGCTATGCTACCCTTGGGTCCCAAATCAAACAATGATAAAACTTCAAATGGCCCTAACTTCTATACGGTACGTCCTACACCTATCAAAGTTGGCAACATACAAATGCTTGTAACTTTTTACTGGAGCGTCATAAAACCTTGAAATTTTGTAACAAGAAAGTACTCGAGCCTCTTGTCAATTTAACCTATCGCTCAAAGCTATGCTACCCTTGAGTCCCAAATCAAACACTGCTAAAATTTCAAATGGCCCTAACTTCTATACGGTACGTCCTACACCTATCAAAGTTTGCAACATACAAATGCTTGTAACTTTTTACTGAAGCGTCATAAAACCTTGAAATTTTGTAACAATAAAGTACTCTAGCCTCTTGTCAATTTAAGCTATCGCTCAAAGCTTTGCTACCCTTGAGTCCCAAATCAAACCCTGATAAAACTTCAAATGGCCCTAACTTCTATACGGTAAGTCCTAAACCTATCAAAGTTTGCAACATACAAATGCTTGTAACTTTTTCCTGAAGCGTCATAAAACCTTGAAATTTTGTAACAATAAAGTACTCGAGCCTCTTGTCAATTTAAGCTGTCGCTCAAAGCTATGCTACCCTTGGCTCCCAAATCAAACAATGATAAAACTTCAAATGGCCCTAACTTCTATACGGTACGCCCTACACCTATCAAAGTTTGCAACATACAAATGCTTGTAACTTTTTACTGGAGCGTCATAAAACCTTGAAATTTTGTAACAATAAAGTACTCGAGCCTCTTGTCAATTTAAGCTATCGCACAAAGCTATGCCACCCTTGAGTCCCAAATCAAACACTGCTAAAATTTGAAATGGCCCTAACTTCTATACGGTACGTCCTACACCTATCAAAGTTTGCAACATACAAATGCTTGTAACTTTTTACTGAAACGTCATAAAACCTTGAAATTTTGTAACAATAAAGTACTCGAGCCTCTTGTCAATTTAAGCTATCGCTCAAAGCTTTGCTACCCTTGAGTCCCAAATCAAACACTGATAAAACTTCAAATGGCCCTAACTTCTATACGGTACGTCCTAAACCTATCAAAGTTTGCAACATACTAATGCTTGTAACTTTTTATTGGAGCGTCATAAAACCTTGCAATTTTGTAACAATAAAGTACTCGAGCTTCTTGCCAATTTAAGCTATCGCTCAAAGCTATGCTACCCTTGAGTCCCAAATCAAACACTGATAAAACTTCAAATGGCCCTAACTTCTATACGGTACGTCCTACACCTATCAAAGTATATAACATACAAATGCTTGTAACTTTTTACTGGATCGTCATAAAACCGTGAAATTTTGTAACAATAAAGTACTCGAGCCTCTTTTCAATTTAAGCTATCGCACAAAGCTATGCTAACCTTGAGGCGCAAATCAAACACTTATAAAACTTCAAATGGCCCTAACTTCTATACGGTACGTCCTACACCTATCAAAGTTGGCAACATACAAATGCTTGTAACTTTTTACTGGAGCGTCATAAAACCTTGAAATTTTGTAACAATAAAGTACTCGAGCCTCTTGTCAATTTAACCTATCGCTCAAAGCTATGCTACAATTGAGTCCCAAATCGAACAATGATAAAACTTCAAATGGCCCTAACTTCTATACGGTACGGCCTACACCTATCAAAGTTTGCTACATACAAATGCTTGTAACTTTTTACTGGAGCGTAATAAAACCTTGAAATTTTGTAACAATAAAGTACTCGAACCTCTTCTCAATTTAAGCTATCGCTGAAAGATATGCTACCCTTGAGTCCCAAATCAAACACTGATCAAACTTCAAATGGCTGTAACTTCTATATGGTACGTCCTAAACCTATCAAAGTTTGCAACATACACTGCTAAAATTTCAAATGACCCTAACTTCTATACGGTACGTCCTACACCTATCAAAGTTTGCAACATACAAATGCTAGTAACTTTTTACTGGAGCGTCATAAAACCTTGAAATTTTGTAACAATATAGTACTCGAGCCTCTTGTAAATTTAAGCTGTCGCTCAAAGCTATGCTACCCTTGGGCCCCAAATCAAACACTGATAAAACTTCAAATGGCCCTAACTTCTATACGGTACGTCCTACACCTATCAAAGTTCGCAACATACAAATGCTTGTAACTTTTTACTGGAGCGTCATAAAACCTTGAAATTTTGTAACAATAAAGAACTCGAGCCTCTTGTCAATTTAAACTGTCGCTCAAAGCTATGCTACCCTTGGGTCCCAAATCAAACAATGATAAAACTTCAAATGGCCCTAACTTCAATACGGTACGTCCTACACCTATCAAAGTTTTCAACATACAAATGCCTGTAACTTTTTACTGGAACGTCATAAAACCTTGAAATTTTGTAACAATAAAGTACTCGAAACTCTTGTCTATTTAAGCTATCGCACAAGGCTATGCTACCCTTGAGTCCCAAATCAAACACTGCTACAAATGGCCCTAACTTCTATACGGTACGTCCTACACCTATCAAAGTTTGCAACGTAATGCTTGTAACTTTTTACTGAAGCGTCATAAAACCTTGAAATTTTGTAACAATAAAGTACTCGAGCCTCTTGTCAATTTAAGCTATCGCTCTTAGCTTTGCTACCCTTGAGTCGCAAATCAAACACTTATAAAACTTCAAATGGCCTTAACTTCTATACGGTACGTCCTACACCTATCAAAGTTGGCAACATACAAATGCTTGTAACTTTTTACTGGAGCGTCATAAAACCTTGAAATTTTGTAACAATAAAGTACTCGAGCCTCTTGTCAATTTAAGCTATCGCTCAAAGCTATGCTACCCTTGAGTCCCAAATCAAACACTGATAAAACTTCAAATGGCTGTAACTTCTATACGGTATGTCCTAAACCTATCAAAGTTTGCAACATACACTGCTAAAATTTCAAGTGACCCTAACTTCTATACGGTACGTCCTACACCTATCAAAGTTTGCAACATACAAATGCTAGTAACTTTTTACTGGAGCGTCATAAAATCTTGAAATTTTGTAACAATAAAGTACTCGAGCCTCTTGTCAATTTAAGCTATCGCACAAAGCTATGCCACCCTTGAGTCCTAAATCAAACACTGCTAAAATTTGAAATGGCCCTAACTTCTATACGGTACGTCCTACACCTATCAAAGTTTGCAACATACAAATGCTTGTAACTTTTTACTGAAGCGTCATAAAACCTTGAAATTTTGTAACAATAAAGTACTCGAGCCTCTTGTCCATTTAAGCTATCGCTCAAAGCTTTGCTACCCTTGAGTCCCAAATCAAACACTGATAAAACTTCAAATGGCCCTAACTTCTATACGGTACGTCCTAAACCTATCAAAGTTTGCAACATACTAATGCTTGTAACTTTTTATTGGAGCGTCATAAAACCTTGAAATTTTGTAACAATAAAGTACTCGAGCTTCTTGCCAATTTAAGCTATCGCTCAAAGCTATGCTACCCTTGAGTCCCAAATCAAACACTGATAAAACTTCAAATGGCCCTAACTTCTATACGGTACGTCCTACACCTATCAAAGTATATAACATACAAATGCTTGTAACTTTTTACTGGAGCGTCATAAAACCGTGAAATTTTGTAACAATAAAGTACTCGAGCCTCTTGTCAATTTAAGCTATCGCACAAAGCTATGCTAACCTTGAGGCGCAAATCAAACACTTATAAAACTTCAAATGGCCCTAACTTCTATACGGTACGTCCTACACCTATCAAAGTTTGCAACATACAAATGCTTGTAACTTTTTACTGGAGCGTCATAAAACCTTGAAATTTTGTAACAATAAAGTACTCGAGCCTCTTGTCAATTTAACCTATCGCTGAAAGCTATGCTACCCTTGAGTTCCAAATCGAACAATGATAAAACTTCAAATGGCCCTAACTTCTATACGGTACGTCCTACACCTATCAAAGTTTGCAACATACAAATGCTTGTAACTTTTTACTGGAGCGTCATAAAACCTTGAAATTTTGTAACAATAAAGTACTCGAACCTCTTCTCAATTTAAGCTATCGCTGAAAGATATGCTACCCTTGAGTCCCAAATCAAACACTGATCAAACTTCAAATGGCTGTAACTTCTATACGGTACGTCCTAAACCTATCAAAGTTTGCAACATACACTGCTAAAATTTCAAATGACCCTAACTTCTATACGGTACGTCCTACACCTATCAAAGTTTGCAACATACAAATGCTAGTAACTTTTTACTGGAGCGTCATAAAATCTTGAAATTTTGTAACAATAAAGTACTCGAGCCTCTTGTCAATTTAAGCTAGCGCACAAAGCTATGCCACCCTTGAGTCCCAAATCAAACAATGATAAAACTTCAAATGGCCCTAACTTCAATACGGTACGTCCTACACCTATCAAAGTTTTCAACATACAAATGCCTGTAACTTTTTACTGGAACGTCATAAAACCTTGAAATTTTGTAACAATAAAGTACTCGAGCCTCTTGTCAATTTAAGCTATCGCACAAGGCTATGCTACCCTTGAGTCCCAAATCAAACACTGCTAAAATTTCAAATGGCCCTAACTTCTATACGGTACGTCCTACACCTATCAAAGTTTGCAACGTACAAATGCTTGTAACTTTTTACTGAAGCGTCATAAAACCTTGAAATTTTGTAACAATAAAGTACTCGAGCCTATTGTCAATTTAAGCTATCGCTCTTAGCTTTGCTACCCTTGAGTCCCAAATCAAACACTTATAAAACTTCAAATGGCCCTAACTTCTATACGGTACGTCCTACACCTATCAAAGTTGGCAACATACAAATGCTTGTAACTTTTTACTGGAGCGTCATAAAACCTTGAAATTTTGTAACAATAAAGTACTCGAGCCTCTTGTCAATTTAAGCTGTCGCTCAAAGCTATGCTACCCTTGGGTCCCAAATAAAACACTGATAAAACTTCAAATGGCTGTAACTTCTATACGGTATGTCCTAAACCTATCAAAGTTTGCAACATACACTGCTAAAATTTCAAATGACCCTAACTTCTATACGGTACGTCCTACACCTATCAAAGTTTGCAACATACAAATGCTAGTAACTTTTTTCTGGAGCGTCATAAAATCTTGAAATTTTGTAACAATATAGTACTCGAGCCTCTTGTCAATTTAAGCTGACGCTCAAAGCTATGCTACCCTTGGGTCCCAAATCAAACAATGATAAAACTTCAAATGGCCGTAACTTCTATACGGTACGTTCTACACCTCTCAAAGTTTGCAACATACAAATGCTTGTAACTTTTTACTGGAGCGTCATAAAACCTTGAAATTTTGTAACAATAAAGACCTCGAGCCTCTTGTCAATTTAAGCTGTCGCTCAAAGCTATGATACCCTTGGGTCCCAAATCAAACAATGATAAAACTTCAAATGGCTCTAACTTCTATACGGTACGTCCTACACCTATCAAAGTTTGCAACATACAAATGCTTGTAACTTTTTACTGGAGTGTCATAAAACCTTGAAATTTTGTAACAATAAAGTACTCGAGCCTCTTGTCAATTTAAGCTATCGCACAAGGCTATGCTACCCTTGAGTCCCAAATCAAACACTGCTAAAATTTCAAATGGCCCTAACTTATACACGGTACGTCCTACACCTATCAAAGTTTGCAACGTACAAATGCTTGTAACTTTTTACTTAAGCGTCATAAAACCTTCAAATTTTGTAACAATAAAGTACTCGAGCCTCTTGTCAATTTAAGCTATCGCTCTTAGCTTTGCTACCCTTGAGTCCCAAATCAAACACTGCTAAAATTTCAAATGGCCCTAACTTCTATACGGTACGTCCTACACCTATCAAAGTTTGCAACGTACAAATGCTTGTAACTTTTTACTGGAGCGTCATAAAACCTTGAAATTTTGTAACAATAAAGTACTCGAACCTCTTCTCAATTTAAGCTATCGCTGAAAGATATGCTACCCTTGAGTCCCAAATCAAACACTGATCAAACTTCAAATGGCTGTAACTTCTATACGGTACGTCCTAAACCTATCAAAGTTTGCAACATACACTGCTAAAATTTCAAATGACCCTAACTTCTATACGGTACGTCCTACACCTATCAAAGTTTGCAACATACAAATGCTAGTAACTTTTTACTGGAGCGTCATAAAATCTTGAAATTTTGTAACAATAAAGTACTCGAGCCTCTTGTCAATTTAAGCTAGCGCACAAAGCTATGCCACCCTTGAGTCCCAAATCAAACAATGATAAAACTTCAAATGGCCCTAACTTCAATACGGTACGTCCTACACCTATCAAAGTTTTCAACATACAAATGCCTGTAACTTTTTACTGGAACGTCATAAAACCTTGAAATTTTGTAACAATAAAGTACTCGAGCCTCTTGTCAATTTAAGCTATCGCACAAGGCTATGCTACCCTTGAGTCCCAAATCAAACACTGCTAAAATTTCAAATGGCCCTAACTTCTATACGGTACGTCCTACACCTATCAAAGTTTGCAACGTACAAATGCTTGTAACTTTTTACTGAAGCGTCATAAAACCTTGAAATTTTGTAACAATAAAGTACTCGAGCCTATTGTCAATTTAAGCTATCGCTCTTAGCTTTGCTACCCTTGAGTCCCAAATCAAACACTTATAAAACTTCAAATGGCCCTAACTTCTATACGGTACGTCCTACACCTATCAAAGTTGGCAACATACAAATGCTTGTAACTTTTTACTGGAGCGTCATAAAACCTTGAAATTTTGTAACAATAAAGTACTCGAGCCTCTTGTCAATTTAAGCTGTCGCTCAAAGCTATGCTACCCTTGGGTCCCAAATCAAACACTGATAAAACTTCAAATGGCTGTAACTTCTATACGGTATGTCCTAAACCTATCAAAGTTTGCAACATACACTGCTAAAATTTCAAATGACCCTAACTTCTATACGGTACGTCCTACACCTATCAAAGTTTGCAACATACAAATGCTAGTAACTTTTTTCTGGAGCGTCATAAAATCTTGAAATTTTGTAACAATATAGTACTCGAGCCTCTTGTCAATTTAAGCTGACGCTCAAAGCTATGCTACCCTTGGGTCCCAAATCAAACAATGATAAAACTTCAAATGGCCGTAACTTCTATACGGTACGTTCTACACCTCTCAAAGTTTGCAACATACAAATGCTTGTAACTTTTTACTGGAGCGTCATAAAACCTTGAAATTTTGTAACAATAAAGACCTCGAGCCTCTTGTCAATTTAAGCTGTCGCTCAAAGCTATGATACCCTTGGGTCCCAAATCAAACAATGATAAAACTTCAAATGGCTCTAACTTCTATACGGTACGTCCTACACCTATCAAAGTTTGCAACATACAAATGCTTGTAACTTTTTACTGGAGTGTCATAAAACCTTGAAATTTTGTAACAATAAAGTACTCGAGCCTCTTGTCAATTTAAGCTATCGCACAAGGCTATGCTACCCTTGAGTCCCAAATCAAACACTGCTAAAATTTCAAATGGCCCTAACTTATACACGGTACGTCCTACACCTATCAAAGTTTGCAACGTACAAATGCTTGTAACTTTTTACTTAAGCGTCATAAAACCTTCAAATTTTGTAACAATAAAGTACTCGAGCCTCTTGTCAATTTAAGCTATCGCTCTTAGCTTTGCTACCCTTGAGTCCCAAATCAAACACTGCTAAAATTTCAAATGGTCCTAACTTCTATACGGTACGTCCTACACCTATCAAAGTTTGCAACATACAAATGCTTGTAACTTTTTACTGAAGCGTCATAAAACCTTAAAATTTTGTAACAATAAAGTACTCTAGCCTCTTGTCAATTTAAGCTATCGCTCAAAGCTTTGCTACCCTTGAGTCCCAAATCAAACCCTGATAAAACTTCAAATGGCCCTAACTTCTATACGGTACGTCCTAAACCTATCAAAGTTTGCAACATACAAATGCTTGTAACTTTTTACTGAAGCGTCATAAAACCTTGAAATTTTGTAACAATAAAGATCTCGAGCCTCTTGTCAATTTAGGCTGTCGCTCAAAGCAATGCTACCCTTGAGTCCCAAATCAAACAATGATAAAACTTCAAATGGCCCTAACTTCTATACGGTACGTCCTACACCTATCAAAGTTTGCAACATACAAATGCTTGTAACTTTTTACTGGAGCGTCATAAAACCTTGAAATTTTGTAACAATAAAGTACTCGAACTTCTTGTCAATTTAAACTATCGCTCTTAGCTTTACTACCCTTGAGTCCCAAATCAAACACTGCTAAAATTTCAAATGGCCCTAACTTCTATACGGTACGTCCTACACCTATCAAAGTTTGCAACGTACAAATGCTTGTAACTTTTTACTGAAGCGTCATAAAACCTTGAAATTTTGTAACAATAAAGTACTCGAGCCTCTTGTCAATTTAAGCTATCGCACAAAGCTATGCTACCCTTGAGTCCCAAATCAAACACTGCTAAAATTTCAAATGGCCCTAACTTCTATACGGTACGTCCTACACCTATCAAAGTTTGTAACATACAAATGCTAGTAACTTTTTACTGGAGCGTCATAAAATCTTGAAATTTTGTAACAATAAAGTACTTGAGCCTCTTGTCAATTAAATCTATCGCTCAAAGCTATGCTACCCTTGAGTCCCAAATCAAACACTGATAAAACTTCAAATGGCCCTAACTTCTGCACGGTACGTCCTACACCTATCAAAGTTTGCAACATACAAATGCTTGTAACTTTTTACTGGAGCGTCATAAAACCTTGAAATTTTGTAACAATAAAGACCTCGAGCCTCTTGTCAATTTAAGCTGTCGCTCAAAGCTATGCTACCCGTGGGTCCCAAATCAAACAATGATAAAACTTCAAATGGCCCTAACTTCTATATGGTACGTCCTACACCTATCAAAGTTTGCAACATACAAATGCTTGTAACTTTTTTCTGGAGCGTCATAAAACCTTGAAATATTGTAACAATAAAGTACTCGAGCCTCTTGTCAATTTAAACTATCGCTCTTAGCTTTGCTACCCTTGAGTCCCAAATCAAACACTGCTAAAATTTCAAATGGCCCTAACTTCTATACGGTACGTCCTACACCTATCAAAGTTTGCAACGTACAAATGCTTGTAACTTTTTACTGCAGCGTCATAAAACCTTGAAATTTTGTAACAATAAAGTACTCGAGCCTCTTGTCAATTTAAGCTATCGCTCAAAGCTATGCTACCCATGAGTCCCAAATCAAACACTGATAAAATTTCAAATGGCCCTAACATCTATACGGTACGTCCTACACCTATCAAAGTTTGCAACATACAAATGCTTGTAACTTTTTACTGGAGCGTCATAAAACCTTGAAATTTTGTAACAATAAAGTATTCGAGCCTCTTGTCAATTTAAGCTATCGCACAAAGCTATGCTACCCTTGAGTCCCAAATCAAACACTGATAAAATTTCAAATGGCCCTAACTTCTATACGGGACGTCCTACACCTATCAAAGTTTGCAACATACAAATGCTAGTAACTTTTTACTGGAGCGTCATAAAATCTTGAAATTTTGTAACAATAAAGTACTCGAGCCTCTTGTCAATTTAAGTTATCGCACAAGGCTATGCTACCCTTGAGTCCCAAATCAAACAATGCTAAAATTTCAAATGGCCCTAACTTCTATACGGTACGTCTTACACCTATCAAAGTTTGCAACGTACAAATGCTTGTAACTTTTCACTGAAGCGTCATAAAACCTTGAAATTTTGTAACAATAAAGACCTCGAGCCTCTTGTCAATTAAAGCTGTCGCTCAAAGCTATGCTACCCTTGGGTCCCAAATCAAACAATGATAATACTTCAAATGGCCCTAACTTCTATACGGTACGTCCTACACCTATCAAACTTTGCAACATACAAATGCTTGTAACTTTTTATTGAAGCGTCATAAAACCCTGAAATTTTGTAACAATAAAATACTCGAGCCTCTTGTCAATTTAAGCTATCGCACAAAGCTATGCTATCCTTGAGTCCCATATCAAACACTGCTAAAATTTCAAATGGCCCTAACTTCTATACGGTACGTCCTACACCTATCAAAGTTTGCAACATACAAATGCTAGTAACTTTTTACTGGAGCGTCATAAAATCTTGAAATTTTGTAACAATAAAGTACTCGAGCCTCTTGTCAATTAAAGCTATCGCTCAAAGCTATGCTACCCTTGAATCCCAAATCAAACACTGATAAAACTTCAAATGGCCCCAACTTCTGTACGGTACGTCCTACACCTATCAAAATTTGCAACATACAAATGCTTGTAACTTTTTACTGGAGCGTCATAAAACCTTGAAATTTTTTAACAATAAAGACCTCGAGCCTCTTGTCAATTTAAGCTGTCGCTCAAAGCTATGCTACCCTTGGGTCCGAAATCAAACAATGATAAAACTTCAAATGGCCCAAACTTCTATACGGTACGTCCTACACCTATCAAAGTTTGCAACATACAAATGCTTGTAACTTTTTACTGGAACGTCATAAAACCTTGAAATTTTGTAACAATAAAGTACTCGAGCCTCTTGTCAATTTAAGCTATCGCACAAGGCTATGCTACCCTTGAGTCCCAAATCAAACACTGATAAAACTTCAAATGGCCCCAACTTCTGTACGGTACGTCCTACACCTATCAAAGTTTGCAACATACAAATGCTTGTAACTTTTTACTGGAGCGTCATAAAACCTTGAAATTTTGTAACAATAAAGTACTCGAGCCTCTTGTCAATTTAAACTATCGCTCTTAGCTTTGCTACCCTTGAGTCCCAAATCAAACACTGCTAAAATTTCAAATGGCCCTACTTCTAGACGGTACGTCCAACACCTATCAAAGTTTGCAACGTACAAATGCTTGTAACTTTTTACTGCAGCGTCATAAAACCTTGACATTTTGTAACAATAAAGTACTCGAGCCTCTTGTCAATTTAAGCTATCGCTCAAAGCTATGCTACCCTTGAGTCCCAAATCAAACACTGATAAAATTTCAAATGGCCCTAACTTCTATACGGTACGTCCTACACCTATCAAAGTTTGCGACATACAAATGCTTGTAACTTTTTACTGGAGCGTCATAAAACCTTGAAATTTTGTAACAATAAAGTATTCGAGCCTCTTGTCAATTTAAGCTATCGCACAAAGCTATGCTACCCTTGAGTCGCAAATCAAACACTGCTAAAATTTCAAATGGCCCTAACTTCTATACGGTACGTCCTACACCTATCAAAGTTTGCAACATACAAATGCTTGTAACTTTTTACTCGAGCGTCATAAAACCTTGAAATTTTGTAACAATATAGTACTCTAGCCTATTGTCAATTTAAGCTATCGCACAAAGCTATGCTACCCTTGAGTCCCAAATCAAACACTGCTAAAATTTCAAATGGCCCTAACGTCTATACGGTACGTCCTACACCTATCAAAGTTTGCAACATACAAATGCTAGTAACTTTTTACTGGAGCGTCATAAAATCTTGAAATTTTGTAACAATAAAGTACTCGAGCCTCTTGTCAATTAAAGCTATCGCTCAAAGCTATGCTACCCTTGAATCCCAAATCAAACACTGATAAAACTTCAAATGGCCCTAACTTCTGTACGGTTCGTCCTACACCTATCAAAATTTGCAACATACAAATGCTTGTAACTTTTTACTGGAGCGTCATAAAACCTTGATATTTTGTAACAATAAAGACCTCGAGCCTCTTGTCAATTTAAGCTGTCGCTCAAAGCTATGCTACCCTTGGGTCCCAAATCAAACAATGATAAAACTTCAAATGGCCCTAACTTCTATACGGTACGTCCTACACCTATCAAAGTTTGCAACATACCAATGCTTGTAACTTTTTACTGGAACGTCATAAAACCTTGCAATTTTGTAACAATAAAGTACTCGAGCCTCTTGTCAATTTAAGCTATCGCACAAGGCTATGCTACCCTTGAGTCCCAAATCAAACACTGCTAAAATTTCAAATGGCCCTAACTTCTATACGGTACGTCCTACACCTATCAAACTTTGCAAAATACAAATGCTTGTAACTTTTTACTGAAGCGTCATAAAACCTTGAAATTTTGTAACAATAAAATACTCGAGCCTCTTGTTAATTTAAGCTATCGCTCAAAGCTTTGCTACCCTTGAGTCCCAAATCGAACACTGATAAAACTTCAAATGGCCCTAACTTCTATACAGTACGTCCTACACCTATCAAAGTTTGCAACATACAAATGCTTGTAACTTTTTACTGGAGCGTCATAAAACCTTGAAGTTTTGTAACAATAAAGTACTCGAGCCTCTTGTCAATTTAAGCTGTCGATCAAAGCTATGCTACCCTTGAGTCCCAAATCAAACACTGATAAAACTTCAAATGGCCCCAACTTCTGTACGGTACGTCCTACACCTATCAAGCTTTGCAACATACAAATGCTTGTAACTTTTTACTGAAGCGTCATAAAACCTTGAAATTTTGTAACAATAAAATACTCGAGCCTCTTGTCAATTAAAGCTATCGCTCAAAGTTATGCTACCCTTGAGTCCCAAATCAAACACTGCTAAAATTTCAAATGGCCTTAAATTCTATACGGTATGTCCTACACCTATCAAAGTTTGTAACATACAAATGCTAGTAACTTTTTACTGGAGCGTCATAAAAAATTTTGTAACAATAGAGTACTCGAGCCTCTTCTCAATTTAAGCTATCGCTCAAAGCTATGCTACCCTTGAGTCCCAAATCAAACACTGATAAAACTTCAAATGGCCGTAACTTCTATACGTTACGTCCTACACCTATCAAAGTTTGCAACATACAAATGTTTGTAACTTTTTACTCGAGCGTCATAAAACCTTGAAATTTTGTAACAATATAGTACTCGAGCCTCTTGTCAATTTAAGTTATCGCACAAAGCTATGCTACCCTTGAGTCCCAAATCAAACACTGCTAAAATTTCAAATGGCCCTAACTTCTATACGGTACGTCCTACACATATCAAAGTTTGCAACATGCAAAACTTTTTACTGGAGCGTCATAAAATCTTGAAATTTTGTAACAATAAAGTACTCGAGCCTCTTGTCAATTTAAGCTATCGCTCAAAGCTATGCTACCCTTGAGTCCCAAATCAAACACTGATAAAACTTCAAATGGCCCTAACTTCTGTACGGTACGTCGTACACCTATCAAAGATTGCAACATACAAATGCTTGTAACTTTTTACTGGAGCGTCATGAAACCTTGAAATTTTGTAACAATAAAGTACTCGAGCCTCTTGCCAATTTAAGCTATCGCTCAAAGCTTTGCTACCCTTGAGTCCCAAATCAAACACTGATAAAATTTCAAATGGCCCTAACTTCTATACGGTACGTCCTACACCTATCAAAGTTTGCAACATACAAATGCTTGTAACTTTTTACTCGAGCATCATAAAACCTTGAAATTTTGTAACAATATAGTACTCTAGCCTCTTGTCAATTTAAGCTATCGCACAAAGCTATGCTACCCTTGAGTCCCAAATCAAACACTGCTAAAATTTGAAATGGCCCTAACGTCTATACGGTACGTCCTACACCTATCAAAGTTTGCAACATACAAATGCTAGTAACTTTTTACTGGAGCGTCATAAAATCTTGAAATTTTGTAACAATAAAGTACTCGAGCCTCTTGTCAATTAAAGCTATCGCTCAAAGCTATGCTACCCTTGAATCCCAAATCAAACACTGATAAAACTTCAAATGGCCCTAACTTCTGTACGGTTCGTCCTACACCTATCAAAATTTGCAACATACAAATGCTTGTAACTTTTTACTGGAGCGTCATAAAACCTTGAAATTTTGTAACAATAAAGACCTCGAGCTTCTTGTCAATTTAAGCTGTCGCTCAAAGCTATGCTACCCTTGGGTCCCAAATCAAACAATGATAAAACTTCAAATCGCCCTAACTTCTATACGGTACGTCCTACACCTATCAAAGTTTGCAACATACAAATGCTTGTAACTTTTTACTGGAACGTCATAAAACCTTGAAATTTTGTAACAATAAAGTACTCGAGCCTCTTGTCAATTTAAGCTATCGCACAAGGCTATGCTACCCTTGAGTCCCAAATCAAACACTGCTAAAATTTCAAATGGCCCTAACTTCTATACGGTACGTTCTACACCTATCAAACTTTGCAACATACAAATGCTTGTAACTTTTTACTGAAGCGTCATAAAACCTTGAAATTTTGTAACAATAAAATACTCGAGCCTCTTGTTAATTTAAGCTATCGCTCAAAGCTTTGCTACCCTTGAGTCCCAAATCGAACACTGATAAAACTTCAAATGGCCCTAACTTCTATACAGTACGTCCTACACCAATCAAAGTTTGCAGCATACAAATGCTTGTAACTTTTTACTGGAGCGTCATAAAACCTTGAAGTTTTGTAACAATAAAGTACTCGAGCCTCTTGTCAATTTAAGCTGTCGATCAAAGCTATGCTACCCTTGAGTCCCAAATCAAACACTGATAAAACTTCAAATGGCCCCAACTTCTGTACGGTACGTCCTACACCTATCAAAGTTTGTAACATACAAATGCTAGTAACTTTTTACTGGAGCGTCATAAAAAATTTTGTAACAATAGAGTACTCGAGCCTCTTCTCAATTTAAGCTATCGCTCAAAGCTATGCTACCCTTGAGTCCCAAATCAAACACTGATAAAACTTCAAATGGCCGTAACTTCTATACGTTACGTCCTACACCTATCAAAGTTTGCAACATACAAATGTTTGTAACTTTTTACTCGAGCGTCATAAAACCTTGAAATTTTGTAACAATATAGTACTCGAGCCTCTTGTCAATTTAAGTTATCGCACAAAGCTATGCTACCCTTGAGTCCCAAATCAAACACTGCTAAAATTTCAAATGGCCCTAACTTCTATACGGTACGTCCTACACATATCAAAGTTTGCAACATGCAAAACTTTTTACTGGAGCGTCATAAAATCTTGAAATTTTGTAACAATAAAGTACTCGAGCCTCTTGTCAATTTAAGCTATCGCTCAAAGCTATGCTACCCTTGAGTCCCAAATCAAACACTGATAAAACTTCAAATGGCCCTAACTTCTGTACGGTATGTCCTACACCTATCAAAGATTGCAACATACAAATGCTTGTAACTTTTTACTGGACCGTCATAAAACCTTGAAATTTTGTAACAATAAAGACCTCGAGCCTCTTGTCAATTTAAGCTGTCGCTCAAAGCTATGCTACCCTTGGCTCCCAAATCAAACAATGATAAAACTTCAAATGGCCCTAACTTCTATACGGTACGCCCTACATCTATCAAAGTTTGCAACATACAAATGCTTGTAACTTTTTACTGGAGCGTCATAAAACCTTGAAATTTTGTAACAATAAAGTACTCGAGCTTCTTGCCTATTTAAGTTATCGCTCAAAGCTATGCTACCCTTGAGTCCCAAATCAAACACTGATAAAACTTCAAATGGCCCTAACTTCTATACGGTACGTCCTAAACCTATCAAAGTTTGCAACATACAAAAGCTTGTAACTTTTTACTGAAGCGTCATAAAACCTTGAAATTTTGTAACAATAAAGTACTCGAGCCTCTTGTCAATTTAAGCTGTCGCTCAAAGCTATGCTACCCTTGGCTCCCAAATCAAACAATGATAAAACTTCAAATGGCCCTAACTTCTATACGGTACGCCCTACACCTATCAAAGTTTGT
Organism: Clusia tigrina; assembly: GCA_920105625.2. Taxonomy (NCBI): domain Eukaryota; kingdom Metazoa; phylum Arthropoda; class Insecta; order Diptera; family Clusiidae; genus Clusia; species Clusia tigrina. The sequence goes on along the minus strand of CAKKTE020000412.1, from coordinate 279,474 downwards.
AACATACAAATGCTAGTAACTTTTTACTGGAGCGTCATAAAAAATTGAAATTTTGTAACAATAGAGTACTCGAGCCTCTTCTCAATTTAAGCTATCGCTCAAAGCTATGCTACCCTTGAGTCCCAAATCAAACACTGATAAAATTTCAAATGGCCGTAAATTCTATACGGTACGTCCTACACCTATCAAAGATTGCAACATACAAATGCTTGTAACTTTTTACTGGAGCGTCATAAAATCTTGAAATTTTGTAACAATAAAGACCTCGAGCCTCTTGTCAATTTAAGCTGTCGCTCAAAGCTATGCTACCCTTGGCTCCCAAATCAAACAATGATAAAACTTCAAATGGCCCTAACTTCTATACTGTACGCCCTACACCTATCAAAGTTTGCAACATACAAATGCTTGTAACTTTTTACTGGAGCGTCATAAAACCTTGAAATTTTGTAACAATAAAGTACTCGAGCCTCTTGTCAATTTAAGCTATCGCACAAAGCTTTGCTACCCTTGAGTCCCAAATCAAACACTGCTAAAACTTCAAATGGCCCTAACTTCTATACGGTACGTCCTAAACCTAACAAAGTTTGCAACATACAAATGCTTGTAACTTTTTACTGGAGCGTCATAAAACCTTGAAATTTTGTAACAATATAGTACTCGAGCCTCTTGTCAATTTAAGTTATCGCACAAAGCTATGCTACCCTTGAGTCCCAAATCAAACCCTGATAAAATTTCAAATGGCCGTAACTTCTATACGGTACGTCCTACACCTATCAAAGTTTGCAATATACAAATGTTTGTAACTTTTTACTCGAGCGTCATAAAACCTTGAAATTTTGTAACAATATAGTACTCGAGCCTCTTGTCAATTTAAGTTATCGCACAAAGCTATGCTACCCTTGAGTCCCAAATCAAACACTGCTAAAATTTCAAATGGCCCTAACTTCTATACGGTACGTCCTACACATATCAAAGTTTGCAACATGCAAATGCTAGTAACTTTTTACTGGAGCGTCATAAAATCTTGAAATTTTGTAACAATAAAGTACTCGAGCCTATTGTCAATTTAAGCTGTCGCTCAAAGCTATGCTACCCTTGGCTCCCAAATCTATACGGTACGCCCTACACCTATCAAAGTTTGCAACATACAAATGCTTGTAACTTTTTATTGGAGCGTCATAAAACCTTGAAATTTTGTAACAATAAAGTACTCGAGCTTCTTGCCTATTTAAGCTATCGCTCAAATCTATGCTACCCTTGAGTCCCAAATCGAACAATGATAATCAAATGGCCCTAACTTCTATACGGTACATCCTACACCTATCAAAGTTTGCAACATACAAATGCTTGTAACTTTTTACTGGAGCCATAAAACCTTGAAATTTTGTAACAATAAAGTACTCGAGCCTCTTTTCAATTTAAGCTATCGCTCAAAGCTATGCTACCCTTGAGTCCCAAATCAAACACTGATAAAACTTCAAATGGCTGTAATTTCTAGGCGGGTATGTCCTAAACCTATCAAAGTTTGCAACGTACAAATGCTTGTAACTTTTTACTGATGCGTCATAAAACCTTCAAATTTTGTAACAATAAAGTACTCGAGCCTCTTGTCAATTTAAGCTATCGCTCTTAGCTTTGCTACCCTTGAGTCCCAAATCAAACACTGCTAAAATTTCAAATGGCCCTAACTTCTATACGGTACGTCCTACACCTATCAAAGTTTGCAACATACAAATGCTTGTAACTTTTTTCTGAAGCGTCATAAAACCTTGAAATTTTGTAACAATAAAGTACTCGAGCCTCTTGTCAATTTAAGCTATCGCTCAAAGCTTTGCTACCCTTGAGTCCCAAATCAAACCCTGATAAAACTTTAAATGGCCCTAAATTCTATACGGTACGTCCTAAACCTATCAAAGTTTGCAACATACAAAAGCTTGTAACTGTTTACTGAAGCGTCATAAAACCTTGAAATTTTGTAACAATAAAGTACTCGAGCCTCTTGTAAATTTAAGCTGTCGCTCAAAGCTATGCTACCCTTGGCTCCCAAATCAAACAATGATAAAACTTCAAATGGCCCTAACTTCTATACGGTACGCCCTACACCTATCAAAGTTTGCAACATACAAATGCTTGTAACTTTTTACTGGAGCGTCATAAAACCTTGAAATTTTATAACAATAAAGTAGTCGAGCCTCTTGTCAATTTAAGCTATCGCACAAAGCTATGCTACCCTTGAGTCCCAAATCAAACATTGCTAAAATTTGCAATGGCCCTAACTTCTATACGGTACGTCCTACACCTATCAAAGTTTGCAACATACAAATGCTTGTAACTTTTTACTGAAGCGTCATAAAACCTTGAAATTTTGTAACAATAAAGACCTCGAGCCTCTTGTCAATTTAAGCTGTCGCTCAAAGCTATGCTACCCTTGGCTCCCAAATCAAACAATGATAAAACTTCAAATGGCCCTAACTTCTATACTGTACGCCCTACACCTATCAAAGTTTGCAACATACAAATGCTTGTAACTTTTTACTGGAGCGTCATAAAAACTTTAAATTTTGTAACAATAGAGTACTCGAGCCTCTTCTCAATTTAAGCTATCGCTCAAAGCTATGCTACCCTTGAGTCCCAAATCAAACACTGATAAAATTTCAAATGGCCGTAAATTCTATACGGTACGTCCTACACCTATCAAAGATTGCAACATACAAATGCTTGTAACTTTTTACTGGAGCGTCATAAAATCTTGAAATTTTGTAACAATAAAGACCTCGAGCCTCTTGTCAATTTAAGCTGTCGCTCAAAGCTATGCTACCCTTGGCTCCCAAATCAAACAATGATAAAACTTCAAATGGCCCTAACTTCTATACTGTACGCCCTACACCTATCAAAATTTGCAACATACAAATGCTTGTAACTTTTTACTGGAGCGTCATAAAACCTTGAAATTTTGTAACAATAAAGTACTCGAGCCTCTTGTCAATTTAAGCTATCGCACAAAGCTTTGCTACCCTTGAGTCCCAAATCAAACACTGCTAAAACTTCAAATGGCCCTAACTTCTATACGGTACGTCCTAAACCTAACAAAGTTTGCAACATACAAATGCTTGTAACTTTTTACTGGAGCGTCATAAAACCTTGAAATTTTGTAACAATATAGTACTCGAGCCTCTTGTCAATTTAAGTTATCGCACAAAGCTATGCTACCCTTGAGTCCCAAATCAAACCCTGATAAAATTTCAAATGGCCGTAACTTCTATACGGTACGTCCTACACCTATCAAAGTTTGCAATATACAAATGTTTGTAACTTTTTACTCGAGCGTCATAAAACCTTGAAATTTTGTAACAATATAGTACTCGAGCCTCTTGTCAATTTAAGTTATCGCACAAAGCTATGCTACCCTTGAGTCCCAAATCAAACACTGCTAAAATTTCAAATGGCCCTAACTTCTATACGGTACGTCCTACACATATCAAAGTTTGCAACATGCAAATGCTAGTAACTTTTTACTGGAGCGTCATAAAATCTTGAAATTTTGTAACAATAAAGTACTCGAGCCTATTGTCAATTTAAGCTGTCGCTCAAAGCTATGCTACCCTTGGCTCCCAAATCTATACGGTACGCCCTACACCTATCAAAGTTTGCAACATACAAATGCTTGTAACTTTTTATTGGAGCGTCATAAAACCTTGAAATTTTGTAACAATAAAGTACTCGAGCTTCTTGCCTATTTAAGCTATCGCTCAAATCTATGCTACCCTTGAGTCCCAAATCGAACAATGATAATCAAATGGCCCTAACTTCTATACGGTACATCCTACACCTATCAAAGTTTGCAACATACAAATGCTTGTAACTTTTTACTGGAGCCATAAAACCTTGAAATTTTGTAACAATAAAGTACTCGAGCCTCTTTTCAATTTAAGCTATCGCTCAAAGCTATGCTACCCTTGAGTCCCAAATCAAACACTGATAAAACTTCAAATGGCTGTAATTTCTAGACGGTATGTCCTAAACCTATCAAAGTTTGCAACGTACAAATGCTTGTAACTTTTTACTGATGCGTCATAAAACCTTCAAATTTTGTAACAATAAAGTACTCGAGCCTCTTGTCAATTTAAGCTATCGCTCTTAGCTTTGCTACCCTTGAGTCCCAAATCAAACACTGCTAAAATTTCAAATGGCCCTAACTTCTATACGGTACGTCCTACACCTATCAAAGTTTGCAACATACAAATGCTTGTAACTTTTTTCTGAAGCGTCATAAAACCTTGAAATTTTGTAACAATAAAGTACTCGAGCCTCTTGTCAATTTAAGCTATCGCTCAAAGCTTTGCTACCCTTGAGTCCCAAATCAAACCCTGATAAAACTTTAAATGGCCCTAAATTCTATACGGTACGTCCTAAACCTATCAAAGTTTGCAACATACAAAAGCTTGTAACTGTTTACTGAAGCGTCATAAAACCTTGAAATTTTGTAACAATAAAGTACTCGAGCCTCTTGTCAATTTAAGCTGTCGCTCAAAGCTATGCTACCCTTGGCTCCCAAATCAAACAATGATAAAACTTCAAATGGCCCTAACTTCTATACGGTACGCCCTACACCTATCAAAGTTTGCAACATACAAATGCTTGTAACTTTTTACTGGAGCGTCATAAAACCTTGAAATTTTATAACAATAAAGTAGTCGAGCCTCTTGTCAATTTAAGCTATCGCACAAAGCTATGCTACCCTTGAGTCCCAAATCAAACACTGCTAAAATTTGCAATGGCCCTAACTTCTATACGGTACGTCCTACACCTATCAAAGTTTGCAACATACAAATGCTTGTAACTTTTTACTGAAGCGTCATAAAACCTTGAAATTTTGTAACAATAAAGTACTCGAGCTTCTTGCCAATTTAAGCTATCGCTCAAAGCTATGCTACTCTTGAGTCCCAAATCAAACACTGATAAAACTTCAAATGGCCCTAACTTCTATACGGTACGTCCTACACCTATCAAAGTATATAACATACAAATGCTTGTAACTTTTTACTGGAGCGTTATAAAACCTTGAAATTTTGTAACAATAAAGTACTCGAGCCTCTTGTCAATTTAAGCTATCGCACAAAGCTATGCTAACCTTGAGTCGCAAATCAAACACTTATAAAACTTCAAATGGCCCTAACTTCTATACGGTACGTCCTACACCTATCAAAGTTTGCAACATACAACTTTTTACTGGAGTGTCATAAAACCTTGAAATTTTGTAACAATAAAGTACTCGAGCCTCTTGTCAATTTAAGCTATCGCACAAGGCTATGCTACCCTTGAGTCCCAAATCAAACACTGCTAAAGTTTCAAATGGCTGTAACTTCTATACGGTATGTCCTAAACCTATCAAAGTTTGCAACATACACTGCTAAAATTTCAAATGACCCTAACTTCTATACGGTACGTCCTACACCTATCAAAGTTTGCAACATACAAATGCTTGTAACTTTTTACTGAAGCGTCATAAAACCTTGAAATTTTGTAACAATAAAGTACTCGAGCCTCTTGTCAATTTAAGCTATCGCTCAAAGCTATGCTACCCTTGAGTCCCAAATCAAACACTGATAAAACTTCAAATGGCCCTAACTTCTATACGGTACGTCCTAAACCTATCAAAGTTTGCAACATACACTGCTAAAATTTCAAATGAACCTAACTTCTATACGGTACGTCCTACACCAATCAAAGTTTGCAACATACAAATGCTAGTAACTTTTTACTGGAGCGTCATAAAATCTTGAAATTTTGTAACAATATAGTACTCGAGCCTCTTGTCAATTTAAGCTGTCGGTCAAAGCTATGCTACCCTTGGGTCCCAGATCAAACAATGATAAAACTTCAAATGGCCCTAACTTCTATACGGTACGTTCTACACCTCTCAAAGTTTGCAACATACAAATGCTTGTAACTTTTTACTGGAGCGTCATAAAACCTTGAAATTTTGTAACAATAAAGACCTCGAGCCTCTTGTCAATTTAAGCTGTCGCTCAAAGCTATGCTACCCTTGGGTCCCAAATCAAACAATGATAAAACTTCAAATGGCTCTAACTTCTATACGGTACGTCCTACACCTATCAAAGTTTGCAACATACAACTTTTTACTGGAGTGTCATAAAACCTTGAAATTTTGTAACAATAAAGTACTCGAGCCTCTTGTCAATTTAAGCTATCGCACAAGGCTATGCTACCCTTGAGTCCCAAATCAAACACTGCTAAAATTTCAAATGGCTGTAACTTCTATACGGTATGTCCTAAACCTATCAAAGTTTGCAACATACACTGCTAAAATTTCAAATGACCCTAACTTCTATACGGTACGTCCTACACCTATCAAAGTTTGCAACATACAAATGCTAGTAACTTTTTACTGGAGCGTCATAAAATCTTGAAATTTTGTAACAATATAGTACTCGAGCCTCTTGTCAATTTAAGCTGTCGCTCAAAGCTATGCTATGGGTCCCAAATCAAACAATGATAAAACTTCAAATGGCCCTAACTTCTATACGGTACGTCCTACACCTATCAAAGTTTGCAACATACAAATGCTTGTAACTTTTTACTGGAGCGTCATAAAACCTTGAAATTTTGTAACAATAAAGTACTCGAGCCTCTTGTCAATTTAACCTATCGCTCAAAGCTATGCTACCCTTGAGTCCCAAATCAAACACTGCTAAAATTTCAAATGGCCCTAACTTCTATACGGTACGTCCTACACCTATCAAAGTTTGCAACATACAAATGCTTGTAACTTTTATCTGAAGCGTCATAAAACCTTGAAATTTTGTAACAATAAAGTACTCGAGCCTCTTGTCAATTTAAGCTATCGCTCAAAGCTTTGCTACCATTGAGTCCCAAATCAAACCCTGATAAAACTTTAAATGGCCCTAAATTCTATACGGTACGTCCTAAACCTATCAAAGTTTGCAACATACAAATGCTTGTAACTTTTTACTGATGCGTCATAAAACCTTGAAATTTTGTAACAATAAAGTACTCGAGCCTAATGTCAATTTAAGCTGTCGCTCAAAGCTATGCTACCCTTGGCTCCCAAATCAAACAATGATAAAACTTCAAATGGCCCTAACTTCTATACGGTACGCCCTACACCTATCAAAGTTTGCAACATACAAATGCTTGTAACTTTTTATTGGAGCGTCATAAAACCTTGAAATTTTGTAACAATAAAGTACTCGAGCTTCTTGCCTATTTAAGCTATCGCTCAAATCTATGCTACCCTTGAGTCCCAAATCGAACAATGATAATCAAATGGCCCTAACTTCTATACGGTACATCCTACACCTATCAAAGTTTGCAACATACAAATGCTTGTAACTTTTTACTGGAGCCATAAAACCTTGAAATTTTGTAACAATAAAGTACTCGAGCCTCTTCTCAATTTAAGCTATCGCTCAAAGCTATGCTACCCTTGAGTCCCAAATCAAACACTGATAAAACTTCAAATGGCTGTAACTTCTAGACGGTATGTCCTAAACCTATCAAAGTTTGCAACGTACAAATGCTTGTAACTTTTTACTGATGCGTCATAAAACCTTCAAATTTTGTAACAATAAAGTACTCGAGCCTCTTGTCAATTTAAGCTATCGCTCTTAGCTTTGCTACCCTTGTGTCCCAAATCAAACACTGCTAAAATTTCAAATGGCCCTAACTTCTATACGGTACGTCCTACACCTATCAAAGTTTGCAACATACAAATGCTTGTAACTTTTTTCTGAAGCGTCATAAAACCTTGAAATTTTGTAACAATAAAGTACTCGAGCCTCTTGTCAATTTAAGCTATCGCTCAAAGCTTTGCTACCCTTGAGTCCCAAATCAAACCCTGATAAAACTTTAAATGGCCCTAAATTCTATACGGTACGTCCTAAACCTATCAAAGTTTGCAACATACAAAAGCTTGTAACTTTTTACTGAAGCGTCATAAAACCTTGAAATTTTGTAACAATAAAGTACTCGAGCCTCTTGTCAATTTAAGCTGTCGCTCAAAGCTATGCTACACTTGGCTCCCAAATCAAACAATGATAAAACTTCAAATGGCCCTAACTTCTATACGGTACGCCCTACACCTATCAAAGTTTGCAACATACAAATGCTTGTAACTTTTTACTGGAGCGTCATAAAACCTTGAAATTTTATAACAATAAAGTAGTCGAGCCTCTTGTCAATTTAAGCTATCGCACAAAGCTATGCTACCCTTGAGTCCCAAATCAAACACTGCTAAAATTTGAAATGGCCCTAACTTCTATACGATACGTCCTACACCTATCAAAGTTTGCAACATACAAATGCTTGTAACTTTTTACTGAAGCGTCATAAAACCTTGAAATTTTGTAACAATAAAGTACTCGAGCTTCTTGCCAATTTAAGCTATCGCTCAAAGCTATGCTACTCTTGAGTCCCAAATCAAACACTGATAAAACTTCAAATGGCCCTAACTTCTATACGGTACGTCATACACCTATCAAAGTATATAACATACAAATGCTTGTAACTTTTTACTGGAGCGTTATAAAACCTTGAAATTTTGTAACAATAAAGTACTCGAGCCTCTTGTCAATTTAAGCTATCGCACAAAGCTATGCTAACCTTGAGTCGCAAATCAAACACTTATAAAACTTCAAATGGCCCTAACTTCTATACGGTACGTCCTACACCTATCAAAGTTTGCAACATACAACTTTTTACTGGAGTGTCATAAAACCTTGAAATTTTGTAACAATAAAGTTCTCGAGCCTCTTGTCAATTTAAGCTATCGCACAAGGCTATGCTACCCTTGAGTCCCAAATCAAACACTGCTAAAATTTCAAATGGCTGTAACTTCTATACGGTATGTCCTAAACCTATCAAAGTTTGCAACATACACTGCTAAAATTTCAAATGACCCTAACTTCTATACGGTACGTCCTACACCTATCAAAGTTTGCAACATACAAATGCTTGTAACTTTTTACTGAAGCGTCATAAAACCTTGAAATTTTGTAACAATAAAGTACTCGAGCCTCGTGTCAATTTAAGCTATCGCTCAAAGCTATGCTACCCTTGAGTCCCAAATCAAACACTGATAAAACTTCAAATGGCCCTAACTTCTATACAGTACGTCCTAAACCTATCAAAGTTTGCAACATACACTGCTAAAATTTCAAATGAACCTAACTTCTATACGGTACGTCCTACACCAATCAAAGTTTGCAACATACAAATGCTAGTAACTTTTTACTGGAGCGTCATAAAATCTTGAAATTTTGTAACAATATAATACTCGAGCCTCTTGTCAATTTAAGCTGTCGGTCAAAGCTGTGCTACCCTTGGGTCCCAAATCAAACAATGATAAAACTTCAAATGGCCCTAACTTCTATACGGTACGTTCTACACCTCTCAAAGTTTGCAACATACAAATGCTTGTAACTTTTTACTGGAGCGTCATAAAACCTTGAAATTTTGTAACAATAAATACCTCGAGCCTCTTGTCAATTTAAGCTGTCGCTCAAAGCTATGCTACCCTTGGGTCCAAAATCAAACAATGATAAAACTTCAAATGGCTCTAACTTCTATACGGTACGTCCTACACCTATCAAAGTTTGCAACATACAACTTTTTACTGGAGTGTCATAAAACCTTGAAATTTTGTAACAATAAAGTACTCGAGCCTCTTGTCAATTTAAGCTATCGCACAAGGCTATGCTACCCTTGAGTCCCAAATCAAACACTGCTAAAATTTCAAATGGCTGTAACTTCTATACGGTATGTCCTAAACCTATCAAAGTTTGCAACATACACTGCTAAAATTTCAAATGACCCTAACTTCTATACGGTACGACCTACACCTATCAAAGTTTGCAACATACAAATGCTAGTAACTTTTTACTGGAGCGTCATAAAATCTTGAAATTTTGTAACAATATAGTACTCGAGCCTCTTGTCAATTTAAGCTGTCGCTCAAAGCTATGCTATGGGTCCCAAATCAAACAATGATAAAACTTCAAATGGCCCTAACTTCTATACGGTACGTCCTACACCTATCAAAGTTTGCAACATACAAATGCTTGTAACTTTTTACTGGAGCGTCATAAAACCTTGAAATTTTGTAACAATAAAGTACTCGAGCCTCTTGTCAATTTAACCTATCGCTCAAAGCTATGCTACCCTTGAGTCCCAAATCAAACACTGCTAAAATTTCAAATGGCCCTAATTTCTATACGGTACGTCCTACACCTATCAAAGTTTGCAACATACAAATGCTTGTAACTTTTTACTGAAGCGTCATAAAACCTTGAAATTTTGTAACAATAAAGTACTCTAGCCTCTTGTCAATTTAAGCTATCGCTCAAAGCTTTGCTACCCTTGAGTCCCAAATCAAACCCTGATAAAACTTCAAATGGCCCTAACTTCTATACGGTACGTCCTAAACCTATCAAAGTTTGCAACATACAAATGCTTGTAACTTTTTACTGAAGCGTCATAAAACCTTGAAATTTTGTAACAATAAAGTACTCGAGCCTCTTGTCAATTTAAGCTGTCGCTCAAAGCTATGCTACCCTTGGCTCCCAAATCAAACAATGATAAAACTTCAAATGGCCCTAACTTCTATACGGTACGCCCTACACCTATCAAAGTTTGCAACATACAAATGCTTGTAACTTTTTACTGGAGCGTCATAAAACCTTGAAATTTTGTAACAATAAAGTACTCGAGCCTCTTGTCAATTTAAGCTATCGCACAAAGCTATGCCACCCTTCAGTCCCAAATCAAACACTGATAAAACTTCAAATGGCCCTAACTTCTATACGGTACGTCCTAAACCTATCAAAGTTTGCAACATACTAATGCTTGTAACTTTTTATTGGAGCGTCATAAAACCTTGAAATTTTGTAACAATAAAGTACTCGAGCTTCTTGCCAATTTAAGCTATCGCTCAAAGCTATGCTACCCTTGAGTCGCAAATCAAACACTGATAAAACTTAAAATGGCCCTAACTTCTATACGGTACGTCCTACACCTATCAAAGTATATAACATACAAATGCTTGTAACTTTTTACTGGAGCGTCATAAAACCGTGAAATTTTGTAACAATAAAGTACTCGAGCGTCTTGTCAATTTAAGCTATCGCACAAAGCTATGCTAACCTTGGGGCGCAAATCAAACACTTATAAAACTTCAAATGGCCCTAACTTCTATACGGTACGTCCTACACCTATCAAAGTTGGCAACATACAAATGCTTGTAACTTTTTACTGGAGCGTCATAAAACCTTGAAATTTTGTAACAATAAAGTACTCGAGCCTCTTGTCAATTTAACCTATCGCTCAAAGCTATGCTACCCTTGAGTCCCAAATCGAACAATGATAAAACTTCAAATGGCCCTAACTTCTATACGGTACGTCCTACACCTATCAAAGTTTGCAACATACAAATGCTTGTAACTTTTTACTGGAGCGTCATAAAACCTTGAAATTTTGTAACAATAAAGTACTCGAACCTCTTCTCAATTTAAGCTATCGCTGAAAGATATGCTACCCTTGAGTCCCAAATCAAACACTGATCAAACTTCAAATGGCTGTAACTTCTATACGGTACGTCCTAAACCTATCAAAGTTTGCAAAAAACACTGCTAAAATTTCAAATGACCCTAACTTCTATACGGTACGTCCTACACCTATCAAAGTTTGCAACATACAAATGCTAGTAACTTTTTACTGGAGCGTCATAAAATCTTGAAATTTTGTAACAATATAGTACTCGAGCCTCTTGTAAATTTAAGCTGTCGCTCAAAGCTATGCTACCCTTGGGTCCCAAATCAAACACTGATAAAACTTCAAATGGCCCTAACTTCTATACGGTACGTCCTACACCTATCAAAGTTTGCAACGTACAAATGCTTGTAACTTTTTACTGAAGCGTCATAAAACCTTGAAATTTTGTAACAATAAAGTACTCGAGCCTCTTGTCAATTTAAGCTATCGCTCTTAGCTTTGCTACCCTTGAGTCCCAAATCAAACACTTATAAAACTTCAAATGGCCCTAACTTCTATACGGTACGTCCTACACCTATCAAAGTTGGCAACATACAAATGCTTGTAACTTTTTACTGGAGCGTCATAAAACCTTGAAATTTTGTAACAATAAAGTACTCGAGCCTCTTGTCAATTTAAGCTATCGCTCAAAGCTATGCTACCCTTGAGTCCCAAATCAAACACTGATAAAACTTCAAATGGCTGTAACTTCTATACGGTATGTCCTAAACCTATCAAAGTTTGCAACATACACTGCTAAAATTTCAAATGACCCTAACTTCTATACGGTACGTCCTACACCTATCAAAGTTTGCAACATACAAATGCCAGTAACTTTTTACTGGAGCGTCATAAAATCTTGAAATTTTGTAACAATATAGTACTCGAGCCTCTTGTCAATTTAAGCTGTCGCTCAAAGCTATGCTACCCTTGGGTCCCAAATCAAACAATGATAAAACTTCAAATGGCCCTAACTTCTATACGGTACGTTCTACACCTCTCAAAGTTTGCAACATACAAATGCTTGTAACTTTTTACTGGAGCGTCATAAAACCTTGAAATTTTGTAACAATAAAGACCGCGAGTCTCTTGTCAATTTAAGCTGTCGCTCAAAGCTATGCTACCCTTGGCTCCCAAATCAAACAATGATAAAACTTCAAATGGCCCTAACTTCTATACGGTACGCCCTACACCTATCAAAGTTTGTAACATACAAATGCTTGTAATTTTTTACTGGAGCGTCATAAAACCTTGAAATTTTGTAACAATAAAGTACTCGAACCTCTTCTCAATTTAAGCTATCGCTGAAAGATATGCTACCCTTGAGTCCCAAATCAAACACTGATCAAACTTCAAATGGCTGTAACTTCTATACGGTACGTCCTAAACCTATCAAAGTTTGCAAAAAACACTGCTAAAATTTCAAATGACCCTAACTTCTATACGGTACGTCCTACACCTATCAAAGTTTGCAACATACAAATGCTAGTAACTTTTTACTGGAGCGTCATAAAATCTTGAAATTTTGTAACAATATAGTACTCGAGCCTCTTGTAAATTTAAGCTGTCGCTCAAAGCTATGCTACCCTTGGGTCCCAAATCAAACACTGATAAAACTTCAAATGGCCCTAACTTCTATACGGTACGTCCTACACCTATCAAAGTTTGCAACGTACAAATGCTTGTAACTTTTTACTGAAGCGTCATAAAACCTTGAAATTTTGTAACAATAAAGTACTCGAGCCTCTTGTCAATTTAAGCTATCGCACAAAGCTATGCTACCCTTGAGTCCCAAATCAAACACTGCTAAAATTTGAAATGGCCCTAACTTCTATACGGTACGTCCTACACCTATCAAAGTTTGCAACATACAAATGCTTGTAACTTTTTACTGAAGCGTCATAAAACCTTGAAATTTTGTAACAATAAAGTACTCGAGCTTCTTGCCAATTTAAGCTATCGCTCAAAGCTATGCTACTCTTGAGTCCCAAATCAAACACTGATAAAACTTCAAATGGCCCTAACTTCTATACGGTACGTCCTACACCTATCAAAGTATATAACATACAAATGCTTGTAACTTTTTACTGGAGCGTTATAAAACCTTGAAATTTTGTAACAATAAAGTACTCGAGCCTCTTGTCAATTTAAGCTATCGCACAAAGCTATGCTAACCTTGAGTCGCAAATCAAACACTTATAAAACTTCAAATGGCCCTAACTTCTATACGGTACGTCCTACACCTATCAAAGTTTGCAACATACAACTTTTTACTGGAGTGTCATAAAACCTTGAAATTTTGTAACAATAAAGTACTCGAGCCTCTTGTCAATTTAAGCTATCGCACAAGGCTATGCTACCCTTGAGTCCCAAATCAAACACTGCTAAAATTTCAAATGGCTGTAACTTCTATACGGTATGTCCTAAACCTATCAAAGTTTGCAACATACACTGCTAAAATTTCAAATGACCCTAACTTCTATACGGTACGTCCTACACCTATCAAAGTTTGCAACATACAAATGCTTGTAACTTTTTACTGAAGCGTCATAAAACCTTGAAATTTTGTAACAATAAAGTACTCGAGCCTCTTGTCAATTTAAGCTATCGCTCAAAGCTATGCTACCCTTGAGTCCCAAATCAAACACTGATAAAACTTCAAATGGCCCTAACTTCTATACAGTACGTCCTAAACCTATCAAAGTTTGCAACATACACTGCTAAAATTTCAAATGAACCTAACTATACGGTACGTCCTACACCAATCAAAGTTTGCAACATACAAATGCTAGTAACTTTTTACTGGAGCGTCATAAAATCTTGAAATTTTGTAACAATATAGTACTCGAGCCTCTTGTCAATTTAAGCTGTCGGTCAAAGCTATGCTACCCTTGGGTCCCAAATCAAACAATGATAAAACTTCAAATGGCCCTAACTTCTATACGGTACGTTCTACACCTCTCAAAGTTTGCAACATACAAATGCTTGTAACTTTTTACTGGAGCGTCATAAAACCTTGAAATTTTGTAACAATAAAGACCTCGAGCCTCTTGTCAATTTCAGCTGTCGCTCAAAGCTATGCTACCCTTGGGTCCAAAATCAAACAATGATAAAACTTCAAATGGCTCTAACTTCTATACGGTACGTCCTACACCTATCAAAGTTTGCAACATACAACTTTTTACTGGAGTGTCATAAAACCTTGAAATTTTGTAACAATAAAGTACTCGAGCCTCTTGTCAATTTAAGCTATCGCACAAGGCTATGCTACCCTTGAGTCCCAAATCAAACACTGCTAAAATTTCAAATGGCTGTAACTTCTATACGGTATGTCCTAAACCTATCAAAGTTTGCAACATACACTGCTAAAATTTCAAATGACCCTAACTTCTATACGGTACGACCTACACCTATCAAAGTTTGCAACATACAAATGCTAGTAACTTTTTACTGGAGCGTCATAAAATCTTGAAATTTTGTAACAATAAAGTACTCGAGCCTCTTGTCAATTTAAGCTGTCGCTCAAAGCTATGCTACCCTTGGCTCCCAAATCAAACAATGATAAAACTTCAAATGGCCCTAACTTCTATACGGTACGCCCTACACCTATCAAAGTTTGCAACATACAAATGCTTGTAACTTTTTACTGGAGCGTCATAAAACCTTGAAATTTTGTAACAATAAAGACCTCGAGCCTCTTGTCAATTTAAGCTATCGCACAAAGCTATGCCACCCTTCAGTCCCAAATCAAACACTGATAAAACTTCAAATGGC
Source organism: Clusia tigrina (assembly GCA_920105625.2). Classification (NCBI taxonomy): domain Eukaryota; kingdom Metazoa; phylum Arthropoda; class Insecta; order Diptera; family Clusiidae; genus Clusia; species Clusia tigrina. Next base: position 264,132 of record CAKKTE020000412.1, on the reverse strand, counting down.
CCTAACTTCTATACGGTACGTCCTAAACCTATCAAAGTTTGCAACATACTAATGCTTGTAACTTTTTATTGGAGCGTCATAAAACCTTGAAATTTTGTAACAATAAAGTACTCGAGCTTCTTGCCAATTTAAGCTATCGCTCAAAGCTATGCTACCTTTGAGTCGCAAATCAAACACTGATAAAACTTAAAATGGCCCTAACTTCTATACGGTACGTCCTACACCTATCAAAGTATATAACATACAAATGCTTGTAACTTTTTACTGGAGCGTCATAAAACCGTGAAATTTTGTAACAATAAAGTACTCGAGCGTCTTGTCAATTTAAGCTATCGCACAAAGCTATGCTAACCTTGGGGCGCAAATCAAACACTTATAAAACTTCAAATGGCCCTAACTTCTATACGGTACGTCCTACACCTATCAAAGTTGGCAACATACAAATGCTTGTAACTTTTTACTGGAGCGTCATAAAACCTTGAAATTTTGTAACAATAAAGTACTCGAGCCTCTTGTCAATTTAACCTATCGCTCAAAGCTATGCTACCCTTGAGTCCCAAATCGAACAATGATAAAACTTCAAATGGCCCTAACTTCTATACGGTACGTCCTACACCTATCAATGTTTGCAACATACAAATGCTTGTAACTTTTTACTGGAGCGTCATAAAACCTTGAAATTTTGTAACAATAAAGTACTCGAACCTCTTCTCAATTTAAGCTATCGCTGAAAGATATGCTACCCTTGAGTCCCAAATCAAACACTGATCAAACTTCAAATGGCTGTAACTTCTATACGGTACGTCCTAAACCTATCAAAGTTTGCAAAAAACACTGCTAAAATTTCAAATGACCCTAACTTCTATACGGTACGTCCTACACCTATCAAAGTTTGCAACATACAAATGCTAGTAACTTTTTACTGGAGCGTCATAAAATCTTGAAATTTTGTAACAATATAGTACTCGAGCCTCTTGTAAATTTAAGCTGTCGCTCAAAGCTATGCTACCCTTGGGTCCCAAATCAAACACTGATAAAACTTCAAATGGCCCTAACTTCTATACGGTACGTCCTACACCTATCAAAGTTTGCAACATACAAATGCTTGTAACTTTTTACTGAAGCGTCATAAAACCTTGAAATTTTGTAACAATAAAGTACTCGAGCCTCTTGTCAATTTAAGCTATCGCTCTTAGCTTTGCTACCCTTGAGTCCCAAATCAAACACTTATAAAACTTCAAATGGCCCTAACTTCTATACGGTACGTCCTACACCTATCAAAGTTGGCAACATACAAATGCTTGTAACTTTTTACTGGAGCGTCATAAAACCTTGAAATTTTGTAACAATAAAGTACTCGAGCCTCTTGTCAATTTAAGCTATCGCTCAAAGCTATGCTACCCTTGAGTCCCAAATCAAACACTGATAAAACTTCAAATGGCTGTAACTTCTATACGGTATGTCCTAAACCTATCAAAGTTTGCAACATACACTGCTAAAATTTCAAATGACCCTAACTTCTATACGGTACGTCCTACACCTATCAAAGTTTGCAACATACAAATGCTAGTAACTTTTTACTGGAGCGTCATAAAATCTTGAAATTTTGTAACAATATAGTACTCGAGCCTCTTGTCAATTTAAGCTGTCGCTCAAAGCTATGCTACCCTTGGGTCCCAAATCAAACAATGATAAAACTTCAAATGGCCCTAACTTCTATACGGTACGTTCTACACCTCTCAAAGTTTGCAACATACAAATGCTTGTAACTTTTTACTGGAGCGTCATAAAACCTTGAAATTTTGTAACAATAAAGACCGCGAGTCTCTTGTCAATTTAAGCTGTCGCTCAAAGCTATGCTACCCTTGGCTCCCAAATCAAACAATGATAAAACTTCAAATGGCCCTAACTTCTATACGGTACGCCCTACACCTATCAAAGTTTGCAACATACAAATGCTTGTAACTTTTTACTGGAGCGTCATAAAACCTTGAAATTTTGTAACAATAAAGTACTCGAACCTCTTCTCAATTTAAGCTATCGCTGAAAGATATGCTACCCTTGAGTCCCAAATCAAACACTGATCAAACTTCAAATGGCTGTAACTTCTATACGGTACGTCCTAAACCTATCAAAGTTTGCAAAAAACACTGCTAAAATTTCAAATGACCCTAACTTCTATACGGTACGTCCTACACCTATCAAAGTTTGCAACATACAAATGCTAGTAACTTTTTACTGGAGCGTCATAAAATCTTGAAATTTTGTAACAATATAGTACTCGAGCCTCTTGTAAATTTAAGCTGTCGCTCAAAGCTATGCTACCCTTGGGTCCCAAATCAAACACTGATAAAACTTCAAATGGCCCTAACTTCTATACGGTACGTCCTACACCTATCAAAGTTTGCAACGTACAAATGCTTGTAACTTTTTACTGAAGCGTCATAAAACCTTGAAATTTTGTAACAATAAAGTACTCGAGCCTCTTGTCAATTTAAGCTATCGCTCAAAGCTATGCTACCCTTGAGTCCCAAATCAAACACTGATAAAACTTCAAATGGCTGTAACTTCTATACGGTATGTCCTAAACCTATCAAAGTTTGCAACATACACTGCTAAAATTTCAAATGACCCTAACTTCTATACGGTACGTCCTACACCTATCAAAGTTTGCAACATACAAATGCTAGTAACTTTTTACTGGAGCGTCATAAAATCTTGAAATTTTGTAACAATATAGTACTCGAGCCTCTTGTCAATTTAAGCTGTCGCTCAAAGCTATGCTACCCTTGGGTCCCAAATCAAACAATGATAAAACTTCAAATGGCCCTAACTTCTATACGGTACGTTCTACACCTCTCAAAGTTTGCAACATACAAATGCTTGTAACTTTTTACTGGAGCGTCATAAAACCTTGAAATTTTGTAACAATAAAGACCGCGAGTCTCTTGTCAATTTAAGCTGTCGCTCAAAGCTATGCTACCCTTGGCTCCCAAATCAAACAATGATAAAACTTCAAATGGCCCTAACTTCTATACGGTACGCCCTACACCTATCAAAGTTTGCAACATACAAATGCTTGTAACTTTTTATTGGAGCGTCATAAAACCTTGAAATTTTGTAACAATAAAGTACTCGAACCTCTTCTCAATTTAAGCTATCGCTGAAAGATATGCTACCCTTGAGTCCCAAATCAAACACTGATCAAACTTCAAATGGCTGTAACTTCTATACGGTACGTCCTAAACCTATCAAAGTTTGCAAAAAACACTGCTAAAATTTCAAATGACCCTAACTTCTATACGGTACGTCCTACACCTATCAAAGTTTGCAACATACAAATGCTAGTAACTTTTTACTGGAGCGTCATAAAATCTTGAAATTTTGTAACAATATAGTACTCGAGCCTCTTGTAAATTTAAGCTGTCGCTCAAAGCTATGCTACCCTTGGGTCCCAAATCAAACACTGATAAAACTTCAAATGGCCCTAACTTCTATACGGTACGTCCTACACCTATCAAAGTTTGCAACGTACAAATGCTTGTAACTTTTTACTGAAGCGTCATAAAACCTTGAAATTTTGTAACAATAAAGTACTCGAGCCTCTTGTCAATTTAAGCTATCGCTCTTAGCTTTGCTACCCTTGAGTCCCAAATCAAACACTTATAAAACTTCAAATGGCCCTAACTTCTATACGGTACGTCCTACACCTATCAAAGTTGGCAACATACAAATGCTTGTAACTTTTTACTGGAGCGTCATAAAACCTTGAAATTTTGTAACAATAAAGTACTCGAGCCTCTTGTCAATTTAAGCTATCGCTCAAAGCTATGCTACCCTTGAGTCCCAAATCAAACACTGATAAAACTTCAAATGGCTGTAACTTCTATACGGTATGTCCTAAACCTATCAAAGTTTGCAACATACACTGCTAAAATTTCAAATGACCCTAACTTCTATACGGTACGTCCTACACCTATCAAAGTTTGCAACATACAAATGCCAGTAACTTTTTACTGGAGCGTCATAAAATCTTGAAATTTTGTAACAATATAGTACTCGAGCCTCTTGTCAATTTAAGCTGTCGCCCAAAGCTATGCTACCCTTGGGTCCCAAATCAAACAATGATAAAACTTCAAATGGCCCTAACTTCTATACGGTACGTTCTACACCTCTCAAAGTTTGCAACATACAAATGCTTGTAACTTTTTACTGGAGCGTCATAAAACCTGGAAATTTTGTAACAATAAAGACCTCGAGTCTCTTGTCAATTTAAGCTGTCGCTCAAAGCTATGCTACCCTTGGCTCCCAAATCAAACAATGATAAAACTTCAAATGGCCCTAACTTCTATACGGTACGCCCTACACCTATCAAAGTTTGCAACATACAAATGCTTGTAACTTTTTACTGGAGCGTCATAAAACCTTGAAATTTTGTAACAATAAAGTACTCGAGCCTCTTGTCAATTTAAGCTATCGCACAAAGCTATGCCACCCTTGAGTCCCAAATCAAACACTGCTAAAATTTGAAATGGCCCTAACTTCTATACGGTACGTCCTACACCTATCAAAGTTTGCAACATACAAATGCTTGTAACTTTTTACTGAAGCGTCATAAAACCTTGAAATTTTGTAACAATAAAGTACTCGAGCCTCTTGTCAATTTAAGCTATCGCTCAAAGCTTTGCTACCCTTGAGTCCCAAATCAAACACTGATAAAACTTCAAATGGCCCTAACTTCTATACGGTACGTCCTAAACCTATCAAAGTTTGCAACATACTAATGCTTGTAACTTTTTATTGGAGCGTCATAAAACCTTGAAATTTTGTAACAATAAAGTACTCGAGCTTCTTGCCAATTTAAGCTATCGCTCAAAGCTATGCTACCCTTGAGTCCCAAATCAAACACTGATAAAACTTCAAATGGCCCTAACTTCTATACGGTACGTCCTACACCTATCAAAGTATATAACATACAAATGCTTGTAACTTTTTACTGGAGCGTCATAAAACCGTGAAATTTTGTAACAATAAAGTACTCGAGCCTCTTGTCAATTTAAGCTATCGCACAAAGCTATGCTAACCTTGAGGCGTAAATCAAACACTTATAAAACTTCAAATGGCCCTAACTTCTATACGGTACGTCCTACACCTATCAAAGTTGGCAACATACAAATGCTTGTAACTTTTTACTGGAGCGTAATAAAACCTTGAAATTTTGTAACAATAAAGTACTCGAGCCTCTTGTCAATTTAACCTATCGCTCAAAGCTATGCTACCCTTGACTCCCAAATCGAACAATGATAAAACTTAAAATGGCCCTAACTTCTATACGGTACGTCCTACACCTATCAAAGTTTGCAACATACAAATGCTTGTAACTTTTTACTGGAGCGTCATAAAACCTTGAAATTTTGTAACAATAAAGTACTCGAACCTCTTCTCAGTTTAAGCTATCGCTGAAAGATATGCTACCCTTGAGTCCCAAATCAAACACTGATCAAACTTCAAATGGCTGTAACTTCTATACGGTACGTCCTAAACCTATCAAAGTTTGCAACAAACACTGCTAAAATTTCAAATGACCCTAACTTCTATACGGTACGTCCTACACCTATCAAAGTTTGCAACATACAAATGCTAGTAACTTTTTACTGGAGCGTCATAAAATCTTGAAATTTTGTAACAATATAGTACTCGAGCCTCTTGTACATTTAAGCTGTCGCTCAAAGCTATGCTACCCTTGGGTCCCAAATCAGACACTGATAAAACTTCAAATGGCCCTAACTTCTATACGGTACGTCCTACACCTATCAAAGTTTGCAACGTACAAATGCTTGTAACTTTTTACTGAAGCGTCATAAAACCTTGAAATTTTGTAACAATAAATTACTCGAGCCTCTTGTCAATTTAAGCTATCGCTCTTAGCTTTGCTACCCTTGAGTCCCAAATCAAACACTTATAAAACTTCAAATGGCCCTAACTTCTATACGGTGCGTCCTACACCTATCAAAGTTGGCAACATACAAATGCTTGTAACTTTTTACTGGAGCGTCATAAAACCTTGAAATTTTGTAACAATAAAGTACTCGAGCCTCTTGTCAATTTAAGCTATCGCTCAAAGCTATGCTACCCTTGAGTCCCAAATCAAACACTGATAAAACTTCAAATGGCTGTAACTTCTATACGGTATGTCCTAAACCTATCAAAGTTTGCAACATACACTGCTAAAATTTCAAATGACCCTAACTTCTATACGGTACGTCCTACACCTATCAAAGTTTGCAACATACATATGCCAGTAACTTTTTACTGGAGCGTCATAAAATCTTGAAATTTTGTAACAATATAGTACTCGAGCCTCTTGTCAATTTAAGCTGTCGCTCAAAGCTATGCTACCCTTGGGTCCCAAATCAAACAATGATAAAACTTCAAATGGCCCTAACTTCTATACGGTACGTTCTACACCTCTCAAAGTTTGCAACATACAAATGCTTGTAACTTTTTACTGGAGCGTCATAAAACCTTGAAATTTTGTAACAATAAAGACCTCGAGTCTCTTGTCAATTTAAGCTGTCGCTCAAAGCTATGCTACCCTTGGCTCCCAAATCAAACAATGATAAAACTTCAAATGGCCCTAACTTCTATACGGTACGCCCTACACCTATCAAAGTTTGCAACATACAAATGCTTGTAACTTTTTACTGGAGCGTCATAAAACCTTGAAATTTTGTAACAATAAAGTACTCGAGCCTCTTGTCAATTTAAGCTATCGCACAAAGCTATGCCACCCTTGAGTCCCAAATCAAACACTGCTAAAATTTGAAATGGCCCTAACTTCTATACGGTACGTCCTACACCTATCAAAGTTTGCAACATACAAATGCTTGTAACTTTTTACTGAAGCGTCATAAAACCTTGAAATTTTGTAACAATAAAGTACTCGAGCCTCTTGTCAATTTAAGCTATCGCTCAAAGCTTTGCTACCCTTGAGTCCCAAATCAAACACTGATAAAACTTCAAATGGCCCTAACTTCTATACGGTACGTCCTAAACCTATCAAAGTTTGCAACATACTAATGCTTGTAACTTTTTATTGGAGCGTCATAAAACCTTGAAATTTTGTAACAATAAAGTACTCGAGCTTCTTGCCAATTTAAGCTATCGCTCAAAGTTATGCTACCCTTGAGTCCCAAATCAAACACTGATAAAACTTCAAATGGCCCTAACTTCTATACGGTACGTCCTACACCTATCAAAGTATATAACATACAAATGCTTGTAACTTTTTACTGGAGCGTCATAAAACCGTGAAATTTTGTAACAATAAAGTACTCGAGCCTCTTGTCAATTTAAGCTATCGCACAAAGCTATGCTAACCTTGAGGCTCAAATCAAACACTTATAAAACTTCAAATGGCCCTAACTTCTATACGGTACGTCCTACACCTATCAAAGTTGGCAACATACAAATGCTTGTAACTTTTTACTGGATCGTCATAAAACCTTGAAATTTTGTAACAATAAAGTACTCGAGCCTCTTGTCAATTTAACCTATCGCTCAAAGCTATGCTACCCTTGAGTCCCAAATCGAACAATGATAAAACTTCAAATGGCCCTAACTTCTATACGGTACGTCCTACACCTATCAAAGTTTGCAACATACAAATGCTTGTAACTTTTTACTGGAGCGTCATAAAACCATGAAATTTTGTAACAATAAAGTACTCGAACCTCTTCTCAGTTTAAGCTATCGCTGAAAGATATGCTACCCTTGAGTCCCAAATCAAACACTGATCAAACTTCAAATGGCTGTAACTTCTATACGGTACGTCCTAAACCTATCAAAGTTTGCAACAAACACTGCTAAAATTTCAAATGACCCTAACTTCTATACGGTACGTCCTACACCTATCAAAGTTTGCAACATACAAATGCTAGTAACTTTTTACTGGAGCGTCATAAAATCTTGAAATTTTGTAACAATATAGTACTCGAGCCTCTTGTAAATTTAAGCTGTCGCTCAAAGCTATGCTACCCTTGGGTCCCAAATCAAACACTGATAAAACTTCAAATGGCCCTAACTTCTATACGGTACGTCCTACACCTATCAAAGTTTGCAACGTACAAATGCTTGTAACTTTTTACTGAAGCGTCATAAAACCTTGAAATTTTGTAACAATAAAGTACTCGAGCCTCTTGTCAATTTAAGCTATCGCTCTTAGCTTTGCTACCCTTGAGTCCCAAATCAAACACTTATAAAACTTCAAATGGCCCTTACTTCTATACGGTACGTCCTACACCTATCAAAGTTGGCAACATACAAATGCTTGTAACTTTTTACTGGAGCGTCATAAAACCTTGAAATTTTGTGACAATAAAGTACTCGAGCCTCTTGTCAATTTAAGCTATCGCTCAAAGCTATGCTACCCTTGAGTCCCAAATCAAACACTGATAAAACTTCAAATGGCTGTAACTTCTATACGGTATGTCCTAAACCTATCAAAGTTTGCAACATACACTGCTAAAATTTCAAATGACCCTAACTTCTATACGGTACGTCCTACACCTATCAAAGTTTGCAACATACAAATGCCAGTAACTTTTTACTGGAGCGTCATAAAATCTTGAAATTTTGTAACAATATAGTACTCGAGCCTCTTGTCAATTTAAGCTGTCGCTCAAAGCTATGCTACCCTTGGGTCCCAAATCAAACAATGATAAAACTTCAAATGGCCCTAACTTCTATACGGTACGTTCTACACCTCTCAAAGTTTGCAACATACAAATGCCTGTAACTTTTTACTGGAGCGTCATAAAACCTTGAAATTTTGTAACAATAAAGACCTCGAGCCTCTTGTCAATTTAAGCTGTCGCTCAAAGCTATCATACCCTTGGGTCCCAAATCAAACAATGATAAAACTTCAAATGGCTCCAACTTCTATACGGTACGTCCTACACCTATCAAAGTTTGCAACATACAAATGCTTGTAACTTTTTACTGGAGTGTCATAAAACCTTGAAATTTTGTAACAATAAAATACTCGAGCCTCTTGTCAATTTAAGCTATCGCACAAGGCTATGCTACCCTTGAGTCCCAAATCAAACACTGCTAAAATTTCAAATGGCCCTAACTTATACACGGTACGTCCTACACCTATCAAAGTTTGCAACGTACAAATGCTTGTAACTTTTTACTGAAGCGTCATAAAACCTTCAAATTTTGTAACAATAAAGTACTCGAGCCTCTTGTCAATTTAAGCTATCGCTCTTAGCTTTGCTACCCTTGAGTCCCAAATCAAACACTGCTAAAATTTCAAATGGCCCTAACTTCTATACGGTACGTCCTACACCTATCAAAGTTTGCAACATACAAATGCTTGTAACTTTTTATTGGAGCGTCATAAAACCTTGGAATTTTGTAACAATAAAGTACTCGAGCTTCTTGCCAATTTAAGCTATCGCTCAAAGCTATGCTACCCTTGAGTCCCAAATCAAACACTGATAAAACTTCAAATGGCCCTAACTTCTATACGGTACGTCCTACACCTATCAAAGTATATAACATACAAATGCTTGTAACTTTTTACTGGAGCGTCATAAAACCTTGACATTTTTTAACAATAACGTACTCGAACCTCTTCTCAATTTAAGCTATCGCTCAAAGATATGCTACCCTTGAGTCCCAAATCAAACACTGATAAAACTTCAAATGGCTGTAACTTCTATACGGTACGTCCTAAACCTATCAAAGTTTGCAACATACACTGCTAAAATTTCAAATGACCCTAACTTCTATACGGTACGTCCTACACCTATCAAAGTTTGCAACATACAAATGCTAGTAACTTTTTACTGGAGCGTCATAAAATCTTGAAATTTTGTAACAATATAGTACTCGAGCCTCTTGTCAATTTAAGCTGTCGCTCAAAGCTATGCTACCCTTGGGTCCCAAATCAAACAATGATAAAACTTCAAATGGCCCTAACTTCTATACGGTACGTCCTACACCTATCAAAGTTCGCAACATACAAATGCTTGTAACTTTTTACTGGAGCGTCATAAAACCTTGAAATTTTGTAACAATAAAGAACTCGAGCCTCTTGTCAATTTATACTGTCGCTCAAAGCTATGCTACCCTTGGGTCCCAAATCAAACAATGATAAAACTTCAAATGGCCCTAACTTCAATACGGTACGTCCTACACCTATCAAAGTTTTCAACATACAAATGCCTGTAACATTTTACTGGAACGTCATAAAACCTTGAAATTTTGTAACAATAAATTACTCGAGCCTCTTGTCAATTTAAGCTATCGCACAAGGCTATGCTACCCTTGAGTCCCAAATCAAACACTGCTAAAATTTCAAATGGCCCTAACTTTTATACGGTACGTCCTACACCTATCAAAGTTTGCAACGTACAAATGCTTGTAACTTTTCCTGAAGCGTCATAAAACCTTGAAATTTTGTAACAATAAAGTACTCGAGCCTCTTGTCAATTTAAGATATCGCTCTTAGCTTTTCTACCCTTGAGTCCCAAATCAAACACTTATAAAACTTCAAATGGCCCTAACTTCTATACGGTACGTCCTACACCTATCAAAGTTGGCAGCATACAAATGCTTGTAACTTTTTACTGGAGCGTCATAAAACCTTGAAATTTTGTAACAATAAAGTACTCGAGCCTCTCGTCAATTTAAGCTATCGCTCAAAGCTATGCTACCCTTGAGTCCCAAATCAAACACTGATAAAATTTCAAATGGCCCTAACTTCTATACGGTACGTCCTACAGCTATCAAAGTTTGCAACATACAAATGCTTGTAACTTTTTACTGGAGCGTTATAAAACCTTGAAATTTTGTAACAATAAAGACCTCGAGCCTCTTGTCAATTTAACCTATCGCTCAAAGCTATGCTACCCTTGAGTCATAAATCGAACAATGATAAAACTTCAAATGGACCTAACTTATATACGGTACGTCCTACACTTATCAAAGTTTGCAACATACAAATGCTTGTAACTTTTTACTGGAGCGTCTTAAAACCTTGAAATTTTGTAACAATAAAGTACTCGAGCCTCTGCTCAATTTAAGCTATCGCTCAAAGCTATGCTACCCTTGAGTCCCAAATCAAACACTGATAAAACTTCAAATGGCTGTAACTTCTATACGGTACGTCCTAAACCTATCAAAGTTTGCAACATACACTGCTAAAATTTCATATGACCCTAACTTCTATACGGTACGTCCTACACCTATCAAAGTTTGCAACATACAAATGCTAGTAACTTTTTACTGGAGCGTCATAAAATCTTGAAATTTTGTAACAATATAGTACTCGAGCCTCTTGTCAATTAAAGCTATCGCTCAAAGCTATGCTAGCCTTGAGTCCCAAATCAAACACTGATAAAACTTCAAATGGCCCTAACTTCTGTACGGTACGTCCTACACCTATCAAAGTTTGCAACATACAAATGCTTGTAACTTTTTACTGGAGCGTCATAACACCTTGAAATTTTGTAACAATAAAGTACTCGAGCCTCTTGTCAATTTAAGCTATCGCACAAGGCTATGCTACCCTTGAGTCCCAAATCAAACACTGCTAAAATTTCAAATGGCCCTAACTTCTATACGGTACGTCCTACACCTATCAAAGTTTGCAACATACAAATGCTTGTAACTTTTTATTGGAATGGTCATAAAACCTTGAAATTTTGTAACAATAAAGTACTCGAGCCTCTTGTCAATTTAAGCTATCGCTCTTAGCTTTGCTACCCTTGAGTCCCAAATCAAACACTGATAAAACTTCAAATGGCCCTAACTTCTGTACGGTACGTCCTACACCTATCAAAGTTTGCAACATACAAATGCTTGTAACTTTTTACTGGAGCGTCATAAAACCTTGGAATTTTGTAACAATAAAGTACTCGAGCCTCTTGTCAATTTAAGCTATCGCACAAGGCTATGCTACCCTTGAGTCCCAAATCAAACACTGCTAAAATTTCAAATGGCCCTAACTTCTATACGGTACGTCCTACACCTATCAAAGTTTGCAACGTACAAATGCTTGTAACTTTTTACTGAAGCGTCATAAAACCTTGAAATTTTGTAACAATAAAGTACTCGAGCCTCTTGCCAATTTAAGTTATCGCTCAAAGCTATGCTACCCTTGAGTCCCAAATCAAACACTGATAAAACTTCAAATAGCCCTAACTTCTATACGGTACGTCCTACACCTATCAAAGTATGTAACATACAAATGCTTGTAACTTTTTCATGGAGCGTCATAAAACCTTGAAATTTTGTAACAGTAAAGTACTCGAGCCTCTTGTCAATTTAATCTATCGCTCAAAGCTATGTTAACCTTGAGTCCCAAATCAAACACTTATAAAACTTGAAATGGTCCTAACTTCTATACGGTACGTCCTACACCTATCAAAGTTTGCAACATACAAATGCTTGTAACTTTTTACTGGAGCGTCATAAAACCTTGAAATTTTGTAACAATAAAGTACTCGAGCCTCTTGTCAATTTAAGCTATCGCTCAAAGCTATGCTACCCTTTAGTCCCAAATCAAACACTGATAAAATTTCAAATGGCCCTAACTTCTATACGGTACGTCCTACAGCTATCAAAGTTTGCAACATACAAATGCTTGTAACTTTTTACTGGAGCGTTATAAAACCTTGAAATTTTGTAAAAATAAAGAGCTCGAGCCTCTTGTCAATTTAACCTATCGCTCAAAGCTATGCTACCCTTGAGTCCCAAATCGAACAATGATAAAACTTCAAATGGCCCTAACTTCTATACGGTACGTCCTACACCTATCAAAGTTTGCAACATACAAATGCTTGTAACTTTTTACTGGAGCGTCATAAAACCTTGAAATTTTGTAACAATAAAGTACTCGAGCCTCTTCTCAATTTAAGCTATCGCTCAAAGCTGTGCTACCCTTGAGTCCCAAATCAAACACTGATAAAACTTCAAATGGCCGTAACTTCTATACGGTACGTCCTACACCTATCAAAGTTTGCAACATACAAATGCTTGTAACTTTTTACTCGAGCGTCATAAAACCTTGAAATTTTGTAACAATATAGTACTCGAGCGCTTGTCAATTTAAGCTATCGCACAAAGCTATGCTACCCTTGAGTCCCAAATCAAACACTGCTAAAATTTCAAATGGCCCTAACTTCTATACGGTACGTCCTACACCTATCAAAGTTTGCAACATACAAATGCTAGTAAATTTTTACTGGAGCGTCATAAAATCTTGAAATTTTGTAACAATAAAGTACTCGAGCCTCTTGTCAATTTAAGCTATCGCTCAAAGCTATGCTAGCCTTGAGTCCCAAATCAAACACTGATAAAACTTCAAATGGCAAGAACTTCTGTACGGTACGTCCTACACTTATCAAAGTTTGCAACATACAAATGCTTGTAACTTTTTACTGGAGCGTCATAAAACCTTGAAATTTTGTAACAATAAAGACCTCGAGCCTCTTGTCAATTTAAGCTGTCGCTCAAAGCTATGCTACCCTTGAGTCCCAAATCAAACCATGATAAAACTTCAAATGGCCCTAACTTCTATACGGAACGTCCTACACCTATCAAAGTTTGCAACATACAAAGGCTTGTAACTTTTTACTGGAGCGTCATAAAATCTTGAAATTTTGTAACAATAAAGTATTCGAGCCTCTTGTCAATTTAAGCTATCGCACAAAGCTATGCTACCCTTGAGTCCCAAAGTAAAACACTGCTAAAATTTCAAATGGCCCTAACTTCTATACGGTACGTCCTGCACCTATCAAAGTTTGCAACAAACAAATGCTTGTAACTTTTTACTGAAGCGTCATAAAACCTTGAAATTTTGTAACAATAAAGTACTCGAGCCTCTTGTCAATTTAAGCTATCGCTCAAAGCTTTGCTACCCTTGAGTCCCCAATCAAACACTGATAAAACTTCAAATGGCCGTAACTTCTATACGGTACGTCCTACACCTATCAAAGTTTGCAACATACAAATGCTTGTAACTTTTTACTCGAGCGTCATAAAACCTTGAAATTTTGTAACAATATAGTACTCGAGCCTCTTGTCAATTTAAGCTATCGCACAAAGCTATGCTACCCTTGAGTCCCAAATCAAACACTGCTAAAATTTCAAATGGCCCTAACTTCTATACGGTACGTCCTACACCTATCAAAGTTTGCAACATACAAATGCTTGTAACTTTTTACTGGAGCGTCTTAAAACCTTGAAATTTTGTAACAATAAAGTACTCGAGCCTCTTCTCAATTTAAGCTATCGCTCAAAGCTATGCTACCCTTGAGTCCCAAATCAAACACTGATAAAACTTCAAATAGCCCTAACTTCTATACGGTACGTCCTACACCTATCAAAGTATGTAACATACAAATGCTTGTAACTTTTTCATGGAGCGTCATAAAACCTTGAAATTTTGTAACAGTAAAGTACTCGAGCCTCTTGTCAATTTAATCTATCGCTCAAAGCTATGTTAACCTTGAGTCCCAAATCAAACACTTATAAAACTTCAAATGGTCCTAACTTCTATACGGTACGTCCTACACCTATCAAAGTTTGCAACATACAAATGCTTGTAACTTTTTACTGGTGCGTCATAAAACCTTGAAATTTTGTAACAATAAAGTACTCGAGCCTCTTGTCAATTTAAGCTATCGCTCAAAGCTATGCTACCCTTTAGTCCCAAATCAAACACTTATAAAATTTCAAATGGCCCTAACTTCTATACGGTACGTCCTACAGCTATCAAAGTTTGCAACATACAAATGCTTGTAACTTTTTACTGGAGCGTTATAAAACCTTGAAATTTTGTAAAAATAAAGAGCTCGAGCCTCTTGTCAATTTAACCTATCGCTCAAAGCTATGCTACCCTTGAGTCCCAAATCGAACAATGATAAAACTTCAAATGGCCCTAACTTCTATACGGTACGTCCTACACCTATCAAAGTTTGCAACATACAAATGCTTGTAACTTTTTACTGGAGCGTCATAAAACCTTGAAATTTTGTAACAATAAAGTAATCGAGCCTCTTCTCAATTTAAGCTATCGCTCAAAGCTGTGCTACCCTTGAGTCCCAAATCAAACACTTATAAAACTTCAAATGGTCCTAACTTCTATACGGTACGTCCTACACCTATCAAAGTTTGCAACATACAAATGCTTGTAACTTTTTACTGGAGCGTCATAAAACCTTGAAATTTTGTAACAATAAAGTACTCGAGCCTCTTGTCAATTTAAGCTATCGCTCAAAGCTATGCTACTCTTGAGTCCCAAATCAAACACTGATAAAACTTCAAATGGCCCTAACTTCTGTACGGTACGTCCTACACTTATCAAAGTTTGCAACATACAAATGCTTGTAACTTTTTACTGGAGCGTCATAAAACCTTGAAATTTTGTAACAATAAAGACCTCGAGCCTCTTGTCAATTTAAGCTGTCGCTCAAAGCTATGCTACCCTTGAGTCCCAAATCAAACCATGATAAAACTTCAAATGGCCCTAACTTCTATACGGTACGTCCTACACCTATCAAAGTTTGCAACATACAAAGGCTTGTAACTTTTTACTGGAGCGTCATAAAATCTTGAAATTTTGTAACAATAAAGTATTCGAGCCTCTTGTCAATTTAAGCTGTCGCTCAAAGCTATGCTACCCTTGAGTCCCAAAGTAAAACACTGCTAAAATTTCAAATGGCCCTAACTTCTATACGGTACGTCCTACACCTATCAAAGTTTGCAACAAACAAATGCTTGTAACTTTTTACTGAAGCGTCATAAAACCTTGAAATTTTGTAACAATAAAGTACTCGAGCCTCTTGTCAATTTAAGCTATCGCTCAAAGCTTTGCTACCCTTGAGTCCCCAATCAAACACTGATAAAACTTCAAATGGCCGTAACTTCTATACGGTACGTCCTACACCTATCAAAGTTTGCAACATACAAATGCTTGTAACTTTTTACTCGAGCGTCATAAAACCTTGAAATTTTGTAACAATATAGTACTCGAGCCTCTTGTCAATTTAAGCTATCGCACAAAGCTATGCTACCCTTGAGTCCCAAATCAAACACTGCTAAAATTTCAAATGGCCCTAACTTCTATACGGTACGTCCTACACCTATCAAAGTTTGCAACATACAAATGCTTGTAACTTTTTACTGGAGCGTCTTAAAACCTTGAAATTTTGTAACAATAAAGTACTTAAGCTATCGCTCAAAGCTATGCTACCCTTGAGTCCCAAATCAAACACTGATAAAACTTCAAATGGCTGTAACTTGTATACGGTACGTCCTTAACCTATCAAAGTTTGCAACATACACTGCTAAAATTTCATATGATCCTAACTTCTATACGGTACGTCCTACACCTATCAAAGTTTGCAACATACAAATGCTAGTAACTTTTTACTGGAGCGTCATAAAATCTTGAAATTTTGTAACAATATAGTACTCGAGCCTCTTGTCAATTAAAGCTATCGCTCAAAGCTATGCTACCCTTGAGTCCCAAATCAAACACTGATAAAACTTCAAATGGCCCTAACTTCTATACGCTACGTCCTACACCTATCAAAGTATGTAACATACAAATGCTTGTAACTTTTTCATGGAGCGTCATAAAACCTTGAAATTTTGTAACAGTAAAGTACTCGAGCCTCTTGTCAATTTAATATATCGCTCAAAGCTATGTTAACCTTGAGTCCCAAATCAAACACTTATAAAACTTCAAATGGTCCTAACTTCTATACGGTACGTCCTACACCTATCAAAGTTTGCAACATACAAATGCTTGTAACTTTTTACTGGAGCGTCATAAAACCTTGAAATTTTGTAACAATAAAGTACTCGAGCCTCTTGTCAATTTAAGCTATCGCTCAAAGCTATGCTACCCTTGAGTTCCAAATCAAACACTGATAAAATTTCAAATGGCCCTAACTTCTATACGGTACGTCCTACAGCTATCAAAGTTTGCAACATACAAATGCTTGTAACTTTTTACTGGAGCGTTATAAAACCTTGAAATTTTGTAACAATAAAGACCTCGAGCCTCTTGTCAATTTAACCTATCGCTCAAAGCTATGCTACCCTTGAGTCCCAAATCGAACAATGATAAAACTTCAAATGGCCCTAACTTCTATACGGTACGTCCTACACCTATCAAAGTTTGCAACATACAAATACTTGTAACTTTTTACTGGAGCGTCATAAAACCTTGAAATTTTGTAACAATAAAGTACTCGAGCCTCTTCTCAATTTAAGCTATCGCTCAAAGCTATGCTACCCTTGAGTCCCAAATCAAACACTGATAAAACTTCAAATCGCCGTAACTTCTATACGGTACGTCCTACACCTATCAAAGTTTGCAACATACAAATGCTTGTAACTTTTTACTCGAGCGTCATAAAACCTTGAAATTTTGTAACAATATAGTACTCGAGCCTCTTGTCAATTTAAGCTATCGCACAAAGCTATGTTACCCTTGAGTCCCAAATCAAACACTGCTAAAATTTCAAATGGCCCTCACTTCTATACGGTACGTCCTACACCTATCAAAGTTTGCAACATACAAATGCTAGTAACTTTTTACTGGAGCGTCATAAAATCTTGAAATTTTGTAACAATAAAGTACTCGAGTCTCTTGTCAATTTAAGCTATCGCTCAAAGCTATGCTAGCCTTGAGTCCCAAATCAAACACTGATAAAACTTCAAATGGCCCTAACTTCTGTACGGTACGTCCTACACTTATCAAAGTTTGCAACATACAAATGCTTGTAACTTTTTACTGGAGCGTCATAAAACCTTGAAATTTTGTAACAATAAAGACCTCGAGCCTCTTGTCAATTTAAGCTGTCGCTCAAAGCTATGCTACCCTTGAGTCCCAAATCAAACCATGATAAAACTTCAAATGGCCCTAACTTCTATACGGTACGTCCTACACCTATCAAAGTTTGCAACATACAAATGCTTGTAACTTTTTACTGGAGCGTCATAAAACCTTGAAATTTTGTAACAATAAAGTATTCGAGCCTCTTGTCAATTTAAGCTATCGCACAAAGCTATGCTACCCTTGAGGCCCAAATCAAACACTGCTAAAATTTCAAATGGCGCTAACTTCTATACGGTACGTCCTACACCTATCAAAGTTTGCAACATACAAATGCTTGTAACTTTTTACTGAAGCGTCATAAAACCTTGAAATTTTGTAACAATAAAGTACTCGAGCCTCTTGTCAATTTAAGCTATCGCTCAAAGCTTTGCTACCCTTGAGTCCCCAATCAAACACTGATAAAACTTCAAATGGCCGTAACTTCTATACGGTACGTCCTACACCTATCAAAGTTTGCAACATACAAATGCTTGTAACTTTTTACTCGAGCGTCATAAAACCTTGAAATTTTGTAACAATATAGTACTCGAGCCTCTTGTCAATTTAAGCTATCGCACAAAGCTATGCTACCCTTGAGTCCCAAATCAAACACTGCTAAAATTTCAAATGGCCCTAACTTCTATACGGTACGTCCTACACCTATCAAAGTTTGCAACATACAAATGCTTGTAACTTTTTACTGGAGCGTCTTAAAACCTTGAAATTTTGTAACAATAAAGTACTCGAGCCTCTTCTCAATTTAAGCTATCGCTCAAAGCTATGCTACCCTTGAGTCCCAAATCAAACACTGATAAAACTTCAAATGGCTGAAACTTCTATACGGTACGTCCTAAACCTATCAAAGTTTGCAACATACACTGCTAAAATTTCATATGATCCTAACTTCTATACGGTACGTCCTACACCTATCAAAGTTTGCAACATACAAATGCTAGTAACTTTTTACTGGAGCGTCATAAAATCTTGAAATTTTGTAACAATATAGTACTCGAGCCTCTTGTCAATTAAAGCTATCGCTCAAAGCTATGGTAGCCTTGAGTCCCAAATCAAACACTGATAAAACTTCAAATGGCCCTGTACGGTACGTCCTACACCTATCAAAGTTTGCAACATACAAATGCTTGTAACTTTTTACTGGAGCGTCATAAAACCTTGAAATTTTGTAACAATAAAGTACTCGAGCCTCTTGTCAATTTAAGCTATCGCACAAGGCTTTGCTACCCTTGAGTCCCAAATCAAACACTGCTAAAATTTCAAATGGCCCTAACTTCTATACGGTACGTCCTACACCTATCAAAGTTTGCAATGTACAAATGCTTATAACTTTTTACTGAAGCGTCATAAAACCTTGAAATTTTGTAACAATAAAGTACTCGAGCCTCTTGTCAATTTAAGCTATCGCTCTTAGCGTTGCTACCCTTGAGTCCCAAATCAAACACTGATAAAACTTCAAATGGCCCTAACTTCTATACGGTACGTCCTAAACCTATCAAAGGATGCAACATACAAATGCTTGTAACTTTTTATTGGAGGGTCATAAAACCTGGAAATTTTGTAACAATAAAGTACTCGAGCCTCATGCCAATTTAAGCTATCGCTCAAAGCTATGCTACCCTTGAGTCCCAAATCAAACACTGATAAAACTTCAAATGGCCCTAACTTCTATACGGTACGTCCTACACCTATCAAAGTATGTAACATACAAATGCTTGTAACTTTTTCATGGAGCGTCATAAAACCTTGAAATTTTGTAACAGTAAAGTACTCGAGCCTCTTGTCAATTTAATCTATCGCTCAAAGCTATGTTAACCTTGAGTCCCAAATCAAACACTTATAAAACTTCAAATGGTCCTAACTTCTATACGGTACGTCCTACATCTATCAAAGTTTGCAATATACAAATGCTTGTAACTTTTTACTGGAGCGTCATAAAACCTTGAAATTTTGTAACAATAAAGTACTCGAGTCTCTTGTCAATTTAAGCTATCGCTCAAAGCTATGCTACCCTTGAGTCCCAAATCAAACACTGATAAAATTTCAAATGGCCCTAACTTCTATACGGTACGTCCTACAGCTATCAAAGTTTGCAACATACAAATGCTTGTAACTTTTTACTGGAGCGTTATAAAACCTTGAAATTTTGTAACAATAAAGACCTCGAGCCTCTTGTCAATTTAACCTATCGCTCAAAGCTATGCTACCCTTGAGTCCCAAATCGAACAATGATAAAACTTCAAATGGCCCTAACTTCTATACGGTACGTCCTACACCTATCAAAGTTTGCAACATACAAATACTTGTTACTTTTTACTGGAGCGTCATAAAACCTTGAAATTTTGTAACAATAAAGTACTCGAGCCTCTTCTCAATTTAAGATATCGCTCAAAGCTATGCTACCCTTGAGTCCCAAATCAAACACTGATAAAACTTCAAATGGCCGTAACTTCTATACGGTACGTCCTACACCTATCAAAGTTTGCAACATACAAATGCTTGTAACTTTTTACTCGAGCGTCATAAAACCTTGAAATTTTGTAACAATATAGTACTCGAGCCTCTTGTCAATTTAAGCTATCGCACAAAGCTATGCTACCCTTGAGTCCCAAATCAAACACTGATAAAACTTCAAATGGCCCTAACTTCTATACGGTACGTCCTACACCTATCAAAGTATGTAACATACAAATGCTTGTAACTTTTTCATGGAGCGTCATAAAACCTTGAAATTTTGTAACAGTAAAGTACTCGAGCCTCTTGTCAATTTAATCTATCGCTCAAAGCTATGTTAACCTTGAGTCCCAAATCAAACACTTATAAAACTTCAAATGGTCCTAACTTCTATACGGTACGTCCTACACTTATCAAAGTTTGCAACATACAAATGCTTGTATCTTTTTACTGGAGCGTCATAAAACCTTGAAATTTTGTAACAATAAAGACCTCGAGCCTCTTGTCAATTTAAGCTGTCGCTCAAAGCTATACTACCCTTGAGTCCCAAATCAAACCATGATAAAACTTCAAATGGCCCTAACTTCTATACGGTACGTCCTACACCTATCAAAGTTTGCAACATACAAATGCTTGTAACTTTTTACTGGAGCGTCATAAAACCTTGAAATTTTGTAACAATAAAGTATTCGAGCCTCTTGTCAATTTAAGCTATCGCACAAAGCTATGCTACCCTTGAGTCCCAAATCAGACACTGCTAAAATTTCAAATGGCCCTAACTTCTATACGGTACGTCCTACACCTATCAAAGTTTGCAACATACAAATGCCTGTAACTTTTTACTGAAGCGTCATAAAACCTTGAAATTTTGTAACAATAAAGTACTCGAGCCTCTTGTCAATTTAAGCTATCGCTCAAAGCTTTGCTACCCTTGAGTCCCAAAACAAACACTGACAAAACTTCAAATGGCCGTAACTTCTATACGGTACGTCCTACACCTATCAAAGTTTGCAACATACAAATGCTTGTAACTTTTTACTCGAGCGTCATAAAACCTTGAAATTTTGTAACAATATAGTACTCGAGCCTCTTGTCAATTTAAGCTATCGCACAAAGCTATGCTACCCTTGAGTCCCAAATCAAACACAGCTAAAATTTCAAATGGCCCTAACTTCTATACGGTACGTCCTACACCTATCAAAGTTTGCAACATACAAATGCTAGTAACTTTTTACTGGAGCGTCATAAAATCTTGAAATTTTGTAACAATAAAGTACTCGAGCCTCTTGTCAATTAAAGCTATCGCTCAAAGCTATGCTACCCTTGAATCCCAAATCAAACACTGATAAAACTTCAAATGGCCCTAACTTCTGTACGGTACGTCCTACACCTATCAAAATTTGCAACATACAAATGCTTGTAACTTTTTACTGGAGCGTCATAAAACCTTGAAATTTTGTAACAATAAAGACCTCGAGCCTCTTGTCAATTTAAGCTGTCGCTCAAAGCTATGCTACCCTTGAGTCCCAAATCAAACCATGATAAAACTTCAAATGGCCCTAACTTCTATACGGTACGTCCTACACCTATCAAAGTTTGCAACATACAAAGGCTTGTAACTTTTTACTGGAGCGTCATAAAATCTTGAAATTTTGTAACAATAAAGTATTCGAGCCTCTTGTCAATTTAAGCTATCGCACAAAGCTATGCTACCCTTGAGTCCCAAAGTAAAACACTGCTAAAATTTCAAATGGCCCTAACTTCTATACGGTACGTCCTACACCTATCAAAGTTTGCAACAAACAAATGCTTGTAACTTTTTACTGAAGCGTCATAAAACCTTGAAATTTTGTAACAATAAAGTACTCGAGCCTCTTGTCAATTTAAGCTATCGCTCAAAGCTTTGCTACCCTTGAGTCCCCAATCAAACACTGATAAAACTTCAAATGGCCGTAACTTCTATACGGTACGTCCTACACCTATCAAAGTTTGCAACATACAAATGCTTGTAACTTTTTACTCGAGCGTCATAAAACCTTGAAATTTTGTAACAATATAGTACTCGAGCCTCTTGTCAATTTAAGCTATCGCACAAAGCTATGCTACCCTTGAGTCCCAAATCAAACACTGCTAAAATTTCAAATGGCCCTAACTTCTATACGGTACGTCCTACACCTATCAAAGTTTGCAACATACAAATGCTTGTAACTTTTTACTGGAGCGTCTTAAAACCTTGAAATTTTGTAACAATAAAGTACTCGAGCCTCTTCTCAATTTAAGCTATCGCTCAAAGCTATGCTACCCTTGAGTCCCAAATCAAACACTGATAAAACTTCAAATGGCTGTAACTTGTATATGGTACGTCCTAAACCTATCAAAGTTTGCAACATACACTGCTAAAATTTCATATGATCCTAACTTCTATACGGTACGTCCTACACCTATCAAAGTTTGCAACATACAAATGCTAGTAACTTTTTACTGGAGCGTCATAAAATCTTGAAATTTTGTAACAATATAGTACTCGAGCCTCTTGTCAATTAAAGCTATCGCTCAAAGCTATGGTAGCCTTGAGTCCCAAATCAAACACTGACAAAACTTCAAATGGCCCTAACTTCTGTACGGTACGTCCTACACTATCAAAGTTTGCAACATACAAATGCTTGTAACTTTTTACTGGAGCGTCATAAAACCTTGAAATTTTGTAACAATAAAGTACTCGAGCCTCTTGTCAATTTAAGCTATCGCACAAGGCTATGCTACCCTTGAGTCCCAAATCAAACACTGCTAAAATTTCAAATGGCCCTAACTTCTATACGGTACGTCCTACACCTATCAAAGTTTGCAACGTACAAATGCTTGTAACTTTTTACTGAAGCGTCATAAAACCTTGAAATTTTGTAACAATAAAGTACTCGAGCCTCTTGTCAATTTAAGCTATCGCTCTTAGCTTTGCTACCCTTGAGTCCCAAATCAAACACTGATAAAACTTCAAATGGGCCTAACTTCTATACGGTACATCCTAAACCTATCAAAGGATGCAACATACAAATGCTTGTAACTTTTTATTGGAGGGTCATAAAACCTGGAAATTTTGTAACAATAAAGTACTCGAGCCTCTTGCCAATTTAAGCTATCGCTCAAAGCTATGCTACCCTTGAGTCCCAAATCAAACACTGATAAAACTTCAAATGGCCCTAACTTCTATACGCTACGTCCTACACCTATCAAAGTATGTAACATACAAATGCTTGTAACTTTTTCATGGAGCGTCATAAAACCTTGAAATTTTGTAACAGTAAAGTACTCGAGCCTCTTGTCAATTTAATATATCGCTCAAAGCTATGTTAACCTTGAGTCCCAAATCAAACACTTATAAAACTTCAAATGGTCCTAACTTCTATACGGTACGTCCTACACCTATCAAAGTTTGCAACATACAAATGCTTGTAACTTTTTACTGGAGCGTCATAAAACCTTGAAATTTTGTAACAATAAAGTACTCGAGCCTCTTGTCAATTTAAGCTATCGCTCAAAGCTATGCTACCCTTGAGTCCCAAATCAAACACTGATAAAATTTCAAATGGCCCTAACTTCTATACGGTACGTCCTACAGCTATCAAAGTTTGCAACATACAAATGCTTGTAACTTTTTACTGGAGCGTTATAAAACCTTGAAATTTTGTAACAATAAAGACCTCGAGCCTCTTGTCAATTTAACCTATCGCTCAAAGCTATGCTACCCTTGAGTCCCAAATCGAACAATGATAAAACTTCAAATGGCCCTAACTTCTATACGGTACGTCCTACACCTATCAAAGTTTGCAACATACAAATACTTGTAACTTTTTACTGGAGCGTCATAAAACCTTGAAATTTTGTAACAATAAAGTACTCGAGCCTCTTCTCAATTTAAGCTATCGCTCAAAGCTATGCTACCCTTGAGTCCCAAATCAAACACTGATAAAACTTCAAATCGCCGTAACTTCTATACGGTACGTCCTACACCTATCAAAGTTTGCAACATACAAATGCTTGTAACTTTTTACTCGAGCGCCATAAAACCTTGAAATTTTGTAACAATATAGTACTCGAGCCTCTTGTCAATTTAAGCTATCGCACAAAGCTATGCTACCCTTGAGTCCCAAATCAAACACTGCTAAAATTTCAAATGGCCCTCACTTCTATACGGTACGTCCTACACCTATCAAAGTTTGCAACATACAAATGCTAGTAACTTTTTACTGGAGCGTCATAAAATCTTGAAATTTTGTAACAATAAAGTACTCGAGTCTCTTGTCAATTTAAGCTATCGCTCAAAGCTATGCTAGCCTTGAGTCCCAAATCAAACACTGATAAAACTTCAAATGGCCCTAACTTCTGTACGGTACGTCCTACACTTATCAAAGTTTGCAACATACAAATGCTTGTAACTTTTTACTGGAGCGTCATAAAACCTTGAAATTTTGTAACAATAAAGACCTCGAGCCTCTTGTCAATTTAAGCTGTCGCTCAAAGCTATGCTACCCTTGAGTCCCAAATCAAACCATGATAAAACTTCAAATGGCCCTAACTTCTATACGGTACGTCCTACACCTATCAAAGTTTGCAACATACAAATGCTTGTAACTTTTTACTGGAGCGTCATAAAACCTTGAAATTTTGTAACAATAAAGTATTCGAGCCTCTTGTCAATTTAAGCTATCGCACAAAGCTATGCTACCCTTGAGGCCCAAATCAAACACTGCTAAAATTTCAAATGGCCCTAACTTCTATACGGTACGTCCTACACCTATCAAAGTTTGCAACATACAAATGCTTGTAACTTTTTACTGAAGCGTCATAAAACCTTGAAATTTTGTAACAATAAAGTACTCGAGCCTCTTGTCAATTTAAGCTATCGCTCAAAGCTTTGCTACCCTTGAGTCCCCAATCAAACACTGATAAAACTTCAAATGGCCGTAACTTCTATACGGTACGTCCTACACCTATCAAAGTTTGCAACATACAAATGCTTGTAACTTTTTACTCGAGCGTCATAAAACCTTGAAATTTTGTAACAATATAGTACTCGAGCCTCTTGTCAATTTAAGCTATCGCACAAAGCTATGCTACCCTTGAGTCCCAAATCAAACACTGCTAAAATTTCAAATGGCCCTAACTTCTATACGGTACGTCCTACACCTATCAAAGTTTGCAACATACAAATGCTTGTAACTTTTTACTGGAGCGTCTTAAAACCTTGAAATTTTGTAACAATAAAGTACTCGAGCCTCTTCTCAATTTAAGCTATCGCTCAAAGCTATGCTACCCTTGAGTCCCAAATCAAACACTGATAAAACTTCAAATGGCTGAAACTTCTATACGGTACGTCCTAAACCTATCAAAGTTTGCAACATACACTGCTAAAATTTCATATGATCCTAACTTCTATACGGTACGTCCTACACCTATCAAAGTTTGCAACATACAAATGCTAGTAACTTTTTACTGGAGCGTCATAAAATCTTGAAATTTTGTAACAATATAGTACTCGAGCCTCTTGTCAATTAAAGCTATCGCTCAAAGCTATGGTAGCCTTGAGTCCCAAATCAAACACTGATAAAACTTCAAATGGCCCTAACTTCTGTACGGTACGTCCTACACCTATCAAAGTTTGCAACATACAAATGCTTGTAACTTTTTACTGGAGCGTCATAAAACCTTGAAATTTTGTAACAATAAAGTACTCGAGCCTCTTGTCAATTTAAGCTATCGCACAAGGCTTTGCTACCCTTGAGTCCCAAATCAAACACTGCTAAAATTTCAAATGGCCCTAACTTCTATACGGTACGTCCTACACCTATCAAAGTTTGCAATGTACAAATGCTTATAACTTTTTACTGAAGCGTCATAAAACCTTGAAATTTTGTAACAATAAAGTACTCGAGCCTCTTGTCAATTTAAGCTATCGCTCTTAGCGTTGCTACCCTTGAGTCCCAAATCAAACACTGATAAAACTTCAAATGGCCCTAACTTCTATACGGTACGTCCTAAACCTATCAAAGGATGCAACATACAAATGCTTGTAACTTTTTATTGGAGGGTCATAAAACCTGGAAATTTTGTAACAATAAAGTACTCGAGCCTCATGCCAATTTAAGCTATCGCTCAAAGCTATGCTACCCTTGAGTCCCAAATCAAACACTGATAAAACTTCAAATGGCCCTAACTTCTATACGGTACGTCCTACACCTATCAAAGTATGTAACATACAAATGCTTGTAACTTTTTCATGGAGCGTCATAAAACCTTGAAATTTTGTAACAGTAAAGTACTCGAGCCTCTTGTCAATTTAATCTATCGCTCAAAGCTATGTTAACCTTGAGTCCCAAATCAAACACTTATAAAACTTCAAATGGTCCTAACTTCTATACGGTACGTCCTACACCTATCAAAGTTTGCAATATACAAATGCTTGTAACTTTTTACTGGAGCGTCATAAAACCTTGAAATTTTGTAACAATAAAGTACTCGAGTCTCTTGTCAATTTAAGCTATCGCTCAAAGCTATGCTACCCTTGAGTCCCAAATCAAACACTGATAAAATTTCAAATGGCCCTAACTTCTATACGGTACGTCCTACAGCTATCAAAGTTTGCAACATACAAATGCTTGTAACTTTTTACTGGAGCGTTATAAAACCTTGAAATTTTGTAACAATAAAGACCTCGAGCCTCTTGTCAATTTAACCTATCGCTCAAAGCTATGCTACCCTTGAGTCCCAAATCGAACAATGATAAAACTTCAAATGGCCCTAACTTCTATACGGTACGTCCTACACCTATCAAAGTTTGCAACATACAAATACTTGTTACTTTTTACTGGAGCGTCATAAAACCTTGAAATTTTGTAACAATAAAGTACTCGAGCCTCTTCTCAATTTAAGATATCGCTCAAAGCTATGCTACCCTTGAGTCCCAAATCAAACACTGATAAAACTTCAAATGGCCGTAACTTCTATACGGTACGTCCTACACCTATCAAAGTTTGCAACATACAAATGCTTGTAACTTTTTACTCGAGCGTCATAAAACCTTGAAATTTTGTAACAATATAGTACTCGAGCCTCTTGTCAATTTAAGCTATCGCACAAAGCTATGCTACCCTTGAGTCCCAAATCAAACACTGATAAAACTTCAAATGGCCCTAACTTCTATACTGTACGTCCTACACCTATCAAAGTATGTAACATACAAATGCTTGTAACTTTTTCATGGAGCGTCATAAAACCTTGAAATTTTGTAACAGTAAAGTACTCGAGCCTCTTGTCAATTTAATCTATCGCTCAAAGCTATGTTAACCTTGAGTCCTAAATCAAACACTTATAAAACTTCAAATGGTCCTAACTTCTATACGGTACGTCCTACACTTATCAAAGTTTGCAACATACAAATGCTTGTATCTTTTTACTGGAGCGTCATAAAACCTTGAAATTTTGTAACAATAAAGACCTCGAGCCTCTTGTCAATTTAAGCTGTCGCTCAAAGCTATACTACCCTTGAGTCCCAAATCAAACCATGATAAAACTTCAAATGGCCCTAACTTCTATACGGTACGTCCTACACCTATCAAAGTTTGCAACATACAAATGCTTGTAACTTTTTACTGGAGCGTCATAAAACCTTGAAATTTTGTAACAATAAAGTATTCGAGCCTCTTGTCAATTTAAGCTATCGCACAAAGCTATGCTACCCTTGAGTCCCAAATCAAACACTGCTAAAATTTCAAATGGCCCTAACTTCTATACGGTACGTCCTACACCTATCAAAGTTTGCAACATACAAATGCCTGTAACTTTTTACTGAAGCGTCATAAAACCTTGAAATTTTGTAACAATAAAGTACTCGAGCCTCTTGTCAATTTAAGCTATCGCTCAAAGCTTTGCTACCCTTGAGTCCCAAAACAAACACTGACAAAACTTCAAATGGCCGTAACTTCTATACGGTACGTCCTACACCTATCAAAGTTTGCAACATACAAATGCTTGTAACTTTTTACTCGAGCGTCATAAAACCTTGAAATTTTGTAACAATATAGTACTCGAGCCTCTTGTCAATTTAAGCTATCGCACAAAGCTATGCTACCCTTGAGTCCCAAATCAAACACAGCTAAAATTTCAAATGGCCCTAACTTCTATACGGTACGTCCTACACCTATCAAAGTTTGCAACATACAAATGCTAGTAACTTTTTACTGGAGCGTCATAAAATCTTGAAATTTTGTAACAATAAAGTACTCGAGCCTCTTGTCAATTAAAGCTATCGCTCAAAGCTATGCTACCCTTGAATCCCAAATCAAACACTGATAAAACTTCAAATGGCCCTAACTTCTGTACGGTACGTCCTACACCTATCAAAATTTGCAACATACAAATGCTTGGAACTTTTTACTGGAGCGTCATAAAACCTTGAAATTTTGTAACAATAAAGACCTCGAGCCTCTTGTCAATTTAAGCTGTCGCTCAAAGCTATGCTACCCTTGGGTCCCAAATCAAACAATGATAAAACTTCAAATAGCCCTAACTTCTATACGGTACGTCCTACACCTATCAAAGTTTGCAACATACAAATGCTTGTAACTTTTTACTGGAGCGTTATAAAACCTTGAAATTTTGTAACAATAAAGACCTCGAGCCTCTTGTCAATTTAGCCTATCGCTCAAAGCTATGCTACCCTTGAGTCCCAAATCGAACAATGATAAAACTTCAAATGGACCTAACTTATATACGGTACGTCCTACACCTATCAAAGTTTGCAACATACAAATGCTTGTAACTTTTTACTGGAGCGTCTTAAAACCTTGAAATTTTGTAACAATAAAGTACTCAAGCCTCTTCTCAATTTAAGCTATCGCTCAAAGCTATGCTACCCTTGAGTCCCACATCAAACACTGATAAAACTTCAAATGGCTGTAACTTCTATACGGTACGTCCTAAACCTATCAAAGTTTGCAACATACACTGCTAAAATTTCATATGACACTAACTTCTATACGGTACGTCCTACACCTATCAAAGTTTGCAACATACAAATGCTAGTAACTTTTTACTGGAGCGTCATAAAATCTTGAAATTTTGTAACAATATAGTACTCGAGCCTCTTGGCAATTAAAACTATCGCTCAAAGCTATGCTAGCCTTGAGTCCCAAATCAAACACTGATAAAACTTCAAATGGCCCTAACTTCTGTACGGTACGTCCTACACCTATCAAAGTTTGCAACGTACAAATGCTTGTAACTTTTTACTGAAGCGTCATAAAACTTTGAAATTTTGTAACAATAAAGTACTCGAGCCTCTTGTCAATTTAAGCTATCGCTCTTAGCTTTGCTACCCTTGAGTCCCAAACACATCAAACACTGATAAAACTTCAAATGGCCCTAACTTCTATACGGTACGTCCTAAACCTATCAAAGGATGCAACATACAAATGCTTGTAACTTTTTATTGGAGGGTCATAAAACCTTGAAATTTTGTAACAATAAAGTACTCGAGCCTCTTGCCAATTTAAGCTATCGCTCAAAGCTATGCTACCCTTGAGTCCCAAATCAAACACTGATCAAACTTCAAATAGCCCTAACTTCTATACGGTACGTCCTACACCTATCAAAGTATGTAACATACAAATGCTTGTAACTTTTTCATGGAGCGTCATAAAACCTTGAAATTTTGTAACAGTAAAGTACTCGCGCCTCTTGTCAATTTAATCTATCGCTCAAAGCTATGTTAACCTTGAGTCCCAAATCAAACACTTATAAAACTTCAAATGGTCCTAACTTCTATACGGTACGTCCTACACCTATCAAAGTTTGCAACATACAAATGCTTGTAACTTTTTACTGGAGCGTCATAAAACCTTGAAATTTTGTAACAATAAAGTACTCGAGCCTCTTGTCAATTTAAGCTATCGCTCAAAGCTATGCTACCCTTGAGTCCCAAATCAAACACTGATAAAATTTCAAATGGCCCTAACTTCTATACGGTACGTCCTACAGCTATCAAAGTTTGCAACATACAAATGCTTGTAACTTTTTACTGGAGCGTTATAAAACCTTGAAATTTTGTAACAATAAAGACCTCGAGCCTCTTGTCAATTTAACCTATCGCTCAAAGCTATGCTACCCTTGAGTCCCAAATCGAACAATGATAAAACTTCAAATGGCCCTAACTTCTATACGGTACGTCCTACACCTATCAAAGTTTGCAACATACAAATGCTTGTAACTTTTTACTGGAGCGTCATAAAACCTTGAAATTGTGTAACAATAAAGTACTCGAGCCTCTTGTCAATTTAAGCTATCGCTCAAAGCTATGCTACCCTTGGGTCCCAAATCAAACACTGATAAAACTTCAAATGGCCGTAACTTCTATACGGTACGTCCTACACCTATCAAAGTTTGCAACATACAAATGCTTGTAACTTTTTACTCGAGCGTCATAAAACCTTGAAATTTTGTAACAATATAGTACTCGAGCGCTTGTCAATTTAAGCTATCGCACAAAGCTATGCTACCCTTGAGTCCCAAATCAAACACTGATAAAACTTCAAATGGCTGTAACTTCTATACGGTACGTCCTAAACCTATCAAAGTTTGCAACATACACTGCTAAAATTTCATATGACCCTAACTTCTATACGGTACGTCCTACACCTATCAAAGTTTGCAACATACAAATGCTAGTAACTTTTTACTGAAGCGTCATAAAACCTTGAAATTTTGTAACAATAAAGTACTCGAGCCTCTTGTCAATTTAAGCTATCGCTCTTAGCTTTGCTACCCTTGAGTCCCAAATCAAACACTGATAAAACTTCAAATGGCCCTAACTTCAATACGGTACGTCCTAAACCTATCAAAGGATGCAACATACAAATGCTTGTAACTTTTTATTGGAGGGTCATAAAACCTGGAAATTTTGTAACAATAAAGTACTCGAGCCTCTTTCCAATTTAAGCTATCGCTCAAAGCTATGCCCTTGAGTCCCAAATCAAACACTGATAAAACTTCAAATGGCCCTAACTTCTATACGGTACGTCCTACACCTATCAAAGTATGTAACATACAAATGCTTGTAACTTTTTCATGGAGTGTCATAAAACCTTGAAATTTTGTAACAGTAAAGTACTCGAGCCTCTTGTCAATTTAATCTGTCGCTCAAAGCTATGTTAACCTTGAGTCCCAAATCAAACACTTATAAAACTTCAAATGATCCTAACTTCTATACGGTACGTCCTACACCTATCAAAGTTTGCAACATACAAATGCTTGTAACTTTTTACTGGAGCGTTATAAAACCTTGAAATTTTGTAACAATAAACACCTCGAGCCTCTTGTCAATTTGACCTATCGCTCAAAGCTATGCTACCCTTGAGTCCCAAATCAAACACTGATAAAACTTCAAATGGCCGTAACTTCTATACGGTACGTCCTACACTTATCAAAGTTTGCAACATACAAATGCTTGTAACTTTTTACTCGAGCGTCATAAAACCTTGAAATTTTGTAACAATATAGTACTCGAGCCTCTTGTCAATTTAAGCTATCGCACAAAGCTATGCTACCCTTGAGTCCCAAATCAAACATTGCTAAAATTTCAAATGGCCCTAACTTCTATACGGTACGTCCTACACTTATCAAAGTTTGCAACATACAAATGCTTGTAACTTTTTACTGGAGCGTCATAAAACCTTGAAATTTTGTAACAATAAAGACCTCGAGCCTCTTGTCAATTTAAGCTGTCGCTCAAAGCTATGCTACCCTTGAGTCCCAAATCAAACCATGATAAAACTTCAAATGGCCCTAGCTTCTATACGGTACGTCCTACACCTATCAAACTTTGCAACATACAAATGCTTGTAACTTTTTACCGAAGCGTCATAAAACCTTGAAATTTTGTAACAATAAAATACTCGAGCCTCTTGTCAATTTAAGCTATCGCTCAAAGCTTTGCTACCCTTGAGTCCCAAATCAAACACTGATAAATCTTCAAATGGCCCTAACTTCTATACAGTACGTCCTAAACCTATCAAAGGATGCAACATACAAATGCTTGTAACTTTTTACTGGAGCGTCATAAAACCTTGAAATTTTGTAACAATAAAGACCTCGAGCCTCTTGTCAATTTAAGCTGTCGATCAAAGCTATGCTACCCTTGAGTCCCAAATCAAACACTGATAAAACTTCAAATGGCCCTAACTTCTGTACGGTACGTCCTACACCTATTAAAGTTTGCAACATACAAATGATTTGTAACTTTTTACTGGAGCGTCATAAAACCTTGAAATTTTGTAACAATAAAGATCTCGAGCCTCTTGTCAATTTAAGCTGTCGCTCAAAGTTATGCTACTTTTGGGTCCCAAATCAAACAATGATAAAACTTCAAATGGCCCTAACTTCTATACGGTACGTCCTACACCTATCAAAGTTTGCAACATACAAATGCTTGTAACTTTTTACTGGAGCGTCATAAAACCTTGAAATTTCGTAACAATAAAGTACTCGAGCCTCTTGTCAATTTAAGCTATCGCTCAAAGCTTTTCTACCCTTGAGTCCCAAAACAAACACTGATAAAACTTCAAATGGCCGTAAGTTCTATACGGTACGTCCTACACCTATCAAAGTTTACAACATACAAATGCTTGTAACTTTTTACTCGAGCGTCATAAAACGTTGAAATTTTGTAACAATATAGTACTCGAGCCTCTTGTCAATTTAAGCTATCGCACACAGCTATGCTACCCTTGAGTCCCAAATCAAACACTGCTAAAATTTCAAATGGCCCTAACTTCTATACGGTACGTCCTACACCTATCAAAGTTTGCAACATACAAATGCTAGTAACTTTTTACTGGAGCGTCATAAAATCTTGAAATTTTGTAACAATAAAGTACTCGAGCCTCTTGTCAATTAAAGCTATCGCTCAAAGCTATGCTACCCTTGAATCCCAAATCAAACACTGATAAAACTTCAAATGGCCCTAACTTCTGTACGGTACGCCCTACACCTATCAAAATTTGCAACATACAAATGCTTGTAACTTTTTACTGGAGCGTCATAAAACCTTGAAATTTTGTAACAATAAAGACCTCGAGCCTCTTGTCAATTTAAGCTGTCGCTCAAAGCTATGCTACCCTTGGGTCCCAAATCAAACAATGATAAAACTTCAAATGGCCCTAACTTCTATACGGTACGTTCTACACCTATCAAAGTTTGCAACATACTAATGCTTGTAACTTTTTACTGGAGCGTCATAAAACCTTGAAATTTTGTAACAATAAAGTACTCGAGCCTCTTGTCAATTTAAACTATCGCTCTTAGCTTTGCTACCCTTGAGTCCCAAATCAAACACTGCTAAAATTTCAAATGGCCCTAACTTCTATACGGTACGTCCTACACCTATCAAAGTTTGCAACGTACAAATGCTTGTAACTTTTTACTGAAGCGTCATAAAACCTTGAAATTTTGTAACAATAAAGTTCTCGAGCCTCTTGTCAATTTAAGCTATCGCACAAAGCTATGCTACCCTTGAGTCCCAAATCAAACACTGCTAAAATTTCAAATGGCCCTAACTTCTATACGGTACGTCCTACACCTATCAAAGTTTGCAACATACAAATGCTTGTAACTTTTTACTGGAACGTCATAAAACCTTGAAATTTTGTAACAATAAAGTACTCGAGCCTCTTGTCAATTTAAGCTATCGCTCAAAGCTTTGCTACCCTTGAGTCCCAAATCAAACACTGATAAATCTTCAAATGGCCCTAACTTCTATACAGTACGTCCTAAACCTATCAAAGGATGCAACATACAAATGCTTGTAACTTTTTACTGGAGCGTCATAAAACCTTGAAATTTTGTAACAATAAAGACCTCGAGCCTCTTGTCAATTTAAGCTGTCGATCAAAGCTATGCTACCCTTGAGTCCCAAATCAAACACTGATAAAACTTCAAATGGCCCTAACTTCTGTACGGTACGTCCTACACCTATTAAAGTTTGCAACATACAAATGATTTGTAACTTTTTACTGGAGCGTCATAAAACCTTGAAATTTTGTAACAATAAAGATCTCGAGCCTCTTGTCAATTTAAGCTGTCGCTCAAAGCTATGCTACTTTTGGGTCCCAAATCAAACAATGATAAAACTTCAAATGGCCCTAACTTCTATACGGTACGTCCTACACCTATCAAAGTTTGCAACATACAAATGCTTGTAACTTTTTACTGGAGCGTCATAAAACCTTGAAATTTTGTAACAATAAAGTACTCGAGCCTCTTTTCAATTTAAGCTAACGCTCAAAGCTTTTCTACCCTTGAGTCCCAAAACAAACACTGATAAAACTTCAAATGGCCGTAACTTCTATACGGTACGTCCTACACCTATCAAAGTTTCCAACATACAAATGCTTGTAACTTTTTACTCGAGCGTCATAAAACGTTGAAATTTTGTAACAATATAGTACTCGAGCCTCTTGTCAATTTAAGCTATCGCACAAAGCTATGCTACCCTTGAGTCCCAAATCAAACACTGCTAAAATTTCAAATGGCCCTAACTTCTATACGGTACGTCCTACACCTATCAAAGTTTGCAACATACAAATGCTAGTAACTTTTTACTGGAGCGTCATAAAATCTTGAAATTTTGTAACAATAAAGTACTCGAGCCTCTTGTCAATTAAAGCTATCGCTCTAAGCTATGCTACCCTTGAATCCCAAATCAAACACTGATAAAACTTCAAATGGCCCTAAATTCTGTACGGTACGTCCTACACCTATCAAAATTTGCAACATACAAATGCTTGTAACTTTTTACTGGAGCGTCATAAAACCTTGAAATTTTGTAACAATAAAGACCTCGAGCCTCTTGTCAATTTAAGCTGTCGCTCAAAGCTATGCTACCCTTGGGTCCAAAATCAAACAATGATAAAACTTCAAATGGCCCTAACTTCTATACGGTACGTCCTACACCTATCAAAGTTTGCAACATACTAATGCTTGTAACTTTTTACTGGAGCGTCATAAAACCTTGAAATTTTGTAACAATAAAGTACTCGAGCCTCTTGTCAATTTAAACTATCGCTCTTAGCTTTGCTACCCTTGAGTCCCAAATCAAACACTGCTAAAATTTCAAATGGCCCTAACTTCTATACGGTACGTCCTACACCTATCAAAGTTTGCAACGTACAAATGCTTGTAACTTTTTACTGAAGCGTCATAAAACCTTGAAATTTTGTAACAATAAAGTACTCGAGCCTCTTGTCAATTTAAGCTATCGCACAAAGCTATGCTACCCTTGAGTCCCAAATCAAACACCGCTAAAATTTCAAATGGCCCTAACTTCTATACGGTACGTCCTACACCTATCAAAGTTTGCAACATACAAATGCTTGTAACTTTTTACTGGAACGTCATAAAACCTTGAAATTTTGTAACAATAAAGTACTCGAGCTTCTTGTCAATTTAAGCTATCGCACAAGTCCCAAATCAAACACTGCTAAAATTTCAAATGGCCCTAACTTCTATACGGTACGTCCTACACCTATCAAACTTTGCAACATACAAATGCTTGTAACTTTTTACCGAAGCGTCATAAAACCTTGAAATTTTGTAACAATAAAATACTCGAGCCTCTTGTCAATTTAAGCTATCGCTCAAAGCTTTGCTACCCTTGAGTCCCAAATCAAACACTGATAAATCTTCAAATGGCCCTAACTTCTATACAGTACGTCCTAAACCTATCAAAGGATGCAACATACAAATGCTTGTAACTTTTTACTGGAGGTCATAAAACCTTGAAATTTTGTAACAATAAAGACCTCGAGCCTCTTGTCAATTTAAGCTGTCGATCAAAGCTATGCTACCCTTGAGTCCCAAATCAAACACTGATAAAACTTCAAATGGCCCTAACTTCTATACGGTACGTCCTACACCTATCAAAGTTTGCAACATACAAATGCTTGTAACTTTTTACTGGAGCGTCATAAAACCTTGAAATTTTGTAACAATAAAGTACTCGAGCCTCTTGTCAATTTAAACTATCGCTCTTAGCTTTGCTACCCTTGAGTCCCAAATCAAACACTGCTA
This sequence comes from Clusia tigrina, assembly GCA_920105625.2. NCBI lineage: Eukaryota > Metazoa > Arthropoda > Insecta > Diptera > Clusiidae > Clusia > Clusia tigrina. Next base: position 227,645 of record CAKKTE020000412.1, on the reverse strand, counting down.
AAATTTCAAATGGCCCTAACTTCTATACGGTACGTCCTACACCTATCAAAGTTTGCAACGTACAAATGCTTGTAACTTTTTACTGCAGCGTCATAAAACCTTGAACTTTTGTAACAATAAAGTACTCGAGCCTCTTGTCAATTTAAGCTATCGCTCAAAGCTATGCTACCCTTGAGTCCCAAATCAAACACTGCTAAAATTTCAAATGGCCCTAACTTCTATACGGTTCGTCCTACACCTATCAAAGTTTGCAACATACAAAGGCTTGTTACTTTTTACTGAAGCGTCATAAAACCTTGAAATTTTGTAACAATAAAGTACTCGAGCCTCTTGTCAATTTAAGCTACAAAGCTTTGCTACCCTTGAGTCCCAAATCAAACACTGATAAAACTTCAAATGGCCCTAACTTCTATACGGTACGTCCTACACCTATCAAAGTTTGCAACATACAAATGCTTGTAACTTTTTACTCGAGCGTCATAAAACCTTGAAATTTTGTAACAATATAGTACTCGAGCCTCTTGTCAATTTAAGCTATCGCACAAAGCTATGCTACCCTTGAGTCCCAAATCAAACACTGCTAAAATTTCAAATGGCCCTAACTTCTATACGGTACGTCCTACACCTATCAAAGTTTGCAACATACAAATGCTAGTAACTTTTTACTGGAGCGTCATAAAATCTTGAAATTTTGTAACAATAAAGTACTCGAGCCTCTTGTCAATTAAAGCTATCGCTCAAAGCTATGCTACCCTTGAATCCCAAATCAAACACTGATAAAACTTCAAATGGCCCTAACTTCTGTACGGTACGTCCTACACCTATCAAAATTTGTAACATACAAATGCTTGTAACTTTTTACTGGAGCGTCATAAAACCTTGAAATTTTGTAACAATAAAGACCTCGAGCCTCTTGTCAATTTAAGCTGTCGCTCAAAGCTATGCTACCCTTTGGTCCCAAATCAAACAATGATAAAACTTCAAATGGCCCTAACTTCTATACGGTACGTCCTACACCTATCAAAGTTTGCAACATACAAATGCTTGTAACTTTTTACTGGAACGTCATAAAACCTTGAAATTTTGTAACAATAAAGTACTCGAGCCTCTTGTCAATTTAGGCTGTCGCTCAAAGCTATGCTACCCTTGGGTCCCAAATCAAACAATGGTAAAACTTCAAATGGCCCTAACTTCTATGCGGTACGTCCTACACCTATCAAAGTTTGCAACATACAAATGCTTGTAACTTTTTACTGAAGCGTCATAAAACCTTGAAATTTTGTAACAATAAAATACTCGAGCCTCTTGTCAATTTAAGCTATCGCTCAAAGCTTTGCTACCCTTGAGTCCCAAATCAAACACTGATAAAACTTCAAATGGCCCTAGCTTCTATACAGTACGTCCTACACCTATCAAAGTTTGCAACATACAAATGCTTGTAACTTTTTACTGGAGCGTCATAAAACCTTGAAGTTTTGTAACAACAAAGTACTCGAGCCTCTTGTCAATTTAAGCTGTCGATCAAAGCTATGCCACCCTTGAGTCCCAAATCAAACACTGATAAAACTTCAAATGGCCCCAACTTCTGTACGGTACGTCCTACACCTATCAAAGTTTGCAACATACAAATGCTTGTAACTTTTTACTGGAGCGTCATAAAACCTTGAAATTTTGTAACAATAAAGTACTCGAGCCTCTTGTCAATTTAAACTATCGCTCTTAGCTTTGCTACCCTTGAGTCCCAAATCAAACACAGCTAAAATTTCAAATGGCCCTAACTTCTATACGGTACGTCTTACACCTATCAAAGTTTGCAACGTACAAATGCTTGTAACTTTTTACTGAAGCGTCATAAAACCTCATCAATTTAAGCTGTCGCTCAAAGCTATGCTACCCTTGGGTCCCAAATCAAACAATGATAAAACTTCAAATGGACCTAACTTCTATACGGTACGTCCTACACCTATCAAAGTTTGCAACATACAAATGCTTGTAACTTTTTACTGGAGCGTCATAAAACCTTGAAATTTTGTAACAATAAAGTACTCGAGCCTCTTGTCAATTTAAACTATCGCTCTTAGCTTTGCTACCCTTGAATCCCAAATCAAACACTGATAAAACTTCAAATGGCCCCAACTTCTGTACGGTACGTCCTACACCTATCAAAATTTGCAACATACAAATGCTTGTAACTTTTTACTGGAGCGTCATAAAACCTTGAAATTTTGTAACAATAAAGACCTCGAGCCTCTTGTCAATTTAAGCTGTCGCTCAAAGCTATGCTACCCTTGGGTCCCAAATCAAACAATGATAAAACTTCAAATGGCCCTAACTTCTATACGGTACGTTCTACACCTATCAAAGTTTGCAACATACTAATGCTTGTAACTTTTTACTGGAGCGTCATAAAACCTTGAAATTTTGTAACAATAAAGTACTCGAGCCTCTTGTCAATTTAAACTATCGCTCTTAGCTTTGCTACCCTTGAGTCCCAAATCAAACACTGCTAAAATTTCAAATGGCCCTAACTTCTATACGGTACGTCCTACACCTATCAAAGTTTGCAACGTACAAATGCTTGTAACTTTTTACTGAAGCGTCATAAAACCTTGAAATTTTGTAACAATCAAGTTCTCGAGCCTCTTGTCAATTTAAGCTATCGCACAAAGCTATGCTACCCTTGAGTCCCAAATCAAACACTGCTAAAATTTCAAATGGCCCTAACTTCTATACGGTACGTCCTACACCTATCAAAGTTTGCAACATACAAATGCTTGTAACTTTTTACTGGAACGTCATAAAACCTTGAAATTTTGTAACAATAAAGTACTCGAGCCTCTTGTCAATTTAAGCTATCGCTCAAAGCTTTGCTACCCTTGAGTCCCAAATCAAACACTGATAAATCTTCAAATGGCCCTAACTTCTATACAGTACGTCCTAAACCTATCAAAGGATGCAACATACAAATGCTTGTAACTTTTTACTGGAGCGTCATAAAACCTTGAAATTTTGTAACAATAAAGACCTCGAGCCTCTTGTCAATTTAAGCTGTCGATCAAAGCTATGCTACCCTTGAGTCCCAAATCAAACACTGATAAAACTTCAAATGGCCCTAACTTCTGTACGGTACGTCCTACACCTATTAAAGTTTGCAACATACAAATGATTTGTAACTTTTTACTGGAGCGTCATAAAACCTTGAAATTTTGTAACAATAAAGATCTCGAGCCTCTTGTCAATTTAAGCTGTCGCTCAAAGCTATGCTACTTTTGGGTCCCAAATCAAACAATGATAAAACTTCAAATGGCCCTAACTTCTATACGGTACGTCCTACACCTATCAAAGTTTGCAACATACAAATGCTTGTAACTTTTTACTGGAGCGTCATAAAACCTTGAAATTTTGTAACAATAAAGTACTCGAGCCTCTTGTCAATTTAAGCTAACGCTCAAAGCTTTTCTACCCTTGAGTCCCAAAACAAACACTGATAAAACTTCAAATGGCCGTAACTTCTATACGGTACGTCCTACACCTATCAAAGTTTCCAACATACAAATGCTTGTAACTTTTTACTCGAGCGTCATAAAACGTTGAAATTTTGTAACAATATAGTACTCGAGCCTCTTGTCAATTTAAGCTATCGCACAAAGCTATGCTACCCTTGAGTCCCAAATCAAACACTGCTAAAATTTCAAATGGCCCTAACTTCTATACGGTACGTCCTACACCTATCAAAGTTTGCAACATACAAATGCTAGTAACTTTTTACTGGAGCGTCATAAAATCTTGAAATTTTGTAACAATAAAGTACTCGAGCCTCTTGTCAATTAAAGCTATCGCTCTAAGCTATGCTACCCTTGAATCCCAAATCAAACACTGATAAAACTTCAAATGGCCCTAAATTCTGTACGGTACGTCCTACACCTATCAAAATTTGCAACATACAAATGCTTGTAACTTTTTACTGGAGCGTCATAAAACCTTGAAATTTTGTAACAATAAAGACCTCGAGCCTCTTGTCAATTTAAGCTGTCGCTCAAAGCTATGCTACCCTTGGGTCCAAAATCAAACAATGATAAAACTTCAAATGGCCCTAACTTCTATACGGTACGTCCTACACCTATCAAAGTTTGCAACATACTAATGCTTGTAACTTTTTACTGGAGCGTCATAAAACCTTGAAATTTTGTAACAATAAAGTACTCGAGCCTCTTGTCAATTTAAACTATCGCTCTTAGCTTTGCTACCCTTGAGTCCCAAATCAAACACTGCTAAAATTTCAAATGGCCCTAACTTCTATACGGTACGTCCTACACCTATCAAAGTTTGCAACGTACAAATGCTTGTAACTTTTTACTGAAGCGTCATAAAACCTTGAAATTTTGTAACAATAAAGTACTCGAGCCTCTTGTCAATTTAAGCTATCGCACAAAGCTATGCTACCCTTGAGTCCCAAATCAAACACCGCTAAAATTTCAAATGGCCCTAACTTCTATACGGTACGTCCTACACCTATCAAAGTTTGCAACATACAAATGCTTGTAACTTTTTACTGGAACGTCATAAAACCTTGAAATTTTGTAACAATAAAGTACTCGAGCTTCTTGTCAATTTAAGCTATCGCACAAGGCTATGCTACCCTTGAGTCCCAAATCAAACACTGCTAAAATTTCAAATGGCCCTAACTTCTATACGGTACGTCCTACACCTATCAAACTTTGCAACATACAAATGCTTGTAACTTTTTACCGAAGCGTCATAAAACCTTGAAATTTTGTAACAATAAAATACTCGAGCCTCTTGTCAATTTAAGCTATCGCTCAAAGCTTTGCTACCCTTGAGTCCCAAATCAAACACTGATAAATCTTCAAATGGCCCTAACTTCTATACAGTACGTCCTAAACCTATCAAAGGATGCAACATACAAATGCTTGTAACTTTTTACTGGAGGTCATAAAACCTTGAAATTTTGTAACAATAAAGACCTCGAGCCTCTTGTCAATTTAAGCTGTCGATCAAAGCTATGCTACCCTTGAGTCCCAAATCAAACACTGATAAAACTTCAAATGGCCCTAACTTCTATACGGTACGTCCTACACCTATCAAAGTTTGCAACATACAAATGCTTGTAACTTTTTACTGGAGCGTCATAAAACCTTGAAATTTTGTAACAATAAAGTACTCGAGCCTCTTGTCAATTTAAACTATCGCTCTTAGCTTTGCTACCCTTGAGTCCCAAATCAAACACTGCTAAAATTTCAAATGGCCCTAACTTCTATACGGTACGTCCTACACCTATCAAAGTTTGCAACGTACAAATGCTTGTAACTTTTTACTGCAGCGTCATAAAACCTTGAACTTTTGTAACAATAAAGTACTCGAGCCTCTTGTCAATTTAAGCTATCGCTCAAAGCTATGCTACCCTTGAGTCCCAAATCAAACACTGCTAAAATTTCAAATGGCCCTAACTTCTATACGGTTCGTCCTACACCTATCAAAGTTTGCAACATACAAAGGCTTGTTACTTTTTACTGAAGCGTCATAAAACCTTGAAATTTTGTAACAATAAAGTACTCGAGCCTCTTGTCAATTTAAGCTACAAAGCTTTGCTACCCTTGAGTCCCAAATCAAACACTGATAAAACTTCAAATGGCCCTAACTTCTATACGGTACGTCCTACACCTATCAAAGTTTGCAACATACAAATGCTTGTAACTTTTTACTCGAGCGTCATAAAACCTTGAAATTTTGTAACAATATAGTACTCGAGCCTCTTGTCAATTTAAGCTATCGCACAAAGCTATGCTACCCTTGAGTCCCAAATCAAACACTGCTAAAATTTCAAATGGCCCTAACTTCTATACGGTACGTCCTACACCTATCAAAGTTTGCAACATACAAATGCTAGTAACTTTTTACTGGAGCGTCATAAAATCTTGAAATTTTGTAACAATAAAGTACTCGAGCCTCTTGTCAATTAAAGCTATCGCTCAAAGCTATGCTACCCTTGAATCCCAAATCAAACACTGATAAAACTTCAAATGGCCCTAACTTCTGTACGGTACGTCCTACACCTATCAAAATTTGTAACATACAAATGCTTGTAACTTTTTACTGGAGCGTCATAAAACCTTGAAATTTTGTAACAATAAAGACCTCGAGCCTCTTGTCAATTTAAGCTGTCGCTCAAAGCTATGCTACCCTTTGGTCCCAAATCAAACAATGATAAAACTTCAAATGGCCCTAACTTCTATACGGTACGTCCTACACCTATCAAAGTTTGCAACATACAAATGCTTGTAACTTTTTACTGGAGCGTCATAAAACCTTGAAATTTTGTAACAATAAAGTACTCGAGCCTCTTGTCAATTTAGGCTGTCGCTCAAAGCTATGCTACCCTTGGGTCCCAAATCAAACAATGGTAAAACTTCAAATGGCCCTAACTTCTATGCGGTACGTCCTACACCTATCAAAGTTTGCAACATACAAATGCTTGTAACTTTTTACTGAAGCGTCATAAAACCTTGAAATTTTGTAACAATAAAATACTCGAGCCTCTTGTCAATTTAAGCTATCGCTCAAAGCTTTGCTACCCTTGAGTCCCAAATCAAACACTGATAAAACTTCAAATGGCCCTAGCTTCTATACAGTACGTCCTACACCTATCAAAGTTTGCAACATACAAATGCTTGTAACTTTTTACTGGAGCGTCATAAAACCTTGAAGTTTTGTAACAACAAAGTACTCGAGCCTCTTGTCAATTTAAGCTGTCGATCAAAGCTATGCCACCCTTGAGTCCCAAATCAAACACTGATAAAACTTCAAATGGCCCCAACTTCTGTACGGTACGTCCTACACCTAACAAAGTTTCCAACATACAAATGCTTGTAACTTTTTACCGGAGCGTCATAAAACCTTGAAATTTTGTAACAATAAAGTACTCGAGCCTCTTGTCAATTTAAACTATCGCTCTTAGCTTTGCTACCCTTGAGTCCCAAATCAAACACAGCTAAAATTTCAAATGGCCCTAACTTCTATACGGTACGTCTTACACCTATCAAAGTTTGCAACGTACAAATGCTTGTAACTTTTTACTGAAGCGTCATAAAACCTCATCAATTTAAGCTGTCGCTCAAAGCTATGCTACCCTTGGGTCCCAAATCAAACAATGATAAAACTTCAAATGGACCTAACTTCTATACGGTACGTCCTACACCTATCAAAGTTTGCAACATACAAATGCTTGTAACTTTTTACTGGAGCGTCATAAAACCTTGAAATTTTGTAACAATAAAGTACTCGAGCCTCTTGTCAATTTAAACTATCGCTCTTAGCTTTGCTACCCTTGAATCCCAAATCAAACACTGATAAAACTTCAAATGGCCCCAACTTCTGTACGGTACGTCCTACACCTATCAAAATTTGCAACATACAAATGCTTGTAACTTTTTACTGGAGCGTCATAAAACCTTGAAATTTTGTAACAATAAAGACCTCGAGCCTCTTGTCAATTTAAGCTGTCGCTCAAAGCTATGCTACCCTTGGGTCCCAAATCATACAATGATAAAACTTCAAATGGCCCTAACTTCTATACGGTACGTCCTACACTTATCAAAGTTTGCAACATACAAATGCTTGTAACTTTTTACTGGAACGTCATAAAACCTTGAAATTTTGTAACAATAAAGTACTCGAACCTCTTGTCAATTTAAGCTATCGCACAAGGCTATGCTACCCTTGAGTCCCAAATCAAACACTGCTAAAATTTCAAATGGCCCTAACTTCTATACGGTACGTCCTACACCTATCAAAGTTTGCAACATACAAATGCTTGTAACTTTTTACTGAAGCGTCATAAAACCTTGAAATTTTGTAACAATAAAGTACTCGAGCCTCTTGTCAATTTAAGCTATCGCTCAAAGCTTTGCTACCCTTGGGTCCCAAATCAAACAATGATAAAACTTCAAATGGCCCCAACTTCTATACGGTACGTCCTACACCTAACAAAGTTTGCAACATACAAATGCTTGTAACATTTTACTGGAACGTCATAAAAACTTGAAATTTTGTAACAATAAAGTACTCGAGCCTCTTGTCAATTTAAGTTATCGCACAAGGCTATGCTACCCTTGAGTCCCAAATCAAACACTGCTAAAATTTCAAATGGCCCTAACTTCTATACGGTACGTCCTACACCTATCAAACTTTGCAACATACAAATGCTTGTAACTTTTTACTGAAGCGTCATAAAACCTTGAAATTTTGTAACAATAAAATACTCGAGCCTCTTGTCAATTTAAGCTATCGCTCAAAGCTTTGCTACCCTTGAATCCCAAATCAAACACTGATAAAACTTCAAATGGCCCCAACTTCTGTACGGTACGTCCTACACCTATCAAAATTTGCAACATACAAATGCTTGTAACTTTTTACTGGAGCGCCATAAAACCTTGAAATTTTGTAACAATAAAGACCTCGAGCCTCTTGTCAATTTAAGCTGTCGCTCAAAGCTATGCTACCCTTGGGTCCCAAATCAAACAATGATAAAACTTCAAATGGCACTAACTTCTATACGGTACGTCCTACACTTATCAAAGTTTGCAACATACACATGCTTGTAACTTTTTACTGGAACGTCATAAAACCTTGAAATTTTGTAACAATAAAATACTCGAGCCTCTTGTCAATTTAAGCTATCGCACAAGGCTATGCTACCCTTGAGTCCCAAATCAAACACTGCTAAAATTTCAAATGGCCCTAACTTCTATACGATACGTCCTACACCTATCAAACTTTGCAATATACAAATGCTTGTAACTTTTTACTGAAGCGTCATAAAACCTTGAAATTTTGTAACAATAAAATACTCGAGCCTCTTGTCAATTTAAGCTATCGCTCAAAGCTTTGCTACCCTTGAGTCCCAAATCAAACACTGATAAAACTTCAAATGGCCCTAACTTCTATACAGTACGTCCTACACCTATCAAAGTTTGCAACATACAAATGCTTGTAACTTTTTACTGGAGCGTCATAAAACCTTGAAGTTTTGTAACAATAAAGTACTCGAGCCTCTTGTCAATTTAAGCTGTCGATCAAAGCTATGCTACCCTTGAGTCCCAAATCAAACACTGATAAAACTTCAAATGGCCCCAACTTCTGTACGGTACGTCCTACACCTATCAAAGTTTGCAACATACAAATGCTTGTAACTTTTTACTGGAGCGTCATAAAACCTTGAAATTTTGTAACAATAAAGATCTCGAGCCTCTTGTCAATTTAGGCTGTCGCTCAAAGCTATGCTACCCTTGGGTCCCAAATCAAACAATAATAAAACTTCAAATGGCCCTAACTTCTATACGGTACGTCCTATACCTATCAAAGTTTGCAACATACAAATGCTTGTAACTTTTTACTGGAGCGTCATAAAACCTTGAAATTTTGTAACAATAAAGTACTCGAGCCTCTTGTCAATTTAAACTATCGCTCTTAGCTTTGCTACCCTTAAGTCCCAAATCAAACACTGCTAAAATTTCAAATGGCCCTAACTTCTATACGGTACGTCCTACACCTATCAAAGTTTGCAACGTACAAATTCTTGTAACTTTTTACTGAAGCGTCATAAAACCTTGAAATTTTGTAACAATAAAGTACTCGAGCCTCTTGTCAATTTAAGCTATCGCACAAAGCTATGCTACCCTTGAGTCCCAAATCAAACACTGCTAAAATTTCAAATGGCCCTAACTTCTATACGGTATGTCCTACACCTATCAAAGTTTGTAACATACAAATGGTAGTAACTTTTTACTGGAGCGTCATAAAATCTAGAAATTTTGTAACAATACAGTACTCGAGCCTCTTGTCAATTAAAGCTATCGCTCAAAGTTATGCTACCCTTGAGTCCCAAATCAAACACTGATAAAACTTCAAATGGCCCTAACTTCTGTACAGTACGTCCTACACCTATCAAAGTTTGCAACATACAAATGCTTGTAACTTTTTACTGGAGCGTCATAAAACCTTGAAATTTTGTAACAATAAAGACCTCGAGCCTCTTGTCAATTTGAGCTGTCGCTCAAAGCTATGCTACCCTTGGGTCCCAAATCAAACAATGATAAAACTTCAAATGGCCCTAACTTCTATACGGTACGTCCTACACCTATCAAACTTTGCAACATACAAATGCTTGTAACTTTTTACTGAGCGTCATAAAACCTTGAAATTTTGTAACAATAAAATACTCGAGCCTCTTGTCAATTTAAGCTGTCGATCAAAGCTATGCTACCCTTGAGTCCCAAATGAAACACTGATAAAACTTCAAATGGCCCTGACTTCTGTACGGTACGTTCTACACCTATTAAAGTTTGCAACATACAAATGCTTGCAACTTTTTACTGGAGCGTCATAAAACCTTGAAATTTTGTAACAATAAAGAACTCAAGCCTCTTGTCAATTTAAGCTGTCCCTCAAAGCTATGCTACCATTGGGTCCCAAATCAAACAATGATAAAACTTCAAATGGCCCTAACTTCTATACGGTACGTCCTACACCTATCAAAGTTTGCAAAATACAAATGCTTGTAACTTTTTACTGGAGCGTCATAAAACCTTGAAATTTTGTAACAATAAAGTACTCGAGCCTCTTGTCAATTTAAACTATCGCTCTTAGCTTTGCTACCCTTGAGTCCCAAATCAAACAATGATAAAACTTCAAATGGCCCTAACTTCTATACGGTACGTCCTACACCTATCAAAGTTTGCAACATACAAATGCTTGTAACTTTTTACTGGAACGTCATAAAACCTTGAAATTTTGTAACAATAAAATACTCGAGCCTCTTGTCAATTTAAGCTATCGCACAAGGCTATGCTACCCTTGAGTCCCAAATCAAACACTGCTAAAATTTCAAATGGCCCTAACTTCTATACGATACGTCCTACACCTATCAAACTTTGCAATATACAAATGCTTGTAACTTTTTACTGAAGCGTCATAAAACCTTGAAATTTTGTAACAATAAAATACTCGAGCCTCTTGTCAATTTAAGCTATCGCTCAAAGCTTTGCTACCCTTGAGTCCCAAATCAAACACTGATAAAACTTCAAATGGCCCTAACTTCTATACAGTACGTCCTACACCTATCAAAGTTTGCAACATACAAATGCTTGTAACTTTTTACTGGAGCGTCATAAAACCTTGAAGTTTTGTAACAATAAAGTACTCGAGCCTCTTGTCAATTTAAGCTGTCGATCAAAGCTATGCTACCCTTGAGTCCCAAATCAAACACTGATAAAACTTCAAATGGCCCCAACTTCTGTACGGTACGTCCTACACCTATCAAAGTTTTCAACATACAAATGCTTGTAACTTTTTACTGGAGCGTCATAAAACCTTGAAATTTTGTAACAATAAAGATCTCGAGCCTCTTGTCAATTTAGGCTGTCGCTCAAAGCTATGCTACCCTTGGGTCCCAAATCAAACAATAATAAAACTTCAAATGGCCCTAACTTCTATACGGTACGTCCTATACCTATCAAAGTTTGCAACATACAAATGCTTGTAACTTTTTACTGGAGCGTCATAAAACCTTGAAATTTTGTAACAATAAAGTACTCGAGCCTCTTGTCAATTTAAACTATCGCTCTTAGCTTTGCTACCCTTAAGTCCCAAATCAAACACTGCTAAAATTTCAAATGGCCCTAACTCCTATACGGTACGTCCTACACCTATCAAAGTTTGCAACGTACAAATTCTTGTAACTTTTTACTGAAGCGTCATAAAACCTTGAAATTTTGTAACAATAAAGTACTCGAGCCTCTTGTCAATTTAAGCTATCGCACAAAGCTATGCTACCCTTGAGTCCCAAATCAAACACTGCTAAAATTTCAAATGGCCCTAACTTCTATACGGTATGTCCTACACCTATCAAAGTTTGTAACATACAAATGGTAGTAACTTTTTACTGGAGCGTCATAAAATCTAGAAATTTTGTAACAATACAGTACTCGAGCCTCTTGTCAATTAAAGCTATCGCTCAAAGTTATGCTACCCTTGAGTCCCAAATCAAACACTGATAAAACTTCAAATGGCCCTAACTTCTGTACAGTACGTCCTACACCTATCAAAGTTTGCAACATACAAATGCTTGTAACTTTTTACTGGAGCGTCATAAAACCTTGAAATTTTGTAACAATAAAGACCTCGAGCCTCTTGTCAATTTGAGCTGTCGCTCAAAGCTATGCTACCCTTGGGTCCCAAATCAAACAATGATAAAACTTCAAATGGCCCTAACTTCTATACGGTACGTCCTACACCTATCAAACTTTGCAACATACAAATGCTTGTAACTTTTTACTGAGCGTCATAAAACCTTGAAATTTTGTAACAATAAAATACTCGAGCCTCTTGTCAATTTAAGCTGTCGATCAAAGCTATGCTACCCTTGAGTCCCAAATGAAACACTGATAAAACTTCAAATGGCCCTGACTTCTGTACGGTACGTTCTACACCTATTAAAGTTTGCAACATACAAATGCTTGTAACTTTTTACTGGAGCGTCATAAAACCTTGAAATTTTGTAACAATAAAGAACTCAAGCCTCTTGTCAATTTAAGCTGTCCCTCAAAGCTATGCTACCCTTGGGTCCCAAATCAAACAATGATAAAACTTCAAATGGCCCTAACTTCTATACGGTACGTCCTACACCTATCAAAGTTTGCAAAATACAAATGCTTGTAACTTTTTACTGGAGCGTCATAAAACCTTGAAATTTTGTAACAATAAAGTACTCGAGCCTCTTGTCAATTTAAACTATCGCTCTTAGCTTTGCTACCCTTGAGTCCCAAATCAAACAATGATAAAACTTCAAATGGCCCTAACTTCTATACGGTACGTCCTACACCTATCAAAGTTTGCAACATACAAATGCTTGTAACTTTTTACTGGAACGCCATAAAACGTTGAAATTTTGTAACAATAAAGTACTCGAGCCTCTTGTCAATTTAAGCTATCGCACAAGGCTATGCTACCCTTGAGTCCCAAATCAAACACTGCTAAAATTTCAAATGGCCCTAACTTCTATACGGTACGTCCTACACCTCTCAAACTTTGCAACATACAAATGCTTGTAACTTTTTACTGAAGCGTCATAAAACCTTGAAATTTTGTAACAATAAAATACTCGAGCCTCTTGTCAATTAAGCTATCGCTCAAAGCTTTGCTACCCTTGAGTCCCAAATCAAACACTGATAAAACGTCAAATGGCCCTAACTTCTATACAGTACGTCCTAAACCTATCAAAGGATGCAACATACAAATGCTTGTAACTTTTTACTGGAGCGTCATAAAACCTTGAAATTTTGTAACAATAAAGACCTCGAGCCTCTTGTCAATTTAAGCTGTCGATCAAAGCTATGCTACTCTTGAGTCCCAAATCAAACACTGCTAAAATTTCAAATGGCCCTAACTTCTATACAGTACGTCCTAAACCTTGAGTCCCAAATCAAACACTGATAAAACTTCAAATGGGCCTAACTTCTATACGGTACGTCCTACACTTATCAAAGTTTGCAACATACAAATGCTTGTAACTTTTTACTGGAGCGTCATAAAACTTTGAAATTTTGTAACAATAAAGTACTCGAGCCTCTTGTCAATTTAAGCTATCGCACAAGGCTATGCTACTCTTGAGTCCCAAATCAAACACTGCTAAAATTTCAAATGGCCCTAACTTCTATACAGTACGTCCTAAACCTTGAGTCCCAAATCAAACACTGATAAAACTTCAAATGGCCCTAACTTCTATACGGTACGTCCTACAGCTATCAAAGTTTGCAACATACAAATGCTTGTAACTTTTTACTGGAGCGTCATAAAACCTTGCAATTTTGTAACAATAAAGTACTCGAGCCTCTTCTCAATTTAAGCTATCGCTCAAAGCTATGCTACCCTTGAGTCCCAAATCAAACACTGATAAAACTTCAAATGGCCGTAATTTCTATACGGTACGTCCTACACCTATCAAAGTTTGCAACATACAAATGCTTGTAACTTTTTACTCGAGCGTCATAAAACCTTGAAATTTTGTAACAATATAGTACTCGAGCCTCTTGTCAATTTAAGCTATCGCACAAAGCTATCCTACCCTTGAGTCCCAAATCAAATACTGCTAAAATTTCAAATGGCCCTAACTTCTATACGGTACGTCCTACACCTATCAAAGTTTGCAACATACAAATGCTAGTAACTTTTTACTGGAGCGTCATAAAATCTTGAAATTTTGTAACAATAAAGTACTCGAGCCTCTTGTCAATTTAAGCTATCGCTCAAAGCTATGCTACCCTTGAGTCCCAAATCAAACACTGATAAAACTTCAAATGGCCCTAACTTCTGTACGGTACGTCCTACACCTATCAAAGTTTGCAACATACAAATGCTTGTAACTTTTTACTGGAGCGTCATAAAACCTTGAAATTTTGTAACAATAAAGACCTCGAGCCTCTTGTCAATTTAAACTGTCGCTCAAAGCTATGCTACCCTTGAGTCCCAAATCAAACAATGATAAAACTTCAAATGGGCCTAACTTCTATACGGTACGTCCTACACTTATCAAAGTTTGCAACATATAAATGCTTGTATCTTTTTACTGGAGCGTCATAAAACCTTGAAATTTTGTAACAATAAAGTACTCGAGCCTCTTGTCAATTTAAGCTATCGCTCAAGGCTATGCTACTCTTGAGTCCCAAATCAAACACTGCTAAAATTTCAAATGGCCCTAACTTCTATACAGTACGTCCTAAACCTTGAGTCCCAAATCAAACACTGATAAAACTTCAAATGGCCCTAACTTCTATACGGTACGTCCTACAGCTATCAAAGTTTGCAACATACAAATGCTTGTAACTTTTTACTGGAGCGTCATAAAACCTTGCAATTTTGTAACAATAAAGTACTCGAGCCTCTTCTCAATTTAAGCTATCGCTCAAAGCTATGCTACCCTTGAGTCCCAAATCAAACACTGATAAAACTTCAAATGGCCGTAATTTCTATACGGTACGTCCTACACCTATCAAAGTTTGCAACATACAAATGCTTGTAACTTTTTACTGGAGCGTCATAAAACCTTGCAATTTTGTAACAATAAAGTACTCGAGCCTCTTCTCAATTTAAGCTATCGCTCAAAGCTATGCTACCCTTGAGTCCCAAATCAAACACTGATAAAACTTCAAATGGCCCTAACTTCTGTACGGTACGTCCTACACCTATCAAAGTTTGCAATATACAAATGCTTGTAACTTTTTATTGGAGCGTCATAAAACCTTGAAATTTTGTGACAATAAAGACCTCGAGCTTCTTGTCAATTTAAGCTGTCGCTCAAAGCTATGCTACCCTTGAGTCCCAAATCAAACAATGATAAAACTTCAAATGGCACTAACTTCTATACGGTACGTCCTACACCAATCAAAGTTTGCAACATACAAATGCTTGTAACTTTTTACTGGAGCGTCATAAAACCTTGAAATTTTGTAACACTAAAGTACTCAAGCCTCTTGTCAATTTAATCTATCGCACAAAACTATGCTACCCTTGAGTCCCAAATCAAACACTGCTAAAATTTCAAATGGCCCTAACTTCTATACGGGACGTCCTACACCTATCAAAGTTTGCAACATACAAATGCTTGTAACTTTTTACTGAAGCGTTATAAAACCTTGAAATTTTGTAACAATAAAGTACTCGAGCCTCTTGGCAATTTAAGCTATCGCTCAAAGCTTTGCTACCCTTGAGTCCCAAATCAAACACTGATAAAACTTTAAATGGCCCTAACTTCTATACGGTACGTCCTAAACCTATCAAAGTTTGCAACATAAAAATGCTTGTAACTTTTTATTGGAGCGTCATAAAACCTTGAAATTTTGTAACAATAAAGTACTCGAGCCTCTTGCCAATTTAAGCTATCGCTCGAAGCTATGCTACCCTTGAGTCCCAAATCAAACACTGATAAAACTTCAAATGGCCCTAACTTGTATACGGTACGTCCTACACCTATCAAAGTATGTAACATACAAATGCTTGTAACTTTTTACTGGAGCGTCATAAAACCTTGAAATTTTGTAACAATAAAGTACTCGAGCCTCTTGTCAATTTAAGCTATCGCTCGAAGCTATGCTAACCTTGAGTCCCAAATCAAACACTGATAAAACTTCAAATGGCTCTAACTTCTATACAGGACGTCCTAAACCTATCAAAGGATGCAACATACAAATGCTTGTAAGTTTCTATTGGGGCGTCATAAAACCTTGAAATTTTGTAATAATAAAGTACTCGAGCCTCTTGTCAATTAAAGCTATCGCTCAAAGCTATGCTACCCTTGAGTCCCAAATCAAACACTGATAAAACTTCAAATGGCCCTAACTTCTGTACGGTACGTCCTACACCTATCAAAGTTTGCAACATACAAATGCTTGTAACTTTTTACTGGAGCGTCATAAAACCTTGAAATTTTGTAACAATAAAGACCTCGAGCCTCTTGTCAATTTAAACTGTCGCTCAAAGCTATGCTACCCTTGAGTCCCAAATCAAACAATGATAAAACTTCAAATGGGCCTAACTTCTATACGGTACGTCCTCCACTTATCAAAGTTTGCAACATATAAATGCTTGTATCTTTTTACTGGAGCGTCATAAAACCTTGAAATTTTGTAACAATAAAGTACTCGAGCCTCTTGTCAATTTAAGCTATCGCACAAGCCTATGCTACTCTTGAGTCCCAAATCAAACACTGCTAAAATTTCAAATGGCCCTAACTTCTATACAGTACGTCCTAAACCTTGAGTCCCAAATCAAACACTGATAAAACTTCAAATGGCCCTAACTTCTATACGGTACGTCCTACAGCTATCAAAGTTTGCAACATACAAATGCTTGTAACTTTTTACTGGAGCGTCATAAAACCTTGCAATTTTGTAACAATAAAGTACTCGAGCCTCTTCTCAATTTAAGCTATCGCTCAAAGCTATGCTACCCTTGAGTCCCAAATCAAACACTGATAAAACTTCAAATGGCCGTAATTTCTATACGGTACGTCCTACACCTATCAAAGTTTGCAACATACAAATGCTTGTAACTTTTTACTCGAGCGTCATAAAATCTTGAAATTTTGTAACAATATAGTACTCGAGCCTCTTGTCAATTTAAGCTATCGCACAAAGCTATCCTACCCTTGAGTCCCAAATCAAATACTGCTAAAATTTCAAATGGCCCTAACTTCTATACGGTACGTAACTTTTTACTGGAGCGTCTTAAAATCTTGAAATTTTGTAACAATAAAGTACTCGAGCCTCTTGTCAATTTAAGCTATCGCTCAAAGCTATGCTACCCTTGAGTCCCAAATCAAACACTGATAAAACTTCAAATGGCCCTAACTTCTGTACGGTACGTCCTACACCTATCAAAGTTTGCAATATACAAATGCTTGTAACTTTTTATTGGAGCGTCATAAAACCTTGAAATTTTGTGACAATAAAGACCTCGAGCTTCTTGTCAATTTAAGCTGTCGCTCAAAGCTATGCTACCCTTGAGTCCCAAATCAAACAATGATAAAACTTCAAATGGCCCTAACTTCTATACGGTACGTCCTACACCAATCAAAGTTTGCAACATACAAATGCTTGTAACTTTTTACTGGAGCGTCATAAAACCTTGAAATTTTGTAACACTAAAGTACTCAAGCCTCTTGTCAATTTAATCTATCGCACAAAACTATGCTACCCTTGAGTCCCAAATCAAACACTGCTAAAATTTCAAATGGCCCTAACTTCTATACGGGACGTCCTACACCTATCAAAGTTTGCAACATACAAATGCTTGTAACTTTTTACTGAAGCGTTATAAAACCTTGAAATTTTGTAACAATAAAGTACTCGAGCCTCTTGGCAATTTAAGCTATCGCTCAAAGCTTTGCTACCCTTGAGTCCCAAATCAAACACTGATAAAACTTTAAATGGCCCTAACTTCTATACGGTACGTCCTAAACCTATCAAAGTATGTAACATACAAATGCTTGTAACTTTTTACTGGAGCGTCATAAAACCTTGAAATTTTGTAACAATAAAGTACTCGAGCCTCTTGTCAATTTAAGCTATCGCTCGAAGCTATGCTAACCTTGAGTCCCAAATCAAACACTGATAAAACTTCAAATGGCTCTAACTTCTATACAGGACGTCCTAAACCTATCAAAGGATGCACCATACAAATGCTTGTAAGTTTCTATTGGGGCGTCATAAAACCTTGAAATTTTGTAATAATAAAGTACTCGAGCCTCTTGTCAATTAAAGCTATCGCTCAAAGCTATGCTACCCTTGAGTCCCAAATCAAACACTGATAAAACTTCAAATGGCCCTAACTTCTGTCCGGTACGTCCTACACCTATCAAAGTATGTAACATACAAATGCTTGTAACTTTTTACTGGAGCGTCAAAAAACCTTGAAATTTTGTAACAATAAAGTACTCGAGCCTCTTGTCAATTTAAGCTATCGCACAAGGCTATGCTACTCTTGAGTCCCAAATCAAACACTGCTAAAATTTCAAATGGCCCTAACTTCTATACAGTACGTCCTAAACCTTGAGTCCCAAATCAAACACTGATAAAATTTCAAATGGCCCTAACTTCTATACGGTACGTCCTACAGCTATCAAAGTTTGCAACATACAAATGCTTGTAACCTTTTACTGGAGCGTCATAAAACCTTGAAATTTTGTAACAATAAAGTACTCGAGCCTCTTCTCAATTTAAGCTATCGCTCAAAGCTATGCTACCCTTGAGTCCCAAATCAAACACACTGCTAAAATTTCAAATGGCCCTAACTTCTATACGGTACGTAACTTTTTACTGGAGCGTCTTAAAATCTTGAAATTTTGTAACAATAAAGTACTCGAGCCTCTTGTCAATTTAAGCTATCGCTCAAAGCTATGCTACCCTTTTGTCCCAAATCAAACACTGATAAAACTTCAAATGGCCCTAACTTCTGTACGGTACGTCCTACACCTATCAAAGTTTGCAATATACAAATGCTTGTAACTTTTTACTGGAGCGTCATAAAACCTTGAAATTTTGTAACAATAAAGACCTCGAGCTTCTTGTCAATTTAAGCTGTCGCTCAAAGCTATGCTACCCTTGAGTCCCAAATCAAACAATGATAAAACTTCACATGGCCCTAACTTCTATACGGTACGTCCTACACCAATCAAAGTTTGCAACATACAAATGCTTGTAACTTTTTACTGGAGCGTCATAAAACCTTGAAATTTTGTAACAATAAAGTACTCGAGCCTCTTGTCAATTTAAGCTATCGCACAAAGCTATGCTACCCTTGAGTCCCAAATCAAACACTACTAAAATTTCAAATGGCCCTAACTTCTATATGGGACGTCCTACACCTATCAAAGTTTGCAACATACAAATGCTTGTAACTTTTTACTGAAGCGTTATAAAACCTTGAAATTTTGTAACAATAAAGTACTCGAGCCTCTTGTCAATTTAAGCTATCGCTCAATGCTTTGCTACCCTTGAGTCCCAAATCAAACACTGATAAAACTTTAAATGGCCCTAACTTCTATACGGTACGTCCTAAACCTATCAAAGTTTGCAACATAAATATGCTTGTAACTTTTTATTGGAGCGTCATAAAACCTTGAAATTTTGTAACAATAAAGTACTCGAGCCTCTTGCCAATTTAAGCTATCGCTCAAAGCTATGCTACCCTTGAGGCCCAAATCAAACACTGATAAAACTTCAAATGGCCCTAACTTCTATACGGTACGTCCTACACCTATCAAAGTATGTAACATACAAATGCTTGTAACTTTTTACTGGAGCGTCATAAAACCTTGAAATTTTGTAACAATAAAGTACTCGAGTCTCTTGAAAATTTAAGCTATCGCTCGAAGCTATGCTAACCTTGAGTCCCAAATCAAACACTTATAAAACTTCAAATGGCCCTAACTTCTATACGGTACGTCCTACACCTATCAAAGTTTGCAACATACAAAATGCTTGTAACTTTTTACTGGAGCGTCATAAAACCTTGAAATTTTGTAACAATAAAGTACTCGAGCCTCTTGTCAATTTGAGCTATCGCACAAAGCTATGCTACCCTTGAGTCCCAAATCAAACACTGCTTAAATTTCAAATGGCTCTAACTTCTATACGGTACGTCCTACACCTATCAAAGTTTGCAACATACAAATGCTTGTAACTTTTTACTGAAGCGTCATAAAACCTTGAAATTTTGTAACAATAAAGTACTCGAGCCTCTTGTCAATTTAAGCTATCGCTCAAAGCTTTGCTACCCTTGAGTCCCAAATCAAACACTGATAAAACTTTAAATGGCCCTAACTTCTATACGGTACGTCCTAAACCAATCAAAGTTTGCAACATAAAAATGCTTGTAACTTTTTACTGAAGCGTCATAAAACCTTAAATGGCCCTAACTTCTATACGGTACGTCCTAAACCTATCAAAGTTTGCAATATAAATATGCTTGTAACTTTTTATTGGAGCGTCATAAAACCTTGAAGTTTTGTAACAATAAAGTACTCGAGCCTCTTGTCAATTTAAGCTATCGCTCGAAGCTATGCTAACCTTGGGTCCCAAATCAAACACTTATAAAATTTCAAATGGCCCTAACTTCTATACGGTACGTCCTACAGCTATCAAAGTTTGCAACATACAAATGCTTGTAACTTTTTACTGGAGCGTTATAAAACCTTGAAATTTTGTAACAATAAAGACCTCGAGCCTCTTGTCAATTTAACCTATCGCTCAAAGCTATGCTACCTTTGAGTCCCAAATCGAACAATGATAAAACTTCAAATGACCCTAACTTCTATACCGTACGTCCTACACCTATCAAAGTTTGCAACATACAAATGCTTGTAACTTTTTACTGGAGCGTCATAAAACCTTGAAATTTTGTAACAATAAAGACCTCGAGCTTCTTGTCAATTTAAGCTGTCGCTCAAAGCTATGCTACCCTTGAGTCCCAAATCAAACAATGATAAAACTAAAAATGGCCCTAACTTCTATACGGTACGTCCTACACCAATCAAAGTATGCAACATACAAATGCTTGTAACTTTTTACTGGAGCGTCATAAAACCTTGAAATTTTGTAACAATAAAGTACTCGAGCCTCTTGTCAATTTAAGCTATCGCACAAAGCTATGCTACCCTTGAGTCCCAAATCAAACACTGCTAAAATTTCAAATGGCCCTAACTTCTATACGGTACGTCCTACACCTATCAAAGTTTGCAACATACAAATGCTTGTAACTTTTTACTGAAGCGTCATAAAACCTTGAAATTTTCTAACAATAAAGTACTCGAGCCTCTTGCCAATTTAAGCTATCGCTCAAAGCTATGCTACCCTTGAGTCCCAAATCAAACACTGACAAAACTTCAAATGGCCCTAACTTCTATACGGTACGTCCTACACCTATCAAAGTATGTAACATACAAATGCTTGTAACTTTTTACTGGAGCGTCATAAAACCTTGAAATTTTGTAACAATAAAGTACTCGAGCCTCTTGTCAATTTAAGCTATCGCTCGAAGCTATGCTAACCTTGAGTCCCAAATCAAACACTTATAAAACTTCAAATGGCCCTAACTTCTATACGGTACGTCCTACACCTATCAAAGTTTGCAACATACAAAATGCTTGTAACTTTTTACTGGAGCGTTATAAAACCTTGAAATTTTGTAACAATAAAGTACTCGAGCCTCTTGTCAATTTAAGCTATCGCACAAAGCTATGCTACCCTTGAGTCCCAAATCAAACACTGCTTAAATTTCAAATGGCCCTAACTTCTATACGGTACGTCCTACACCTATCAAAGTTTGCAACATACAAA
This sequence comes from Clusia tigrina, assembly GCA_920105625.2. NCBI lineage: Eukaryota > Metazoa > Arthropoda > Insecta > Diptera > Clusiidae > Clusia > Clusia tigrina. The sequence continues at coordinate 205,737 of CAKKTE020000412.1, read as the reverse complement.
TGCTTGTAACTTTTTACTGGAGAGTCATAAAACCTTGAAATTTTGTAACAATAAAGTACTCGAGCCTCTTCTCAATTTAAGCTATCGCTCAAAGCTATGCTACCCTTGAGTCCCAAATCAAACACTGATAAAACTTTAAATGGCCCTAACTTCTATACGGTACGTCCTAAACCTATCAAAGTTTGCAACATAAAAATGCTTGTAACTTTTTATTGGAGCGTCATAAAACCTTGAAATTTTGTAACAATAAAGTACTCGAGCCTCTTGCCAATTTAAGCTATCGCTCAAAGCTATGCTACCCTTGAGCTACAAATCAAACACTGCTAAAATTTCAAATGGCAGTAACTTCTATACGGTACGTCCTACACCTATCAAAGTTTGCAACATACAAATGCTTGTAACTTTTTATTGGAGCGTCATAAAACCTTGAAATTTTGTAACAATAAATTACTCGAGCTTCTTGTCAATTTAAGCTATCGCACAAAGCTATGCTACCCTTGAGTTACAAATCAAACACTGCTAAAATTTCAAATGGCAGTAACTTCTATACGGTACGTCCTACACCTATCAAAGTTTGCAACATACAAATGCTTGTAACTTTTTATTGGAGCGTCATAAAACCTTGAAATTTTGTAACAATAAAGTACTCGAGCCTCTTGTCAATTTAAGCTATCGCACAAAGCTATGCTACCCTTGAGTCCCAAATGAAACACTGCTAAAATTTCAAATGGCCCTAACTTCTATACGGTACGTCCTACACCTATCAAAGTTTGCAACATACAAATGCTTGTAACTTTTTACTGAAGCGTCATAAAACCTTGAAATTTTGTAACAATAAAGTACTCGAGCCTCTTGTCAATTTAAGCTATCGCTCAAAGCTTTGCTACCCTTGAGTCCCAAATCAAACACTGATAAAACTTTAAATGGCCCTAACTTCTATACGGTACGTCCTAAACCTATCAAAGTTTGCAACATAAAAATGCTTGTAACTTTTTATTGGAGCGTCATAAAACCTTGAAATTTTGTAACAATAAAGTACTCGAGCCTCTTGCCAATTTAAGCTATCGCTCAAAGCTATGCTACCCTTGAGTCCCACATCAAACACTGATAAAACTTCAAATGGCCCTAACTTCTATACGGTACGTCCTACACCTATCAAAGTATGTAACATACAAATGCTTGTAACTTTTTACTGGAGCGTCATAAAACCTTGAAATCTTGTAACAATAAAGTACTCGAGCCTCTTGTCAATTTAAGCTATCGCTCGAAGCTATGCTAACCTTGAGTCCCAAATCAAACACTTATAAAACTTCAAATGGCCCTAACTTCTATACGGTACGTCCTACACCTATCAAAGTTTGCAACATACAAAATGCTTGTAACTTTTTACTGGAGCGTCATAAAACCTTGAAATTTTGTAACAATAAAGTACTCGAGCCTCTTGTCAATTTAAGCTATCGCACAAAGCTATGCTACCCTTGAGTCCCAAATCAAACACTGCTTAAATTTCAAATGGCTCTAACTTCTATACGGTACGTCCTACACCTATCAAAGTTTGCAACATACAAATGCTTGTAACTTTTTACTGAAGCGTCATAAAACCTTAAATGGCCATAACTTCTATACGGTACGTCCTAAACCTATCAAAGTTTGCAACATAAAAATGCTTGTAACTTTTTATTGGAGCGTCATAAAACCTTGAAATTTTGTAACAATAAAGTACTCGAGCCTCTTGCCAATTTAAGCTATCGCTCAAAGCTATGCTACCCTTGAGTCCCAAATCAAACACTGATAAAACTTCAAATGGCCCTAACTTCTATACGGTACGTCCTACACCTATCAATGTATGTAACATACAAATGCTTGTAACTTTTTACTATAGCGTCATAAAACCTTGAAGTTTTGTAACAATAAAGTACTCGAGCCTCTTGTCAATTTAAGCTATCGCTCGAAGCTATGCTAACCTTGGGTCCCAAATCAAACACTTATAAAATTTCAAATGGCCCTAACTTCTATACGGTACGTCCTACACCTATCAAAGTTGGAAACATACAAATGCTTGTAACTTTTTACTGGAGCGTCATAAAACCTTGAAATTTAGTAACAACAAAGTACTCGAGCCTCTTGTCGGTTTAAGCTATCGCTCAAAGCTATGCTACCCTTGAGTCCCAAATCAAACACTGATAAAATATCAAATGGCCCTAACTTCTATACGGTACGTCCTACAGCTATCAAAGTTTGCAACATACAAATGCTTGTAACTTTTTACTGGAGCGTTATAAAACCTTGAAGTTTTGTAACAATAAAGACCTCGAGCCTCTTGTCAATTTAACTTATCGCTCAAAGCTATGCTACCCTTGAGTCCCAAATCGAACAATGATAAAACTTCAAATGGCCCTACCTTCTATACCGTACGTCCTACACCTATCAAAGTTTGCAACATACAAATGCTTGTAACTTTTTACTCGAGCGTCATAAAACCTTGAAATTTTGTAACAATATAGTACTCGAGCGTCTTGTCAATTTAAGCTGTCGCTCAAAGCTATGCTAACCTTGAGTCCCAAATCAAACACTTATAAAACTTCAAATGGCCCTAACTTCTATACGGTACGTCCTACACCTATCAAAGTTGGCAACATACAAATGCTTGTAACTTTTTACTGGAACGTCATAAAACCTTGAAATTTTGTAACAATGAAGTACTCGAGCCTCTTGTCAATTTAAGCTATCGCTCAAAGCTATGCTACCCTTGAGTCCCAAATCAAACACTGATAAAATTTTAAATGGTCCTAACTTCTATACGGTACGTCCTACAGCTATCAAAGTTTGCAACATACAAATGCTTGTAACTTTTTACTGGAGCGTTATAAAACCTTGAAATTTTGTAACAATAAAGACCTCGAGCCTCTTGTCAATTTAACCTATCGCTCAAAGCTATGCTACCCGTGAGTCCCAAATCGAACAATGATAAAACTTCAAATGGCCCTAACTTCTATACGGTACGTCCTACACCTATCAAAGTTTGCAACATACAAATGCTTGTAACTTTTTACTGGAGCGTCATAAAACCTTGAAATTTTGTAACAATAAAGTACTCGAGCCTCTTCTCAATTTAAGCTATCGCTCAAAGCTATGCTACCCTTGAGTCCCAAATCAAACACTGATAAAACTTCAAATGGCCATAACTTCTATACGGTACGTCCTACACCTATCAAAGTTTGCAACATACAAAATGCTTGTAACTTTTTACTGGAGCGTCATAAAACCTTGAAATTTTGTAACAATAAAGTACTCGAGCCTCTTGTCAATTTAAGCTATCGCACAAAGCTATGCTACCCTTGAGTCCCAAATCAAACACTGCTTAAATTTCAAATGGCTCTAACTTCTATACGGTACGTCCTACACCTATCAAAGTTTGCAACATACAAATGCTTGTAACTTTTTACTGAAGCGTCATAAAACCTTAAATGGCCCTAACTTCTATACGGTACGTCCTAAACCTATCAAAGTTTGCAACATAAAAATGCTTGTAACTTTTTATTGGAGCGTCATAAAACCTTGAAATTTTGTAACAATAAAGTACTCGAGCCTCTTGCCAATTTAAGCTATCGCTCAAAGCTATGTTACCCTTGAGTCCCAAATCAAACACTGATAAAACTTCAAATGGCCCTAACTTCTATACGGTACGTCCTACACCTATCAATGTATGTAACATACAAATGCTTGTAACTTTTTACTATAGCGTCATAAAACCTTGAAGTTTTGTAACAATAAAGTACTCGAGCCTCTTGTCAATTTAAGCTATCGCTCGAAGCTATGCTAACCTTGGGTCCCAAATCAAACACTGATAAAATTTCAAATGGCCCTAACTTCTATACGGTACGTCCTACAGCTATCAAAGTTTGCAACATACAAATGCTTGTAACTTTTTACTGGAGCGTTATAAAACCTTGAAATTTTGTAACAATAAAGACCTCGAGCTTCTTGTCAATTTAACCTATCGCTCAAAGCTATGCTACCCTTGAGTCCCAAATCGAACAATGATAAAACTTCAAATGGCCCTAACTTCTATACCGTACGTCCTACACCTATCAAAGTTTGCAACATACAAATGCTTGTAACTTTTTACTCGAGCGTCATAAAACCTTGAAATTTTGTAACAATATAGTACTCGAGCGTCTTGTCAATTTAAGCTATCGCTCAAAGCTATGCTAACCTTGAGTCCCAAATCAAACACTTATAAAACTTCAAATGGCCCTAACTTCTATACGGTACGTCCTACACCTATCAAAGTTGGCAACATACAAATGCTTGTAACTTTTTACTGGAGCGTCATAAAACCTTGAAATTTTGTTACAATGAAGTACTCGAGCCTCTTGTCAATTTAAGCTATCGCTCAAAGCTATGCTACCCTTGAGTCCCAAATCAAACACTGATAAAATTTTAAATGGTCCTAACTTCTATACGGTACGTCCTACAGCTATCAAAGTTTGCAACATACAAATGCTTGTAACTTTTTACTGGAGCGTTATAAAACCTTGAAATTTTGTAACAATAAACACCTCGAGCCTCTTGTCAATTTAACCTATCCCTCAAAGCTATGCTACCCTTGAGTCCTAAATCAAACACTGCTAAAATTTCAAATGGCGCTAACTTCTATACGGTACGTCCTACACCTATCAAAGTTTGCAACATACAAATGCTAGTAACTTTTTACTGGAGCGTCATAAAATTTTGAAATTTTGTAACAATAAAGTACTCGAGCCTCTTGTCAATTTAAGCTATCGATCAAATCTATGCTACCCTTGAGTCCCAAATCAAACACTGATAAAACTTCAAATGGCCCTAACTTCTGTACGGTACGTCCTACACCTATCAAAGTTTGCAACATACAAATGCTTGTAACTTTTTACTGGAGCGTCATAAAACCTTGAAATTTGGAACAATAAAGACCTCGAGCCTCTTGTCAATTTAAGCTGTCGCTTAAAGCTATGCTACCCTTGGGTCCCAAATCAAACAATGATAAAACTTCAAATGGCCCTAACTTCTATACGGTACGTCCTACACCTATCAAAGTATGTAACATACAAATGCTTGTAACTTTTTACTATAGCGTCATAAAACCTTGAAGTTTTGTAACAATAAAGTACTCGAGCCTCTTGTCAATTTAAGCTATCGCTCGAAGCTATGCTAACCTTGGGTCCCAAATCAAACACTTAAAACTTCAAATGGCCCTAACTTCTATACGGTATGTCTTACACCTATCAAAGTTGGAAACATACAAATGCTTGTAACTTTTTACTGGAGCGTCATAAAACCTTGAAATTTTGTAACAATAAAGTACTCGAGCCTCTTGTCAATTTAAGCTACCGCACAAAGCTATGCTACCCTTGAGTCCCAAATCAAACACTGCTAAAATTTCAAATGGCCCTAACTTCTATATGGTACGTCCTACAGCTATCAAAGTTTGCAACATACAAATGCTTGTAACTTTTTACTGAAGCGTCATAAAACCTTGAAATTTTGTAACAATAAAGTACTCGAGCCTCTTGTCAATTTAAGCTATCGCTCAAAGCTTTCCTACCATTGAGTCCCAAATCAAACACTGAAAAAACTTTAAATGGCCCTAACTTCTATACGGTACGTCCTAAACCTATCAAAGTTTGCAACATAAAAATGCTTGTAACTTTTTATTGGAGCGTCATAAAACCTTGAAATTTTGTAACAATAAAGTACCCGAGCCTCTTGCCAATTTAAGCTATCGCTCAAAGCTATGCTACCCTTGAGTCCCAAATCAAACACTGATAAAACTTCAAATGGCCCTAATTCTATACGGTACGTCCTACACCTATCAAAGTATGTAACATACAAATGCTTGTAACTTTTTACTGGAGCGTCATAAAACCTTGAAATTTTGTAACTATAAAGTACTCGAGCCTCTTGTCAATTTAAGCTATCGCTCGAAGCTATGCTAACCTTGAGTCCCAAATCAAACACTTATAAAACTTCAAATGGCCCTAACTACTATACGGTACGTCCTACACCTATCAAAGTTTGCAACATACAAAATGCTTGTAACTTTTTACTGGAGCGTCATAAAACCTTGAAATTTTGTAACAATAAAGTACTCGAGCCTCTTGTCAATTTAAGCTATCGCACAAAGCTATGCTACCCTTGAGTCCCAAATCAAACACTGCTTAAATTTCAAATGACCCTAACTTCTATACGGTACGTCCTACACCTATCAAAGTTTGCAACATACAAATGCTTGTAACTTTTTACTGAAGCGTCATAAAACCTTAAATGGCCCTAACTTCTATACGGTACGTCCTAAACCTATCAAAGTTTGCAACATAAAAATGCTTGTAACTTTTTATTGGAGCGTCATAAAACCTTGAAATTTTGTAACAATAAAGTACTCGAGCCTCTTGCCAATTTAAGCTATCGCTCAAAGCTATGCTACCCTTGAGTCCCAAATCAAACACTGATAAAACTTCAAATGGCCCTAACTTCTATACGGTACGTCCTACACCTATCAAAGTATGTGACATACAAATGCTTGTAACTTTTTACTATAGCGTCATAAAACCTTGAAGTTTTGTAACAATAAAGTACTCGAGCCTCTTGTCAATTTAAGCTATCGCTCGAAGCTATGCTAACCTTGAGTCCCAAATCAAACACTTATAAAACTTCAAATGGCCCTAACTACTATACGGTACGTCCTACACCTATCAAAGTTTGCAACATACAAAATGCTTGTAACTTTTTACTGGAGCGTCATAAAACCTTGAAATTTTGTAACAATAAAGTACTCGAGCCTCTTGTCAATTTAAGCTATCGCACAAAGCTATGCTACCCTTGAGTCCCAAATCAAACACTGCTTAAATTTCAAATGACCCTAACTTCTATACGGTACGTCCTACACCTATCAAAGTTTGCAACATACAAATGCTTGTAACTTTTTACTGAAGCGTCATAAAACCTTAAATGGCCCTAACTTCTATACGGTACGTCCTAAACCTATCAAAGTTTGCAACATAAAAATGCTTGTAACTTTTTATTGGAGCGTCATAAAACCTTGAAATTTTGTAACAATAAAGTACTCGAGCCTCTTGCCAATTTAAGCTATCGCTCAAAGCTATGCTACCCTTGAGTCCCAAATCAAACACTGATAAAACTTCAAATGGCCCTAACTTCTATACGGTACGTCCTACACCTATCAAAGTATTTGACATACAAATGCTTGTAACTTTTTACTATAGCGTCATAAAACCTTGAAGTTTTGTAACAATAAAGTACTCGAGCCTCTTGTCAATTTAAGCTATCGCTCGAAGCTATGCTAACCTTGGGTCCCAAATCAAACACTTATAAAACTTCAAATGGCCCTAACTTCTATACGGTACGTCCTACACCTATCAAAGTTGGAAACATACAAATGCTTGTAACTTTTTACTGGAGCGTCATAAAACCTTGAAATTTAGTAACAATAAAGTACTCGAGCCTCTTGTCAATTTAAGCTATCGCTCAAAGCTATGCTACCCTTGAGTCCCAAATCAAACACTGATAAAATTTCAAATGGCCCTAACTTCTATACGGTACGTCCTACAGCTATCAAAGTTTGCAACATACAAATGCTTGTAACTTTTTACTGGAGCGTTATAAAACCTTGAAATTTTATAACAATAAAGACCTCGAGCCTCTTGTCAATTTAACCTATCGCTCAAAGCTATGCTACCCTTGAGTCCCAAATCGAACAATGATACAACTTCAAATGGCCCTAACTTCTATACCGTACGTCCTACACCTATCAAAGTTTGCAACATACAAATGCTTGTAAATTTTTACTCGAGCGTCATAAAACCTTGAAATTTTGTAACAATATAGTACTCGAGCGTCTTGTCAATTTAAGCTCAAAGCTATGCTAACCTTGAGTCCCAAATCAAACACTTATAAAACTTCAAATGGCCCTAACTTCTATACGGTACGTCCTACACCTATCAAAGTTGGCAACATACAAATGCTTGTAACTTTTTACTGGAGCGTCATAAAACCTTGAAATTTTGTAACAATAAAGTACTCGAGCCTCTTGTCAATTTAAGCTATCGCTCAAAGCTATGCTACCCTTGAGTCCCAAATCAAACACTGATAAAATTTTAAATGGTCCTACCTTCTATACGGTACGTCCTACAGCTATCAAAGTTTGCAACATACAAATGCTTGTAACTTTTTACTGGAGCGTTATAAAACCTTGAAATTTTGTAACAATAAAGACCTCGAGCCTCTTGTCAATTTAACCTATCGCTCAAAGCTATGCTACCCTTGAGTCCCAAATCGAACAATGATAAAACTTCAAATGGCCCTAACTTCTATACGGTACGTCCTACACCTATCAAAGTTTGCAACATACAAATGCTTGTAACTTTTTACTGGAGCGTCATAAAACCTTGAAATTTTGTAACAATAAAGTACTCGAGTCTCTTCTCAATTTAAGCTATCGCTCAAAGCTATGCTACCCTTGAGTCCCAAATCAAACACTGATAAAACTTCAAATGGCCATAACTTCTATACGGTACGTCCTACACCTATCAAAGTTTGCAACATACAAATGCTTGTAACTTTTTACTCGAGCGTCATAAAACCTTGAAATTTTGTAACAATAAAGACCTCGAGCCTCTTGTCAATTTAAGCTGTCGCTCAAAGCTATGCTACCCTTGGGTCCCAAATCAAACAATGATAAAACTTCAAAGGCCTTAACTTCTATACGGTACGTCCTACACCTATCAAAGTTTGCAACATACAAATGCTTGTAACTTTTTACTGGAGCGTCATAAAACCTTGAAATTTTGTAACAATAAAGTACTCGAGCCTCTTGCCACTTTAAGCTATCGCTCAAAGCTATGCTACCCTTGAGTCCCAAATCAAACACTGATAAAACTTCAAATGGCCCTAACTTCTATACGGTACGTCCTACACCTGTCAAAGTATGTAACATACAAATGCTTGTAACTTTTTACTGGAGCGTCATAAAACCTTGAAATTTTGTAACAATAAAGTACTCGAGCCTCTTGTCAATTGAAGCCATCGCTCAAAGCTATGCTAACCTTGAGTCCCAAATCAAACGCTTATAAAACTTCAAATGGCCCTAACTTCTATACGGTACGTCCTACACCTATCAAAGTTGGCAACATACAAATGCTTGTAACTTTTTACTGGAGCGTCATAAAACCTTGAAATTTTGTAACAATAAAGTACTCGAGCCTCTTGTCAATTTAAGCTATCGCTCAAAGCTATGCTACCCTTGAGTCCCAAATCAAACACTGATAAAATTTCAAATGGCCCTAACTTCTATACGGTACGTCCTACAGCTATCAAAGTTTGCAACATACAAATGCTTGTAGCTTTTTAATGGAGGGTTATAAAACCTTGAAATTTTGTAACAATAAAGACCTCGAGCCTCTTGACAATTTAACCTATCGCTCAAATCTATGCTACCCTTGAGTCCTAAATCAAACACTGCTAAATGTTCAAATGGCCCTAACTTCTATACGGTACGTCCTACACCTATCCAAGTTTGCAACATACAAATGCTAGTAACTTTTTACTGGAGCGTCATAAAATTTTGAAATTTTGTAGCAAAAAAGTACTCGAGCCTCTTGTCAATTTAAGCTATCGCTCAAAGCTATGCTACCCTTGAGTCCCAAATCACACACTGATAAAATTCAAATGGCCCGAACTTCCATACGGTACGTCCTGCAGCTATCAAAGTTTGCAACATACAAATGCTTGTAACTTTTTACTAGAGCGTTATAAAACCTTGAAATTTTGTAACAATAAAGACCTCGAGCCTCTTGTCAATTTAACCTATCGCTCAAAGCTATGCTACCCTTGAGTCCCAAATCTAACAATGATAAAACTTCAAATTGCCCTAACTTCTATACGGTACGTCCTACACCTATCAAAATATGTAACATACAAATGCTTGTAACTTTTTACTGGAGCGTCATAAAACCTTGAAATTTTGTAACAATAAAGTACTCGAGCCTCTTGTCAATTTAAGCTATCGCTTAAAGCTATAATAACCTTGAGTCCCAAATCAAACACTTATAAAACTTCAAATGGTCCTAACTTCTATACGGTACGTCCTACACCTATCAAAGTTGGCAACATACAAATGCTTGTAACTTTTTACTGGAGCGTCATAAAACCTTGAAATTTTGTAACAATAATGTACTCGAGCCTCTTGTCAATTCAAGCTATCGCTCAAAGCTATGCTACCCTTGAGTCCCAAATCAAACACTGATAAAATTCAAATGGCCCGAACTTCCATACGGTACGTCCTGCAGCTATCAAAGTTTGCAACATACAAATGCTTGTAACTTTTTACTAGAGCGTTATAAAGCCTTGAAATTTTGTAACAATAAAGACCTCGAGCCTCTTGTCAATTTAACCTATCGCTCAAAGCTATACTACCCTTGAGTCCCAAATCGAACAATGATAAAACTTCAAATTGCCCTAACTTCTATACGGTACGTCCTACACCTATCAAAGTTTGCAACATACAAATGCTTGTAACTTTTTACTCGAGCGTCATAAAACCTTGAAATTTTGTAACAATATAGTACTCGAGCCTCTTGTCAATTTAAGCTATCGCACAAAGCTATGCTACCCTTGAGTCCCAAATCAAACACTGCTAAAATTTCAAATGGCCCTAACTTCTATACGGTACGTCCTACACCTATCAAATTTTGCAACATACAAATGCTAGTAACTTTTTACTGGAGCGTCATAAAACCTTGAAATTTTGTAACAATAAAGACCTCGAGCCTCTTGTCAATTTAAGCTGTCGCTCAAAGCTATGCTACCCTTGGGTCCCAAATCAAACAATGATAAAACTTCAAAGGCCTTAACTTCTATACGGTACGTCCTACACCTATCAAAGTTTGCAACATACAAATGCTTGTAACTTTTTACTGGAGCGTCATAAAACCTTGAAATTTTGTAACAATAAAGTACTCGAGCCTCTTGCCACTTTAAGCTATCGCTCAAAGCTATGCTACCCTTGAGTCCCAAATCAAACACTGATAAAACTTCAAATGGCCCTAACTTCTATACGGTACGTCCTACACCTATCAAAGTATGTAACATACAAATGCTTGTAACTTTTTACTGGAGCGTCATAAAACCTTGAAATTTTTTAACAATAAAGTACTCGAGCCTCTTGTCAATTGAAGCCATCGCTCAAAGCTATGCTAACCTTGAGTCCCAAATCAAACGCTTATAAAACTTCAAATGGCCCTAACTTCTATGCGGTACGTCCTACACCTATCAAAGTTGGCAACATACAAATGCTTGTAACTTTTTACTGGAGCGTCATAAAACCTTGAAATTTTGTAACAATAAAGTACTCGAGCCTCTTGTCAATTTAAGCTATCGCTCAAAGCTATGCTACCCTTGAGTCCCAAATCAAACACTGATAAAATTTCAAATGGCCCTAACTTCTATACGGTACGTCCTACAGCTATCAAAGTTTGCAACATACAAATGCTTGTAGCTTTTTAATGGAGCGTTATAAAAGCTTGAAATTTTGTAACAATAAAGACCTCGAGCCTCTTGACAATTTAACCTATCGCTCAAATCTATTCTACCCTTGAGTCCTAAATCAAACACTGCTAAATGTTCAAATGGCCCTAACTTCTATACGGTACGTCCTACACCTATCAAAGTTTGCACCTTACAAATGCTTGTAACTTTTTACTGGAGCGTCATAAAACATTGAAATTTTGTAACAATAAAGTAGTCGAGCCTCTTCTCAATTTAAGCTATCGCTCAAAGCTATGCTACCCTTGAGTCCCAAATCACACACTGATAAAATTCAAATGGCCCGAGCTTCCATACGGTACGTCCTGCAGCTATCAAAGTTTGCAACATACAAATGCTTGTAACTTTTTACTAGAGCGTTATAAAACCTTGAAATTTTGTAACAATAAAGACCTCGAGCCTCTTGTCAATTTAACCTATCGCTCAAAGCTATGCTACCCTTGAGTCCCAAATCTAACAATGATAAAACTTCAAATTGCCCTAACTTCTATACGGTACGTCCTACACCTATCAAAATATGTAACATACAAATGCTTGTAACTTTTTACTGGAGCGTCATAAAACCTTGAAATTTTGTAACAATAAAGTACTCGAGCCTCTTGTCAATTTAAGCTATCGCTTAAAGCTATAATAACCTTGAGTCCCAAATCAAACACTTATAAAACTTCAAATGGTCCTAACTTCTATACGGTACGTCCTACACCTATCAAAGTTGGCAACATACAAATGCTTGTAACTTTTTACTGGAGCGTCATAAAACCTTGAAATTTTGTAACAATAAAGTACTCGAGCCTCTTGTCAATTCAAGCTATCGCTCAAAGCTATGCTACCCTTGAGTCCCAAATCAAACACTGATAAAATTCAAATGGCCCGAACTTCCATACGGTACGTCCTGCAGCTATCAAAGTTTGCAACATACAAATGCTTGTAACTTTTTACTAGAGCGTTATAAAGCCTTGAAATTTTGTAACAATAAAGACCTCGAGCCTCTTGTCAATTTAACCTATCGCTCAAAGCTATACTACCCTTGAGTCCCAAATCGAACAATGATAAAACTTCAAATTGCCCTAACTTCTATACGGTACGTCCTACACCTATCAAAGTTTGCAACATACAAATGCTTGTAACTTTTTACTCGAGCGTCATAAAACCTTGAAATTTTGTAACAATATAGTACTCGAGCCTCTTGTCAATTTAAGCTATCGCACAAAGCTATGCTACCCTTGAGTCCCAAATCAAACACTGCTAAAATTTCAAATGGCCCTAACTTCTATACGGTACGTCCTACACCTATCAAATTTTGCAACATACAAATGCTAGTAACTTTTTACTGGAGCGTCATAAAACCTTGAAATTTTGTAACAATAAAGACCTCGAGCCTCTTGTCAATTTAAGCTGTCGCTCAAAGCTATGCTACCCTTGGGTCCCAAATCAAACAATGATAAAACTTCAAAGGCCTTAACTTCTATACGGTACGTCCTACACCTATCAAAGTTTGCAACATACAAATGCTTGTAACTTTTTACTGGAGCGTCATAAAACCTTGAAATTTTGTAACAATAAAGTACTCGAGCCTCTTGCCACTTTAAGCTATCGCTCAAAGCTATGCTACCCTTGAGTCCCAAATCAAACACTGATAAAACTTCAAATGGCCCTAACTTCTATACGGTACGTCCTACACCTATCAAAGTATGTAACATACAAATGCTTGTAACTTTTTACTGGAGCGTCATAAAACCTTGAAATTTTTTAACAATAAAGTACTCGAGCCTCTTGTCAATTGAAGCCATCGCTCAAAGCTATGCTAACCTTGAGTCCCAAATCAAACGCTTATAAAACTTCAAATGGCCCTAACTTCTATGCGGTACGTCCTACACCTATCAAAGTTGGCAACATACAAATGCTTGTAACTTTTTACTGGAGCGTCATAAAACCTTGAAATTTTGTAACAATAAAGTACTCGAGCCTCTTGTCAATTTAAGCTATCGCTCAAAGCTATGCTACCCTTGAGTCCCAAATCAAACACTGATAAAATTTCAAATGGCCCTAACTTCTATACGGTACGTCCTACAGCTATCAAAGTTTGCAACATACAAATGCTTGTAGCTTTTTAATGGAGCGTTATAAAAGCTTGAAATTTTGTAACAATAAAGACCTCGAGCCTCTTGACAATTTAACCTATCGCTCAAATCTATTCTACCCTTGAGTCCTAAATCAAACACTGCTAAATGTTCAAATGGCCCTAACTTATATACGGTACGTCCTACACCTATCAAAGTTTGCACCTTACATATGCTTGTAACTTTTTACTGGAGCGTCATAAAACGTTGAAATTTTGTAACAATAAAGTAGTCGAGCCTCTTCTCAATTTAAGCTATCGCTCAAAGCTATGCTACCCTTGAGTCCCAAATCAAACACTGATAAAACTTCAAATGACTGTAACTTCTATACGGTACGTCCTACACCTATCAAAGTTTGCAACATAAAAATGCTAGTAACTTTTTACTCGAGCGTCATAAAATCTTGAAATTTTGTAACAATAAAGTACTCGAGCCTCTTGTCAATTTAAGCTATCGCTCAAAGCTATGCTACCCTTGAGTCCCAAATCAAACACTGATAAAACTTTAAATGGCCCTAACTTCTGTACGGTACGTCCTACACCTATCAAAGTTTGCAACATACAAATGCTTGTAACTTTTTACTGGAGCGTCATAAAACCTTGAAATTTTGTAACAATAAAGACCTCGAGCCTCTTGTCAATTTAAGGTGTCGCTCAAAGCTATGCTACCCTTGGGTCCCAAATCAAACAATGATAAAACTTCAAATGGCCCTAACTTCTATACGGTACGTCCTACACCTATCAAAGTATGTAACATACAAATGCTTGTAACTTTTTACTGGAGCGTCATAAAACCTTGAAATTTTGTAACAATAAAGTACTCGAGCCTCTTGTCAATTTAAGCTATCGCTCAAAGCTATGCTAACCTTGAGTCCCAAATCAAACACTGCTAAAATTTCAAATGGTCCTAACTTCTATACGGTACGTCCTACACCTATCAAAGTTTGCAACATACAAATGCTTGTAACTTTTTACTGGAGCGTCATAAAACCTTGAAATTTTGTAACAATAAAGTACTCGAGCCTCTTGTCAATTTAAGCTATCGCACAAAGCTATGCTACCCTTGAGTCCCAAATCAAACACTGCTAAAATTTCAAATGGCCCTAACTTCTATACGGTACGTCCTACACCTATCAAAGTTTGCAACATACAAATGCTTGTAACTTTTTACTGAAGCGTCATAAAACCTTGAAATTTTGTAACAATAAAGTACTCGAGCCTCTTGTCAATTTAAGCTATCGCTCAAAGCTTTGCTACCCTTGAGTCCAAAATCAAACACTGATAAAACTTCAAATGGCCCTAACTTCTATACGGTACGTCCTAAACCTATCAAAGCTTGCAACATACAAATGCTTGTAACTTTTTATTGGAACGTCATAAAACCTTGAAATTTTGTAACAATAAAGTACTCGAGGCTCTTGCCAATTTAAGCTATCGCTCAAAGCTATGCTACCCTTGAGTCCCAAATCAAACACTGATAAAACTTCAAATGGCCCTAACTTCTATACGGTACGTCCTACACTTTTCAAAGTTTGCAACATACAAACGCTTGTAACTTTTTACTGTAACGTCACAAAACCTTGAAATTTTGTAAAAATAAAGTACTCGAGCCTCTTGCCAATTTAATCTAACGCTAAAAGCTATGCTACCCTTGAGTCCCAAAAAAAAACAATGATAAAACTTCAAATGGCCCTAATTTCTTTACGGTACGTCCTACAGCTATCAAAGTATGTAACATACAAATGCTTGTAACCTTTTACTGGAGTGTCATAAAACCTTGAAATTTTGTAACAATAAAGTACTCGAGCCTCTTGTCAATTTAAGCTATCGCTCAAAGCTATGCTAACCTTCAGTCCCAAATCAAATACTTATAAAACTTCAAATGGCCCTAACTTCTATACGGTACGTCCTACACCTATCAAAGTTGGCAACATACAAATGTTTGTAACTTTTTACTGGAGCGTTATAAAACCTTGAAATTTTGTAACAATAAAGACCTCGAGCCTCTTGTCAATTTAACCTATCGCTCAAAGCTATGCTACCCTCGAGTCCCAAATCGAACAATGATAAAACTTCAAATGGCCGTAACTTCTATACGGTACGTCCTACACCTATCAAAATTTGCAACATACAAATGCTTGTAACTTTTTACTCGAGCGTCATAAAACCTTGAAATTTTGTAACAATTAAGTACTCGAGCCTCTTGTCAATTTGAGCTATCGTACAAAGCTATGCTACCTTGAGTCCCAAATCAAACATTGCTAAAATTTCAAATGGCCCTAACTTCTATACGGTACGTCTTACACCTATCAAAGTTTGCAACATACAAATGCTAGTAACTTTTTACTAGAGCGTCATAAAATCTTGAAATTTTGTAACAATAAAGTACTCGAGCCTCTTGTCAATTTAAGCTATCGCTCACAGCTATGCTACCCTTGAGTCCCAAATCAAACACTGATAAAATTTTAAATGGCCCTAACTTCTGTACGGTACGTCCTACAGCTATCAAAGTTTGCAACATACAAATGCTTGTAACTTTTTACTGGAGCGTTATAAAATCTTGAAATTTTGTAACAATAAAGACCTCGAGCCTCTTGTCAATTTAACCTATCGCTCAAGCTATGCTACCCTTGAGTCCCAAATCGAACAATGATAAAACTTCAAATGGTCCTAACCTCTATACGGTACGTCCTACACCTATCAAAGTTTGCAACATACAAATGCTTGTAACTTTTTACTGGAGCGTAATAAAACTTTGAAATTTTATAACAATAAAGTACTCGAGCCTCTTGTCAATTTAAGCTGTCGCTCAAAGCTATGCTACCCTTGAGTCCCAAATCAAACACTGAAAGAACTTCAAATGACCGTAACTTCTATACGGTACGTCCTACACCTATCAAAGTTTGCAACATACAAATGCTTGTAACTTTTTCTCGAGCGTCATAAAACCTTGAAATTTTGTAACAATATAGTACTAGAGCCTCTTGTCAATTTAAGCTATCGCACAAAGCTATGCTACCCTTGAGTCCCAAATCAAACACTGCTAAAATTTCAAATGGCCCTAACTTCTATACGGTACGTCCTACACCCATCAAATTTGCAACATACAAATGCTAGTAACTTTTTACTGGAGCGTCATAAAATCTTGAAATTTTGTAACAATAAAGTACTCGAGCCTCTTGTCAATTTAAGCTCTCGCTCAAAGCTATGCTACCCTTGAGTCCCAAATCAAACACTGATAAAACTTCAAATGGCCCTAACTTCTGTACGGTACGTCCTACACCTATCAAAGTTTGCAACATACAAATGCTTGTAACTTTTCACTGGAGCGTCATAAAACCTTGAAATTTTGTAACAATAAAGACCTCGAGCCTCTGGTCAATTTAAGCTGTCGCTCAAAGCTATGCTACCCTTGGGTCCCAAATCAAACAATTATAAAACTTCGAATGACCCTAACTTCTATACGGTACGTCCTACACATATCAAAGTTTGCAACATACAAATGCTTGTAACTTTTTACTGGAGCGTCATAAAACCTTGAAATTTTGTAAGAAGAAAGTACTCGAGCCTCTTGTCAATTTAAGCTATCGCACAAAGCTATGCTACCCTTGAGTCCCAAATCAAACACTGATAAAACTTCAAATGGCCCTAACTTCTGTACGGTACGTCCTACACCTATCAAAGTTTGCAACATACAAATGCTTGTAACTTTTCACTGGAGCGTCATAAAACCTTGAAATTTTGTAACAATAAAGTACTCGAGCCTCTTGTCAATTTAAGCTATCGCTCAAAGCTATGCTAACCTTGAGTCCCAAATCAAACACTTATAAAACTTCAAATGGCCCTAACTTCTATACGGTACGTCCTATACCTATCAAAGTTGGCAACATACAAATGCTTGTAACTTTTTACTGGAGCGTCATAAAACCTTGAAATTTTGTAACAATAAAGACCTCGAGCCTCTTGTCAATTTAAGCTGTCGCTCAAAGCTATGCTACCCTTGGGTCCCAAATCAAACAATGAAAAAACTTCAAATGGCCCTAACTTCTGGTACGGTACGTCCTACACTATCAAACTTTGCAACATACAAATGCTTGTATTTTTTTACTGGAGCGTCATAAAACCTTGAAATTTTGTAACAATAAAGTACTCGAGCCTCTTGCCAATTTAAGCTATCGCTCAAAGCTATGCCACCCTTGAGTCCCAAATCAAACACTGATAAAACTTCAAATGGCCCCAACTTCTATAAGGTACGTCCTACACCTATCAAAGTATGTAACATACAAATGCTTGTAACTTTTTACTGGAGCGTCATAAAACCTTGAAATTTTGTAACAATACAGTACTCGAGCCTCTTGTCAATTTAAGCTATCGCTAAAAGCTATGCTGACATTGAGTCCCAAATCAAACACTTATAAAACTTCAATTGGCCCTAACTTCTATACGGTACGTCCTACACCTATCAAAGTTGGCAACATACAAATGCTTGTAACTTTTTACTGGAGCGTCATAAAATCTTGAAATTTTGTAACAATAAAGTACTCGAGCCTCTTGTCAATTTAAGTTATCGCTCAAAGCTATGCTACCCTTGAGTCCCAAATCAAACACTGCTAAAATTTGAAATGGCCCTAACTTCTATACGGTACGTCCTACACCTATCAAAGTTTGCAACATACAAATGCTTGTAACTTTTTACTGGAGCGTCATAAAACCTTGAAATTTTGTAACAATAAAGACCTCGAGCCTCTTGTCAATTTAAGCTGTCGCTCAAAGCTATGCTACCCTTGGGTCCCAAATCAAACAATTATAAAAATTCAAATGACCCTAACTTCTACACATATCAAAGTTTGCAACATACAAATGCTTGTAACTTTTTACTGGAGCGTCATAAAACCTTGAAATTTTGTAACAATAAAGTACTCGAGCCTCTTGTCAATTTAAGCTATCGCTCAAAGCTTTGCTACCCTTGAGTCCCAAATCGAACAATGATAAAATTTCAAATTTCCCTAACTTCTATACGGTACGTCCTACACCTATCAACGTATGTAGCATACAAATGCTTGTAACTTTTTACTGGAGCATCATAAAATCTTGAAATTTTGTAACAATAAAGACCTCGAGCCTCTTGTCAATTTAAGCTGTCGCTCAAAGCTATGCTACCCTTGAGTCCCAAATCAAACACTGATAAAACTTCAAATGGCCCTAACTTCTATAAGATAGGTCCTACACCTATCAAAGTATGTAACATACAAATGCTTGTAACTTTTTACTGGAGCGTCATAAAACCTTGAAATGTTGTAACAATACAGTACTCGAGCCTCTTGTCAATTTAACCTATCGCTAAAAGCTATGCTAACCTTGAGTCCCAAATCAAACAGTTATAAAACTTCAAGTGGCCCTAACTTCTGTACGGTACGTCCTACACCTATCAAAGTTGGCAACATACAAATGCTTGTAACTATTTACTGGAGCGTCATAAAACCTTGAAATTTTGTAACAATAAAGTACTCGAGCCTCTTGTCAATTTAAGCTATCGCACAAATCTATGCTACCCTTGAGTCCCAAATCAAACACTGATAAAATTTCACATGGCCCTAACTTATGTACGGTACGTCCTACAGCTATCAAAGTTTGCAACATACAAATGCTTGTAACTTTTTACTGGAGCGTTATAAAATCTTGAAATTTTGTAACAATAAAGATCTCGAGCCTCTTGTCAATTTAACCTATCGCTCAAAGCTATGCTACCCTTGAGTCCCAAATCGAACATTGATAAAACTTCAAATGGCCCTAACTTCTATACGGTACGTCCTACACCTATCAAAGTTTGCAACATACAAATGCTTGTAACTTTTTATTGGAGCGTCATAAAAACTTGAAATTTTGTAACAATAAAGTACTCGAGCCTCTTCTCAATTTAAGCTATCGCTCAAATCTATGCTACCCTTGAGTCCCAAATCAAACACTGATAAAACTTCAAATGACCGTAACTTCTATACGGTACGTCCTACACCTATCAAAGTTTGCAACATACAAATGCTTGTAACTTTTTACTCGAGCGTCATAAAACCTTGAAATTTTGTAACAATATAGTACTCGAGCCTCTTGTCAAATTAATCTATCGCACAAAGCTATGCTACCCTTGAGTCCCAAATCAAACACTGCTAAAATTTCAAATGGCCCTAACTTCTATACGGTACGTCCTACACCTATCAAATTTGCAACATACAAATGCTAGTAACTTTTTACTGGAGCGTCATAAAATCTTGAAATTTTGTAACAATAAAGTACTCGAGCCTCTTGTCAATTTAAGCTATCGCTCAAAGCTATGCTACCCTTGAGTCCCAAATCAAACACTGATAAAACTTCAAATGGCTCTAACTTCTGTACGGTACGTCCTACACTAATCAAAGTTGGCAACATACAAATGCTTGTAACTTTTTACTGGAGCGTCATAAAACCTTGAAATTTTGTATCAATAAAGACCTCGAGCCTCTTGTCAATTTAAGCTGTCGCTCAAAGCTATGCTACCCTTGGGTCCCAAATCAAACAATTATAAAAATTCAAATGACCCTAACTTCTACACATATCAAAGTTTGCAACATATAAATGCTTGTAACTTTTTGCTGGAGCGTCATAAAACCTTGAAATTTTGTAACAATAAAGTACTCGAGCCTCTTGTCAATTTAAGCTACCGCACAAAGCTATGCTACCCTTGAGTCCCAAATCAAACACTGCTAAAATTTCAAATGGCCCTAACATCTATATGGTACGTCCTACACCTTTCAAAGTTTGCAACATACAAATGCTTGTAACTTTTTACTGAAGCGTCATAAAACATTGAAATTTTGTAACAATAAAGTACTCGAGCCTCTTGTCAATTTAAGCTATCGCTCAAAGCTTTGCTACCCTTGAGTCCCAAATCGAACAATGATAAAATTTCAAATTTCCCTAACTTCTATACGGTACGTCCTACACCTATCAACGTATGTAGCATACAAATGCTTGTAACTTTTTACTGGAGCGTCATAAAATCTTGAAATTTTGTAACAATAAAGACCTCGAGCCTCTTGTCAATTTAAGCTGTCGCTCAAAGCTATGCTACCCTTGAGTCCCAAATCAAACACTGATAAAACTTCAAATGGCCCTAACTTCTATAAGGTACGTCCTACACCTATCAAAGTATGTAACATACAAATGCTTGTAACTTTTTACTGGAGCGTCATAAAACCTTGAAATTTTGTAACAATACAGTACTCGAGCCTCTTGTCAATTTAAGCTATCGCTAAAAGCTATGCTAACCTTGAGTCCCAAATCAAACACTTATAAAACTTCAATTGGCCCTAACTTCTGTACGGTACGTCCTACACCTATCAAAGTTGGCAACATACAAATGCTTGTAACTATTTACTGGAGCGTCATAAAACCTTGAAATTTTGTAACAATAAAGTACTCGAGCCTCTTGTCAATTTAAGCTATCGCACAAAGCTATGCTACCCTTGAGTCCCAAATCAAACACTGATAAAATTTCAAATGGCCCTAACTTATGTACGGTACGTCCTACAGCTATCAAAGTTTGCAACATACAAATGCTTGTAACTTTTTACTGGAGCGTTATAAAATCTTGAAATTTTGGAACAATAAAGACCTCGAGCCTCTTGTCAATTTAACCTATCGCTCAAAGCTATGCTACCCTTGAGTCCCAAATCGAACAATGATAAAACTTCAAATGGCCCTAACTTCTATACGGTACGTCCTACACATATCAAAGTTTGCAACATACAAATGCTTGTAACTTTTTACTGGAGCGTCATAAAACCTTGAAATTTTGTAACAATAAAGTACTCGAGCCTCTTCTCAATTTAAGCTATCGCTCAAATCTATGCTACCCTTGAGTCCCAAATCAAACACTGATAAAACTTTAAATGACCGTAACTTCTATACGGTACGTCCTACACCTATCAAAGTTTGCAACATACAAATGCTTGTAACTTTTGACTCGAGCGTCATAAAACCTTGAAATTTTGTAACAATATAGTACTCGAGCCTCTTGTCAATTTTAGCTATCGCACAAATCTATGCTACCCTTGAGTCCCAAATCAAACACTGCTAAAATTTCAAATGGCCCTAACTTCTATACGGTACGTCCTACACCTATCAAATTTGCAACATACAAATGCTAGTAACTTTTTACTGGAGCGTCATAAAATCTTGAAATTTTGTAACAATAAAGTACTCGAGCCTCTTGTCAATTTAAGCTATCGCTCAAAGCTATGCTACCCTTGAGTCCCAAATCAAACACTGATAAAACTTCAAATGGCCCTAACTTCTGTACGGTACGTCCTACACTAATCAAAGTTGGCAACATACAAATGCTTGTAACTTTTTACTGGAGCGTCATAAAACCTTGAAATTTTGTACTAATAAAGACCTCGAGCCTCTTGTCAATTTAAGCTGTCGCTCAAAGCTATGCTACCCTTGGGTCACAAATCAAACAATTATAAAATTTCAAATGACCCTAACTTCTACATATATCAAAGTTTGCAACATATAAATGCTTGTAACTTTTTACTGGAGCGTTATAAAATCTTGAAATTTTGTAACAATAATGTACTCGAGCCTCTTCTCAATTTAAGCTATCGCTCAAATCTATGCTACCCTTGAGTCCCAAATCAAACACTGATAAAACTTCAAATGGCCCTAACTTCTATACGGTACGTCCTACACCTATCAAATTTGCAACATACAAATGCTAGTAACTTTTTACTGGAGCGTCATAAAATCTTGAAATTTTGTAACAATAAAGTACTCGAGCCTCTTGTCAATTTAGCTATCGCTCAAAGCTATGCTACCCTTGAGTCCCAAATCAAACACTGATAAAACTTCAAATGGCCCTAACTTCTGTACGGTACGTCCTACACTAATCAAAGTTGGCAACATACAAATGCTTGTAACTTTTTACTGGAGCGTCATAAAACCTTGAAATTTTGTACTAATAAAGACCTCGAGCCTCTTGTCAATTTAAGCTGTCGCTCAAAGCTATGCTACCCTTGGGTCCCAAAACAAACATTTATAAAATTTCAAATGACCCTAACTTCTGTACGGTACGTCCTACACCTATCAACGTTGGCAACATACAAAGGCTTGTAACTTTTTACTGGAGCGTCATAAAACCTTGAAATTTTGCAACAATAAACTACTCGAGCCTCTTGTCAATTTAAGCTATCGCACAAAGCTATGCTACCCTTGAGTCCCAAATCAAACACTGATAAAATTTCAAATGGCCCTAACTTATGTACGGTACGTCCTACAGCTATCAAAGTTTGCAACATACAAATGCTTGTAACTTTTTACTGGAGCGTTATAAAAACTTGAAATTTTGTAACAATAAAGACCTCGAGCCTCTTGTCAATTTAACCTATCGCTCAAAGCTATGCTACCCTTGAGTCCCAAATCGAACAATGATAAAACTTCAAATGGCCCTAACTTCTATACGGTACGTCCTACACCTATCAAAGTTAGCAACATACAAATGCTTGTAACTTTTTACTGGAGCGTCATAAAACCTTGAAATTTTGTAACAAGAAAGTACTCGAGCCTCTTCCCAATTTAAGCTATCGCTCAAAGATATGCTACCCTTGAGTCCCAAATCAAACATTGATAAAACTTCAAATGACCGTAACTTCTATACGGTACGTCCTACACCTATCACATTTGCAACATACAAATGCTTGTAACTTTTTACTGGAGCGTCATAAAACCTTGAAATTTTGTAACAATAAAGTACTCGAGCCTCTTCTCAATTTAAGCTATCGCTCAAAGCTATGCTACCCTTGAGTCCCAAATCAAACACTGATAAAACTTCAAATGGCCCTAACTTCTGTACGGTACATCCTACACCTATCAAAGTTGGCAACATACAAATGCTTGTAACTTTTTACTGGAGCGTCATAAAACCTTGAAATTTTGTAAGAATAAAGACCTCGAGCCTCTTGTCAATTTAAGCTGTCGCTCAAAGCTATGCTACCCTTGGGTCCCAAATCAAACAATTATAAAACTTCAAATGACCCTAACTTCTATACAGTACGTCCTACACATATCAAAGTTTGCAACATACAAATGCTTGTAACTTTTTACTGGAGCGTCATAAAACCTTGAAATTTTGTAACAATAAAGTACTCGAGCCTCTTCTCAATTTAAGCTATCGCTCAAAGCTATGCTACCCTTGAGTCCCAAATCAAACACTGATAAAACTTCAAATGGCCCTAACTTCTGTACGGTACATCCTACACCTATCAAAGTTGGCAACATACAAATGCTTGTAACTTTTTACTGGAGCGTCAGAAAACCTTGAAATTTTGTAAGAATAAAGACCTCGAGCCTCTTGTCAATTTAAGCTGTCGCTCAAAGCTATGCTACCCTTGGGTCCCAAATCAAACAATTATAAAACTTCAAATGACCCTAACTTCTATACAGTACGTCCTACACATATCAAAGTTTGCAACATACAAATGCTTGTAACTTTTTACTGGAGCGTCATAAAACCTTGAAATTTTGTAACAATAAAGTACTCGAGCCTCTTGTCAATTTAAGCTATCGCACAAAGCTATGCTACCCTTGAGTCCCAAATCAAACACTGCTAAAATTTCAAATGGCCCTAACTTCTATACGGTACGTCCTACACCTATCAAAGTTTGCAACATACAAATGCTTGTAACTTTTTACTGAAGCGTCATAAAACATTGAAATTTTGTAACAATAAAGTACTCGAGCCTCTTGTCAATTTAAGCTATCGCACAAAGCTATGCTACCCTTGAGTCCCAAATCAAACACTGATAAAATTTCAAATGGCCCTAACTTATGTACGGTACGTCCTACAGCTATCAAAGTTTGCAACATACAAATGCTTGTAACTTTTTACTGGAGCGTTATAAAATCTTGAAATTTTGGAACAATAAAGACCTCGAGCCTCTTGTCAATTTAACCTATCGCTCAAAGCTATGCTACCCTTGAGTCCCAAATCGAACAATGATAAAACTTCAAATGGCCCTAACTTCTATACGGTACGTCCTACACATATCAAAGTTTGCAACATACAAATGCTTGTAACTTTTTACTGGAGCGTCATAAAACCTTGAAATTTTGTAACAATAAAGTACTCGAGCCTCTTCTCAATTTAAGCTATCGCTCAAATCTATGCTACCCTTGAGTCCCAAATCAAACACTGATAAAACTTTAAATGACCGTAACTTCTATACGGTACGTCCTACACCTATCAAAGTTTGCAACATACAAATGCTTGTAACTTTTGACTCGAGCGTCATAAAACCTTGAAATTTTGTAACAATATAGTACTCGAGCCTCTTGTCAATTTTAGCTATCGCACAAATCTATGCTACCCTTGAGTCCCAAATCAAACACTGCTAAAATTTCAAATGGCCCTAACTTCTATACGGTACGTCCTACACCTATCAAATTTGCAACATACAAATGCTAGTAACTTTTTACTGGAGCGTCATAAAATCTTGAAATTTTGTAACAATAAAGTACTCGAGCCTCTTGTCAATTTAAGCTATCGCTCAAAGCTATGCTACCCTTGAGTCCCAAATCAAACACTGATAAAACTTCAAATGGCCCTAACTTCTGTACGGTACGTCCTACACTAATCAAAGTTGGCAACATACAAATGCTTGTAACTTTTTACTGGAGCGTCATAAAACCTTGAAATTTTGTACTAATAAAGACCTCGAGCCTCTTGTCAATTTAAGCTGTCGCTCAAAGCTATGCTACCCTTGGGTCACAAATCAAACAATTATAAAATTTCAAATGACCCTAACTTCTACATATATCAAAGTTTGCAACATATAAATGCTTGTAACTTTTTACTGGAGCGTTATAAAATCTTGAAATTTTGTAACAATAATGTACTCGAGCCTCTTCTCAATTTAAGCTATCGCTCAAATCTATGCTACCCTTGAGTCCCAAATCAAACACTGATAAAACTTCAAATGGCCCTAACTTCTATACGGTACGTCCTACACCTATCAAATTTGCAACATACAAATGCTAGTAACTTTTTACTGGAGCGTCATAAAATCTTGAAATTTTGTAACAATAAAGTACTCGAGCCTCTTGTCAATTTAGCTATCGCTCAAAGCTATGCTACCCTTGAGTCCCAAATCAAACACTGATAAAACTTCAAATGGCCCTAACTTCTGTACGGTACGTCCTACACTAATCAAAGTTGGCAACATACAAATGCTTGTAACTTTTTACTGGAGCGTCATAAAACCTTGAAATTTTGTACTAATAAAGACCTCGAGCCTCTTGTCAATTTAAGCTGTCGCTCAAAGCTATGCTACCCTTGGGTCCCAAAACAAACATTTATAAAATTTCAAATGACCCTAACTTCTGTACGGTACGTCCTACACCTATCAACGTTGGCAACATACAAAGGCTTGTAACTTTTTACTGGAGCGTCATAAAACCTTGAAATTTTGCAACAATAAACTACTCGAGCCTCTTGTCAATTTAAGCTATCGCACAAAGCTATGCTACCCTTGAGTCCCAAATCAAACACTGATAAAATTTCAAATGGCCCTAACTTATGTACGGTACGTCCTACAGCTATCAAAGTTTGCAACATACAAATGCTTGTAACTTTTTACTGGAGCGTTATAAAATCTTGAAATTTTGTAACAATAAAGACCTCGAGCCTCTTGTCAATTTAACCTATCGCTCAAAGCTATGCTACCCTTGAGTCCCAAATCGAACAATGATAAAACTTCAAATGGCCCTAACTTCTATACGGTACGTCCTACACCTATCAAAGTTAGCAACATACAAATGCTTGTAACTTTTTACTGGAGCGTCATAAAACCTTGAAATTTTGTAACAAGAAAGTACTCGAGCCTCTTCCCAATTTAAGCTATCGCTCAAAGATATGCTACCCTTGAGTCCCAAATCAAACATTGATAAAACTTCAAATGACCGTAACTTCTATACGGTACGTCCTACACCTATCACATTTGCAACATACAAATGCTTGTAACTTTTTACTGGAGCGTCATAAAACCTTGAAATTTTGTAACAATAAAGTACTCGAGCCTCTTCTCAATTTAAGCTATCGCTCAAAGCTATGCTACCCTTGAGTCCCAAATCAAACACTGATAAAACTTCAAATGGCCCTAACTTCTGTACGGTACATCCTACACCTATCAAAGTTGGCAACATACAAATGCTTGTAACTTTTTACTGGAGCGTCATAAAACCTTGAAATTTTGTAAGAATAAAGACCTCGAGCCTCTTGTCAATTTAAGCTGTCGCTCAAAGCTATGCTACCCTTGGGTCCCAAATCAAACAATTATAAAACTTCAAATGACCCTAACTTCTATACAGTACGTCCTACACATATCAAAGTTTGCAACATACAAATGCTTGTAACTTTTTACTGGAGCGTCATAAAACCTTGAAATTTTGTAACAATAAAGTACTCGAGCCTCTTCTCAATTTAAGCTATCGCTCAAAGCTATGCTACCCTTGAGTCCCAAATCAAACACTGATAAAACTTCAAATGGCCCTAACTTCTGTACGGTACATCCTACACCTATCAAAGTTGGCAACATACAAATGCTTGTAACTTTTTACTGGAGCGTCAGAAAACCTTGAAATTTTGTAAGAATAAAGACCTCGAGCCTCTTGTCAATTTAAGCTGTCGCTCAAAGCTATGCTACCCTTGGGTCCCAAATCAAACAATTATAAAACTTCAAATGACCCTAACTTCTATACAGTACGTCCTACACATATCAAAGTTTGCAACATACAAATGCTTGTAACTTTTTACTGGAGCGTCATAAAACCTTGAAATTTTGTAACAATAAAGTACTCGAGCCTCTTGTCAATTTAAGCTATCGCACAAAGCTATGCTACCCTTGAGTCCCAAATCAAACACTGCTAAAATTTCAAATGGCCCTAACTTCTATACGGTACGTCCTACACCTATCAAAGTTTGCAACATACAAATGCTTGTAACTTTTTACTGAAGCGTCATAAAACATTGAAATTTTGTAACAATAAAGTACTCGAGCCTCTTGTCAATTTAAGCTATCGCTCAAAGCTATGCTACCCTTGGGTCCCAAATCAAACAATTATAAAATTTCAAATGACCCTAACTTCTACACATATCAAAGTTTGCAACATATAAATGCTTGTAACTTTTTACTGGAGCGTCATAAAACCTTGAAATTTTGTAACAATAAAGTACTCGAGCCTCTTGTCAATTTAAGCTATCGCACAAAGCTATGCTACCCTTGAGTCCCAAATCAAACACTGCTAAAATTTCAAATGGCCCTAACATCTATACGGTACGTCCTACACCTATCAAAGTTTGCAACATACAAATGCTTGTAACTTTTTACTGAAGCGTCATAAAACATTGAAATTTTGTAACAATAAAGTACTCGAGCCTCTTGTCAATTTAAGCTATCGCTCAAAGCTTTGCTACCCTTGAGTCCCAAATCGAACAATGATACAATTTCAAATTTCCCTAACTTCTATACGGTACGTCCTACACCTATCAACGTATGTAGCATACAAATGCTTGTAACTTTTTACTGGAGCGTCATAAAATCTTTAAATTTTGTAACAATAAAGACCTCGAGCCTCTTGTCAATTTAACCTATCGCTCAAAGCTATGCTACCCTTGAGTCCCAAATCGAACAATGATAAAACTTCAAATGGCCCTAACTTCTATACGGTACGTCCTACACCTATCAAAGTTAGCAACATACAAATGCTTGTAACTTTTTACTGGAGCGTCATAAAACCTTGAAATTTTGTAACAATAAAGTACTCGAGCCTCTTCCCAATTTAAGCTATCGCTCAAAGCTATGCTACCCTTGAGTCCCAAATCAAACATTGATAAAACTTCAAATGACCGTAACTTCTATACGGTACGTCCTACACCTATCAAAGTTTGCAACATACAAATGCTTGTAACTTTTTACTCGAGCGTCATAAAACCTTGAAATTTTGTAACAATATAGTACTCGAGCCTCTTGTCAATTTAAGCTATCGCACAAAGCTATGGTACCCTTGAGTCCCAAATCAAACACTGCTAAAATTTCAAATGGCCCTAACTTCTATACGGTACGTCCTACACCTATCAAATTTGCAACATACAAATGCTTGTAACTTTTTACTAGAGCGTCATAAAACCTTGAAATTTTGTAACAATAAAGTACTCGAGCCTCTTCTCAATTTAAGCTATCGCTCAAAGCTATGCTACCCTTGAGTCCCAAATCAAACACTGATAAAACTTCAAATGGCCTTAACTTCTGTACGGTACATCCTACACCTATCAAAGTTGGCAACATACAAATGCTTGTAACTTTTTACTGGAGCGTCATAAAACCTTGACATTTTGTAACAATAAAGACCTCGAGCCTCTTGTTAATTTAAGCTGTCGCTCAAAGCTATGCTACCCTTGGGTCCCAAATCAAACAATTATAAAACTTCAAATGACCCTAACTTCTATACGGTACGTCCTACACAAATCAAAGTTTGCAACATACAAATGCTTGTAACTTTTTACTGGAGCGTCATAAAACCTTGAAATTTTCTAACAATAAAGTACTCGAGCCTCTTGTCAATTTAAGTTATCGCTCAAAGCTATGCTAACCTTGAGTCCCAAATCAAACACTTGTAAAACTTCAAATGTCCCTAACTTCTATACGGTACGTCCTACACCTATCAAAGTTGGCAACATACAAATGCTTGTAACTTTTTACTCGAGCGTCATAAAACCTTGAAATTCTGTAACAATAAAGTACTCGAGCCTCTTGTCAATTTAAGCTATCGCTCAAAGCTATGCCACCCTTGAGTCCCAAATCGAACAATGATAAAACTTCAAATGGCCCTAACTTCTATACGGTATGTCCTAAACCTATCAAAGTTTGCCACATACAAATGCTTGTAACTTTTTATTGGAGCGTCATAAAACCTTGAAATTTTGTAGCAATAAAGTACTCGAGCCTCTTGCCAATTTAAGCTATCGCTCAAAGCTATGCTACCCTTGAGTCCCAAATCAAACACTGATAAAACTTCAAATGGCCCTAACTTCTATACGGTACATAATACACCTATCAAAGTATGTAGCATACAAATGCTTGTAACTTTTTACTGGAGCGTCATAAAACCTTGAAATTTTCTAACAATAAAGTACTCGAGCCTCTTGCCAATTTAAGCTATCGCTCAAAGCTATGCTAACCATGAGTCCCAAATCAAACACTTATAAAACTTCAAATGGCCCTAACTTCTATACGGTATGTCCTACTCCTATCAAAGGTGGCAACATACAAATGCTTGTAACTTTTTACTGGAGCGTCATAAAACCTTGAAATTTTGCAACAATAAAGTACTCGAGCCTCTTGTCAATTTAAGCTATCGCACAAAGCTATGCTACCCTTGAGTCCCAAATCAAACACTGATAAAATTTCAAATGGCCCTAACTTATGTACGGTACGTCCTACAGCTATCAAAGTTTGCAACATACAAATGCTTGTAACTTTTTACTGGAGCGTTATAAAATCTTGAAATTTTGTAACAATAAAGACCTCGAGCCTCTTGTCAATTTAACCTATCGCTCAAAGCTATGCTACCCTTGAGTCCCAAATCGAACAATGATAAAACTTCAAGTGGCCCTAACTTCTATACGGTACGTCCTACACCTATCAAAGTTAGCAACATACAAATGCTTGTAACTTTTTACTGGAGCGTCATAAAACCTTGAAATTTTGTAACAATAAAGCACTCGAGCCTCTTCTCAATTTAAGCTCTCGCTCAAAGCTATGCTACCCTTGAGTCCCAAATCAAACATTGATAAAACTTCAAATGACCGTAACTTCTATACGGTACGTCCTACACCTATCAAAGTTTGCAACATACAAATGCTTGTAACTTTTTACTCGAGCGTCATAAAACCTTGAAATTTTGTAACAATATAGTACTCGAGCCTCTTGTCAATTTAAGCTATCGCACAAAGCTATGGTACCCTTGAGTCCCAAATCAAACACTGCTAAAATTTCAAATGGCCCTAACTTCTATACGGTACGTCCTACACCTATCAAATTTGCAACATACAAATGCTTGTAACTTTTTACTGGAGCGTCATAAAACCTTGAAATTTTGTAACAATAAAGTACTCGAGCCTCTTCTTAATTTAAGCTATTGCTCAAAGCTATGCTACCCTTGAGTCCCAAATCAAACACTGATAAAACTTCAAATGGCCCTAACTTCTGTACGGTACATCCTACACCTATCAAAGTTGGCAACATACAAATGCTTGTAACTTTTTACTGGAGCGTCATAAAACCTTGAAATTTTGTAACAAGAAAGACCTCGAGCCTCTTGTCAATTTAAGCTGTCGCTCAAAGCTATGCTACCCTTGGGTCCCAAATCGAACAATGATAAAATTTCAAATGGCCCTAACTTCTATACGGTACGTCCTACACTTATCAAAGTATGTAGCATACAAATGCTTGTAACTTTTTACTGGAGCGTCATAAAACCTTGAAATTTTCTAACAATAAAGTACTCGAGCCTCTTGTCAATTTAAGTTATCGCTGAAAGCTATGCTAACCTTGAGTCCCAAATCAAACACTTGTAAAACTTCAAATGCCCCTAACTTCTATACGGTACGTCCTACACCTATCAAAGTTGGCAACATACAAATGCTTGTAACTTTTTACTCGAGCGTCATAAAACCTTGAAATTCTGTAACAATAAAGTACTCGAGCCTCTTGTCAATTTAAGCTATCACTCAAAGCTATGCTACCCTTGAGTCCCAAATCAAACACTGATAAAATTTCAAATGGCCCTAACTTCTATACGGTACGTCCTACCGCTATCAATGTTTGCAACATACAAATGCTTGTAACTTTTTACTGGAGCGTTATAAAACCTTGAAATTTTGTAACAATAAAGACCTCGAGCCTCTTGTCAATTTACCCTATCGCTCAAAGCTATGCTACCCTTGAGTCCCAAATCGAACAATGATAAAACTTCAAATGGCCCTAACTTCTATACGGTATGTCCTAAACCTATCAAAGTTTGCCACATACAAATGCTTGTAACTTTTTATTGGAGCGTCATAAAACCTTGAAATTTTGTAGCAATAAAGTACTCGAGCCTCTTGCCAATTTAAGCTATCGCTCAAAGCTATGCTACCCTTGAGTCCCAAATCAAACACTGATAAAACTTCAAATGGCCCTAACTTCTATACGGTACATAAATCACCTATCAAAGTATGTAGCATACAAATGCTTGTAACTTTTTACTGGAGCGTCATAAAACCTTGAAATTTTCTAACAATAAAGTACTCGAGCCTCTTGCCAATTTAAGCTATCGCTCAAAGCTATGCTAACCTTGAGTCCCAAATCAAACTCTTATAAAACTTTAAATGGCCCTAACTTCTATACAATATGTCCTACACCTATCAAAGTTGGCAACATACAAATACTTGTAACTTTTTACTGGAGCGTCATAAAACCTTGAAATTTTCTAACAATAAAGTACTCGAGACTCTTGTCATTTTAAGCTATCGCTCAAAGCTATGCTAACCTTGAGTCCCAAATCAAATACTTATAAAACTTCAAATGGCCCTAACTTCTATACAATATGGCCTACACCTATCAAAGTTGTCAACATACAAATGCTTGTAACTTTTTACTGGAGCGTCATAAAACCTTGAAATTTTGTAACAATAAAGTACTCGAGCCTCTTGTCAATTTAAGTTATCGCACAAAGCTATGCTACCCTTGAGTCCCAAATGAAACACTGCTAAAATTCCAAATGGCCCTAACTTCTATACGGTACATCCTACACCTATCAAAGTTTGCAACATACAAATGCTTGTAACTTTTTACTGAAGCGTCATAAAATCTTGAAATTTTGTAACAATAAAGTACACGAGCCTCTTGTCAATTTAAGGTATCGCTCAAAGCTTTGCTACCCTTGAGTCAAAAATCAAACACTGATAAAACTTCAAATGGCCCTAACTTCGATACGGTACGTCCTAAACCTATCAAAGTTTGCAACATACAAATGCTTTTAACTTTTTATTGAGGCGTCATAAAACCTTGAAATTTTGTAACAATAAAGTACTCGAGCCTCTTGCCAATTTAAGCTATCGCTCAAAGCTATGCTACCCTTGAGTCCCAAATCAAACACTGATAGAACTTCAAATGGCCCTAACTTCTATACGTACGTCCCACACCTATCAAAGTATGTAACATACTTGTAACTTTTTACTGGAGCGTCATAAAACCTTGAAATTTTGTAACAATAAAGTACTCGAGCCTCTTGTCAATTTAAGCTATCGCTAAAAGCTATGCTAACCTTGAGTCCCAAATCAAACACTTATATTGGCACTTCAATTGGCCCTAACTTCTATACGGTACGTCCTACACCAATCAAAGTTGGCAACATACAAATGCTTGTAACTTTTTACTGAAGCGTCATAAAAGCTTGAAATTTTGTAACAATAAAGTACTCGAGCCGCTTGTCAATTTAAGCTATCGCTTAAAGCTTTGCTACCCTTGAGTCCCAAATCAAACACTGATAAAACTTCAAATGGCCCTAACTTCTATACGGTACGTCCTAAACCTATCAAAGTTTGCAACATACAAATGCTTGTAACTTTTTATTGGAGCGTCATAAAACCTTGAAATTTTGAAACAATAAAGTACTCGAGCCTCTTGCCAATTTAAGCTATCGCTCAAAGCTATGCTACCCTTGAGTCCCAAATCAAAAACTGGTAAAACTTCAAATGGCCCTAACTTCTATAAGGTACGTCCCTCACCTATCAAAGTATGTAACATACAAATGCTAGTAACTTTTTACTGGAGCGTCATAAAACCTTGAAATTTTGTGACAATACAGTACTCGAGCCACTTGTCAATTTAAGCTATCGCTAAAAGCTATGCTAACCTTGAGTCCCAAATCAAACATTTATAAAACTTCAATTGGCCCTAACTTCTATACGGTATGTCCTACACCTATCAAAGTTGGCAACATACAAATGCTTGTAACTTTTTACTGGAGCGTCATAAAACCTTGAAATTTTGTAACAATAAAGTACTCGAGCCTCTTGTCAATTTAAGCTATCGCACAAAGCTATGCTACACTTCAGTCCCAAATCGAACAGTGATAAAACTTCAAATGGCCCTAACTTCTATACGGTACGTCCTAAACCTATCAAAGTTTGCCACATACAAATGCTTGTAACTTTTTATTGGAGCGTCATAAAACCTTGAAATTTTGTAGCAATAAAGTACTCGAGCCTCTTGCCAATTTAAGCTATCGCTCAAAGCTATGCTACCCTTGAGTCCCAAATCAAAAACTGATAAAACTTCAAATGGCCCTAACTTCTATATGGTACGTCCTACACCTATCAAAGTATGCAGCATACAAATGCTTGTAACTTTTTACTGGAGCGTCATAAAACCTTGAAATTTTCTAACAATAAAGTACTCGAACCTCTTGTCAATTTAAGCTATCGCTCAAAGCTATGCTAACCTTGAGTCCCAAATCAAATACTTATAAAACTTCAAATGGCCCTAACTTCTATACAATATGTCCTACACCTATCAAAGTTGGCAACATACAAATGCTTGTAACTTTTTACTGGAGCGTCATAAAACCTTGAAATTTTGTAACAATAAAGACCTCGAGCCTCTTGTCAATTTAAGCTATCGCACAAAGCTATGCTACACTTCAGTCCCAAATCAAACGCTGATAAAATTTCAAATGGCCCTAACTTCTATACGGTACGTCCTACAGCTATCAAAGTTTGCAACATACAAATGCTTGTAACTTGTTACTGGAGCGTTATAAAACCTTGAAATTTTGTAACAATAAAGACCTCGAGCCTTTTGTCAATTTAAACTATCGCTCAAAGCTATGCTACCCTTGAGTCCCAAATCGAACAGTGATAAAACTTCAAATAGCCCTAACTTCTATACGGTACGTCCTAAACCTATCAAAGTTTGCAACATACAAATGCTTGTAACTTTTTACTGGAGCGTCATAAAACCTTGAAATTTTGTAACAATAAAGACCTCGAGCCTCTTGTCAATTTAAGCTATCGCACAAAGCTATGCTACACTTCAGTCCCAAATCAAACACTGATAAAATTTCAAATGGCCCTAACTTCTATACGGTACGTCCTACAGCTATCAAAGTTTGCAACATACAAATGCTTGTAACTTGTTACTGGAGCGTTATAAAACCTTGAAATTTTGTAACAATAAAGACCTCGAGCCTCTTGTCAATTTAAATTATCGCTCAAAGCTATGCTACCCTTGAGTCCCAAATCGAACAGTGATAAAACTTCAAATGGCCCTAACTGCTATACGGTACGTCCTACACCTATCAAAGTATGTAGCATACAAATGCTTGTAACTTTTTACTGGAGCGTCTTAAAACCTTGAAATTTTCTAACAATAAAGTACTCGAGCCTCTTGTCAATTTAAGCTATCGCTCAAAGCTATGCTAACCTTGAGTCCCAAATCAAATACTTATAAAACTTCAAATGGCCCTAACTTCTATACAATATGTCCTACACATATCAAAGTTGGCAACATACAAATGCTTGTAACTTTTTACTGGAGCGTCATAAAACCTTGAAATTTTGTAACAATAAAGACCTCGAGCCTCTTGTTAATTTAAGCTGTCGCTCAAAGCTATGCTACCCTTGGGTCCCAAATCAAACAATGATAAAACTTCAAATAGCCCTAACTTCTACACGGTACATCCTACACCTATCAAAGTTTGCAACTTACAAATGCTTGTAACTTTTTACTGGAGGTTCATAAAACCTTGAAATTCTGTAACAATAAAGAACTCGAGCCTCTTGTCAATTTAAGCTATCGCTCAAAGCTATACTACCCTTGAGTTCCAAATCAAACACTGATAAAATTTCAAATGGCCCTAACTTCTATACGGTACGTCCTACCGCTATCAAAGTTTGCAACATACAAATGCTTGTAACTTTTTACTGGAGCGTTATAAAACCTTGAAATTTTGTAACAATAAAGACCTCGAGCCTCTTGTCAATTTACGCTATCGCTCAAAGCTATGCTACCCTTGAGTCCCAAATCGAACAATGATAAAACTTCAAATGGCCCTAACTTCTATACGGTATGTCCTAAACCTATCAAAGTTTGCCACATACAAATGCTTCTAACTTTTTATTGGAGCGTCATAAAACCTTGAAATTTTGTAGCAATAACGTACTCGAGCCTCTTGCCAATTTAAGCTATCGCTGAAAGCTATGCTACCCTTGAGTCCCAAATCAAACACTGATACAACTTCAAATGGCCCTAACTTCTATACGGTATGTCCTACACCTATCAAAGTTGGCAACATACAAATGCTTGTAACTTTTTACTGGAGCGTCATAAAACCTTGAAATTTTGTAACAATAAAGACCTCGAGCCTCTTGTCAATTTAAGCTGTCGCTCAAAGCTATGCTACCCTTGGGTCCCAAATCAAACAATGATAAAACTTCAAATAGCCCTAACTTCTATACGGTACGTCCTACACCTATCAAAGTTTGCAACATACAAATGCTTGCAACTTTTTAATGGAGGGTCATAAAACCTTGAAATTTTGTAACAATAAAGTACTCGAGCC
Organism: Clusia tigrina; assembly: GCA_920105625.2. Lineage (NCBI taxonomy): Eukaryota > Metazoa > Arthropoda > Insecta > Diptera > Clusiidae > Clusia > Clusia tigrina. Next base: position 169,328 of record CAKKTE020000412.1, on the reverse strand, counting down.
TCTTGCCAATTTAAGCTATCGCTCAAAGCTATGCTACCCTTGAGTCCCAAATCAAACACTGATAAAACTTCAAAGGGCCCTAACTTCTATAAGGTACGTCCTACACCTATCAAAGTATGTAACATACAAATGCTTGTCACTTTTTACTGGAGCGTCATAAAACCTTGAAATTTTGTGACAATACAGTACTCGAGCCTCTTGTCAATTTAAGCTATCGCTAAAAGCTATGCTAACCTTGAGTCCCAAATCAAACACTAATAAAACTTCAATTGGTCCTAACTTCTATACGGTACGTCCTACACCTATCAAAGTTGGCAACATACAAATGCTGGTAACTTTTTACTGAAGCGTCATAAAACCTTGAAATTTTGTAACAATAAAGTACTCGAGCCTCTTGTCTATTTAAGCTATCACTCAAAGCATCGCTACCCTTGAGTCCCAAATCAAACACTGATAAAACTTCAAATGGCCCTAACTTCTATACGGTACGTCCTAAACCTATCAAAGTTTGCAACATACAAATGCTTGTAACTTTTTATTGGAGCGTCATAAAACCTTGAAATTTTGTAACAATAAAGACCTCGAGCCTCTTGCCAATTTAAGCTGTCGCTCAAAGCTATGCTACCCTTGGGTCCCAAATCAAACAATGATAAAACTTCAAATAGCCCTAACTTCTATACAGTACGTCCTACACCTATCAAAGTTTGCAACTTACAAATGCTTGTAACTTTTCACTGGAGCGTCATAAAACCTTGAAATTTTGTAACAATAAAGTACTCGAGCCTCTTGTCAATTTAAGCTATCGCACAAAGCTATGCTACCCTTGAGTCCCAAATGAAACATTGCTAAAATTCCAAATGGCCCTAACTTCTATACGGTACATCCTACACCTATCAAAGTTTGCAACATACAAATGCTTGCAACTTTTTACTGAAGCGTCATAAAATCTTGAAATTTTGTAACAATAAAGACCTCGAGCCTCTTGTCAATTTACCCTATCGCTCAAAGCTATGCTACCCTTGAGTCCCAAATCGAACAATGATAAAACTTCGAATGGCCCTAACTTCTATACGGTATGTCCTAAACCTATCAAAGTTTGCCACATACAAATGCTTGTAACTTTTTATTGGAGCGTCAAAAAACCTTGAAATTTTGTAGCAATAAAGTACTCGAGCCTCTTGCCAATTTAAGCTATCGCTCAAAGCTATGCTACCCTTGAGTCCCAAATCAAACACTGATAAAACTTCAAATGGCCCTAACTTCTATACGGTACATAATACACCTATCAAAGTATGTAGCATACAAATGCTTGTAACTTTTTACTGGAGCGTCATAAAACCTTGAAATTTTCTAACAATAAAGTACTCGAGCCTCATGCCAATTTAAGCTATCGCTCAAAGCTATGCTAACCTTGAGTACGCTTTGAGTCCCAAATCAAACACTGATAAAACTTCAAAGGGCCCTAACTTCTATAAGGTACGTCCTACACCTATCAAAGTATGTAACATACAAATGCTTGTCACTTTTTACTGGAGCGTCATAAAACCTTGAAAGTTTGTGACAATACAGTACTCGAGCCTCTTGTCAATTTAAGCTATCGCTAAAAGCTATGCTAACCTTGAGTCCCAAATCAAACACTTATAAAACTTCAATTGGCCCTAACTTCTATACGGTACGTCCTACACCTATCAAAGTTGGCAACATACAAATGCTTGTAACTTTTTACTGAAGCGTCATAAAACCTTGAAATTTTGTAACAATAAAGTACTCGAGCCTCTTGTCAATTTAAGCTATCGCTCAAAGCTTTGCTACCCTTGAGGCAAAAATCAAACACTGATAAAACTTCAAATGGCCCTAACTTCGATACGGTACGTCCTAAACCTATCAAAGTTTGCAACATACAAATGCTTGTAACTTTTTATTGAGGCGTCATAAAACCTTTAAATTTTGTAACAATAAAGTACTCGAGCCTCTTGTTAAATTAAAGCTATCGCTCAAAGCTATGCTACCCTTGAGTTCCAAATCAAAAACTGATAAAACTTCAAATGGCCCTAACTTCTATAAGGTACGTCCTACACCTATCAAAGTATGTAACATACAAATGCTTGTAACTTTTTACTGGAGCGTCATAAAACCTTGAAATTTTGTGACAATACAGTACTCGAGTCTCTTGTCAATTTAAGCTATCGCTAAAAGCTATGCTAACCTTGAGTCCCAAATCAAACATTTATAAAACTTCAATTGGCCCTAACTTCTATACGGTACGTCCTACACCTATCAAAGTTGGCAACATACAAATGCTTGTAACTTTTTACTGGAGCGTCATGAAACCTTGAAATTTTCTAACAATAAAGTACTCGAGCCTCTTGTCATTTTAAGCTATCGCTCAAAGCTATGCTAACCTTGAGTCCCAAATCAAATACTTATAAAACTTTAAATGGCCCTAACTTCGATACGGTACGTCCTAAACCTATCAAAGTTTGCAACATACAAATGCTTGTAACTTTTTATTGAGGCGTCATAAAACCTTGAAATTTTGTAACAATAAAGACCTCGAGCCTCTTGCCAATTTAAGCTGTCGCTCAAAGCTATGCTACCCTTGGGTCCCAAATCAAACAATGATAAAACTTCAAATAGCCCTAACTTCTATACGGCACGTCCTACACCTATCAAAGTTTGCAACTTACAAATGCTTGTAACTTTTTACTGGAGCGTCATAAAACCTTGAAATTTTGTAACAATAAAGTACTCGAGCCTCTTGTCAATTTAAGCTATCGCACAAAGCTATGCTACCCTTGAGTCCCAAATGAAACACTGCTAAAATTCCAAATGGCCCTAACTTCTATACGGTACATCCTACACCTATCAAAGTTTGCAACATACAAATGCTTGTAACTTTTTACTGAAGCGTCATAAAATCTTGAAATTTTGTAACAATAAAGTACACGAGCCTTTTGTCAATTTAAGCTATCGCTCAAAGCTTTGCTACCCTTGAGTCAAAAATCAAACACTGATAAAACTTCAAATGGCCCTAACTTCGATACGCTACGTCCTAAACCTATCAAAGTTTGCAACATACAAATGCTTGTAACTTTTTATTGAGGCGTCATAAAACCTTTAAATTTTGTAACAATAAAGTACTCGAGCCTCTTGTCAATTTAAGCTATCGCTAAAAGCTATGCTAACCTTGAGTCCCAAATCAAACGCTTATATTGGCACTTCAATTGGCCCTAACTTCTATACGGTACGTCCTACACCAATCAAAGTTGGCAACATACAAATGCTTGTAACTTTTTACTGAAGCGTCATAAAACCTTGAAATTTTGTAACAATAAAGTACTCGAGCCTCTTGTCAATTTAAGCTATCGCTCAAAGCTTTGCTACCCTTGAGTCCCAAATCAAACACTGATAAAATTTCAAATGGCCCTAACTTCTATACGGTACGTCCTACAGCTATCAAAGTTTGCAACATACAAATGCTTGTAACTTTTTACTGGAGCGTTATAAAACCTTGAAATTTTGTAACAATAAAGACCTCGAGCCTCTTGTCAATTTAACCTATCGCTCAAATCTATGCTACCCTTGAGTCCCAAATCGAACAATCATAAAACTTCAAATGGACCCAACTTCTAAACGGTACGTCCTACACCTATCAAAGTTTGCAACATACAAATGCTTGTAACTTTTTACTGGAGCGTCATAAAACCTTGAAATTTTGTAACAATAAAGTACTCGAGCCTCTCCTCAATTTAAGCTATCGCTCAAAGCTATGCTACCCTTGAGTCCCAAATGAAACACTGATAAAACTTCAAATGGCCGTAACTGAAATTTTGTAACAATAAAGACCTCGAGCCTCTTGTCAATTTAAACTATCGCTCAAAGCTATGCTAACCTTGAGTCCCAAATCAAACACTTATAAAATTTCAAATGGCCCTAACTTCTATACAATATGTCCTACACCTATCAAAGTTGGCAGCATACAAATGCTTGTAACTTGTTACTGGAGCGTTATAAAACCTAGAAATTTTGTAACAATAAAGACCTCGAGCCTCTTGTCAATTTAAACTATCGCTCAAAGCTATGCTACCCTTGAGTCCCAAATCGAACAGTGATAAAACTTCAAATGGCCCTAACGTCTATACGGTACGTCCTAAACCTATCAAAGTTTGCCACATACAAATGCTTGTAACTTTTTATTGGAGCGTCATAAAACCTTGAAATTTTGTAGCAATAAATTACTCGAGCCTCTTGCCAATTTAAGCTATCGCTCAAAGCTATGCTACCCTTGAGTCCCAAATCAAACACTGATAAAACTTCAAATGGCCCTAACTTCTATACGGTACGTCCTACACCAATCAAAGTATGTAGCATACAAATGCTTGTAACTTTTTACTGGAGCGTCATAAAACCTTGAAATTTTCTAACAATAAAGTACTCGAGCCTCTTGTCAATTTAAGCTATCGCTCAAAGCTATGCTAACCTTGAGTCCCAAATCAAATACTTATAAAACTTCAAATGGCCCTAACTTCTATACAATATGTCCTACACCTATCAAAGTTGGCAGCATACAAATGCTTGTAACTTTTTACTGGAGCGTCATAAAACCTTGAAATTTTGTAACAATAAAGACCTCGAGCCTCTTGTCAATTTAAGCTATCGCACAAAGCTATGCTACACTTCAGTCCCAAATCAAACACTGATAAAATTTCAAATGGCCCTAACTTCTATACGGTACGTCCTACAGCTATCAAAGTTTGCAACATACAAATGCTTGTAACTTGTTACTGGAGCGTTATAAAACCTTGAAATTTTGTAACAATAAAGACCTCGAGCCTCTTGTCAATTTAAACTATCGCTCAAAGCTATGCTACCCTTGAGTCCCAAATCGAACAGTGATAAAACTTCAAATGGCCCTAACTTCTATACGGTACGTCCTAAACCTATCAAAGTTTGCCACATACAAATGCTTGTAACTTTTTATTGGAGCCTTGAAATTTTGTAGCAATAAAGTACTCGAGCCTCTTGCCAATTTAAGCTATCGCACAAAGCTATGCTACACTTCAGTCCCAAATCAAACACTGATAAAATTTCAAATGGCCCTAACTTCTATACGGTACGTCCTACAGCTATCAAAGTTTGCAACATACAAATGCTTGTAACTTGTTACTGGAGCGTTATAAAACCTTGAAATTTTGTAACAATAAAGACCTCGAGCCTCTTGTCAATTTAAACTATCGCTCAAAGCTATGCTACCCTTGAGTCCCAAATCGAACAGTGATAAAACTTCAAATGGCCCTAACTTCTATACGGTACGTCCTAAACCTATCAAAGTTTGCCACATACAAATGCTTGTAACTTTTTATTGGAGCGTCATAAAACCTTGAAATTTTGTAGCAATAAAGTACTCGAGCCTCTTGTCAATTTAAGCTATCGCTCAAAGCTATGCTAACCTTGAGTCCCAAATCAAATACTTATAAAACTTCAAATGGCCCTAACTTCTATACAATATGTCCTACACCTATCAAAGTTGGCAACATACAAATGCTTGTAACTTTTTACTGGAGCGTCATAAAACCTTGAAATTTTGTAACAATAAAGACCTCGAGCCTCTTGTCAATTTAAGCTGTCGCTCAAAGCTATGCTACCCTTGGGTCCCAAATCAAACAATGATAAAACTTCAAATAGCCCTAACTTCTATACGGTACGAACTACACCTATCAAAATTTGCAACTTACAAATGCTTGTAACTTTTTACTGGAGCGTCATAAAACCTTGAAATTTTGTAACAATAAAGTACTCGAGCCTCTTGTCAATTTAAGCTATCGCACAAAGCTATGCTACCCTTGAGTCCCAAATGAAACACTGCTAAAATTTCAAATGGCCCTAACTTCTATACGGTACAACCTACACCTATCAAAGTTTGCAACATACAAATGCTTGTAACTTTTTACTGAAGCGTCATAAAATCTTGAAATTTTGTACCAATAAAGTACACGAGCCTCTTGTCAATTTAAGCTATCGCTCAAAGCTTTGCTACCCTTGAGTCAAAAATCAAACACTGATAAAATTTCAAATGGCCCTAACTTCGATACGGTACGTCCTAAACCTATCAAAGTTTGCAACATACAAATGCTTGTAACTTTTTATTGAAGCGGCATAAAAACTTGAAATTTTGTAACAATAAAGTACTCGAGCCTCTTGCCAATTTAAGCTATCGCTCAAAGCTATGCTACCCTTGAGTCCCAAATCAAACACTGATAAAACTTCAAATGGCCCTAACTTCTATACGGTACATCCTACACCTATCAAAGTTGGCAACATACAAATCCTTGTAACTTTTTACTGGAGCGTCATAAAACCTTGAAATTTTGTAACAATAAAGTACTCGAGCCTCTTGTCAATTTAAGCTATCGCTCAAAACTATGCTACCCTTGAGTCCCAAATCAAACACTGATAAAATTTCAAATGGCCCTAACTTCTATACGGTACGTCCTACAGCTATCAAAGTTTGCAACATACAAATGCTTGTAACTTTTTACTGGAGCGTTATAAAACCTTGAAATTTTGTAACAATAAAGACCTCGAGCCTCTTGTCAATTTAAGCTATCGCTCAAAGCTATGCTACCCTTGAGTCCCAAATCGAACAATCATAAAACTTCAAATGGACCTAACTTCTAAACGGTACGTCCTACACCTATCAAAGTTTGCAACATACAAATGCTTGTAACTTTTTACTGGAGCGTCATAAAACCTTGAAATTTTGTAACAATAAAGTACTCGAGCCACTCCTCAATTTAAGCTATCGCTCAAAGCTATGCTACCCTTGAGTACCAACTCAAACACTGATAAAACTTCAAATGGCCGTAACTTCTATACGGTACGTCCTACACCTATCAAAGTTTGCAACATACAATTGCTTGTAACTTTTTACTGGAGCGTTATAAAACCTTGAAATTTTGTAGCAATAAAGTCCTCGAGCCTCTTGCCAATTTAAGCTATCGCTCAAAGCTATGCTACCCTTGAGTCCCAAATCAAACACTGATAGAACTTCAAATGGCCCTAACTTCTATACGTATGTCCTACACCTATCAAAGTATGTAACATACAAATGCTTGTAACTTTTTACTGGAGCGTCATAAAACCTTGAAATTTTGTAACAATAAAGTACTCGAGCCTCTTGTCAATTTAAGCTATCGCTAAAAGATATGCTAACCTTGAGTCCCAAATCAAACACTTATATTGGCACTTCAATTGGCCCTAACTTCTATACGGTACGTCCTACACCAATCAAAGTTGGCAACATACAAATGCTTGTAACTTTTTACTGAAGCGTCATAAAACCTTGAAATTTTGTAACAATAAATTACTCGAGCCTCTTGCCAATTTAAGCTATCGCTCAAAGCTATGCTACCCTTGAGTCCCAAATCAAACACTGATAAAACTTCAAATGGCCCTAACTTCTATACGGTACGTCCTACACCAATCAAAGTATGTAGCATACAAATGCTTGTAACTTTTTACTGGAGCGTCATAAAACCTTGAAATTTTCTAACAATAAAGTACTCGAGCCTCTTGTCAATTTAAGCTATCGCTCAAAGCTATGCTAACCTTGAGTCCCAAATCAAATACTTATAAAACTTCAAATGGCCCTAACTTCTATACAATATGTCCTACACCTATCAAAGTTGGCAGCATACAAATGCTTGTAACTTTTTACTGGAGCGTCATAAAACCTTGAAATTTTGTAACAATAAAGTACTCGAGCCTCTTGTCAATTTAAGCTATCGCACAAAGCTATGCTACACTTCAGTCCCAAATCAGACACTGATAAAATTTCAAATGGCCCTAACTTCTATACGGTACGTCCTACAGCTATCAAAGTTTGCAACATACAAATGCTTGTAACTTGTTACTGGAGCGTTATAAAACCTTGAAATTTTGTAACAATAAAGACCTCGAGCCTCTTGTCAATTTAAACTATCGCTCAAAGCTATGCTACCCTTGAGTCCCAAATCGAACAGTGATAAAACTTCAAATGGCCCTAACTTCTATACGGTACGTCCTAAACCTATCAAAGTTTGCCACATACAAATGCTTGTAACTTTTTATTGGAGCGTCATAAAACCTTGAAATTTTGTAGCAATAAAGTACTCGAGCCTCTTGCCAATTTAAGCTATCGCACAAAGCTATGCTACACTTCAGTCCCAAATCAAACACTGATAAAATTTCAAATGGCCCTAACTTCTATACGGTACGTCCTACAGCTATCAAAGTTTGCAACATACAAATGCTTGTAACTTGTTACTGGAGCGTTATAAAACCTTGAAATTTTGTAACAATAAAGACCTCGAGCCTCTTGTCAATTTAAACTATCGCTCAAAGCTATGCTACCCTTGAGTCCCAAATCGAACAGTGATAAAACTTCAAATGGCCTTAACTTCTATACGGTACGACCTAAACCTATCAAAGTTTGCCACATACAAATGCTTGTAACTTTTTATTGGAGCGTCATAAAACCTTGAAATTTTGTAGCAATAAAGTACTCGAGCCTCTTGTCAATTTAAGCTATCGCTCAAAGCTATGCTAACCTTGAGTCCCAAATCAAATACTTATAAAACTTCAAATGGCCCTAACTTCTATACAATATGTCCTACACCTATCAAAGTTGGCAACATACAAATGCTTGTAACTTTTTACTGGAGCGTCATAAAACCTTGAAATTTTGTAACAATAAAGACCTCGAGCCTCTTGTCAATTTAAGCTGTCGCTCAAAGCTATGCTACCCTTGGGTCCCAAATCAAACAATGATAAAACTTCAAATAGCCCTAACTTCTATACGGTACGAACTACACCTATCAAAATTTGCAACTTACAAATGCTTGTAACTTTTTACTGGAGCGTCATAAAACCTTGAAATTTTGTAACAATAAAGTACTCGAGCCTCTTGTCAATTTAAGCTATCGCACAAAGCTATGCTACCCTTGAGTCCCAAATGAAACACTGCTAAAATTTCAAATGGCCCTAACTTCTATACGGTACAACCTACACCTATCAAAGTTTGCAACATACAAATGCTTGTAACTTTTTACTGAAGCGTCATAAAATCTTGAAATTTTGTAACAATAAAGTACACGAGCCTCTTGTCAATTTAAGCTATCGCTCAAAGCTTTGCTACCCTTGAGTCAAAAATCAAACACTGATAAAATTTCAAATGGCCCTAACTTCGATACGGTACGTCCTAAACCTATCAAAGTTTGCAACATACAAATGCTTGTAACTTTTTATTGAAGCGGCATAAAACCTTGAAATTTTGTAACAATAAAGTACTCGAGCCTCTTGCCAATTTAAGCTATCGCTCAAAGCTATGCTACCCTTGAGTCCCAAATCAAACACTGATAAAACTTCAAATGGCCCTAACTTCTATACGGTACATCCTACACCTATCAAAGTTGGCAACATACAAATGCTTGTAACTTTTTACTGGAGCGTCATAAAACCTTGAAATTTTGTAACAATAAAGTACTCGAGCCTCTTGTCAATTTAAGCTATCGCTCAAAACTATGCTACCCTTGAGTCCCAAATCAAACACTGATAAAATTTCAAATGGCCCTAACTTCTATACGGTACGTCCTACAGCTATCAAAGTTTGCAACATACAAATGCTTGTAACTTTTTACTGGAGCGTTATAAAACCTTGAAATTTTGTAACAATAAAGACCTCGAGCCTCTTGTCAATTTAAGCTATCGCTCAAAGCTATGCTACCCTTGAGTCCCAAATCGAACAATCATAAAACTTCAAATGGACCTAACTTCTAAACGGTACGTCCTACACCTATCAAAGTTTGCAACATACAAATGCTTGTAACTTTTTACTGGAGCGTCATAAAACCTTGAAATTTTGTAACAATAAAGTACTCGAGCCACTCCTCAATTTAAGCTATCGCTCAAAGCTATGCTACCCTTGAGTACCAACTCAAACACTGATAAAACTTCAAATGGCCGTAACTTCTATACGGTACGTCCTACACCTATCAAAGTTTGCAACATACAATTGCTTGTAACTTTTTACTGGAGCGTTATAAAACCTTGAAATTTTGTAGCAATAAAGTACTCGAGCCTCTTGCCAATTTAAGCTATCGCTCAAAGCTATGCTACCCTTGAGTCCCAAATCAAACACTGATAGAACTTCAAATGGCCCTAACTTCTATACGTATGTCCTACACCTATCAAAGTATGTAACATACAAATGCTTGTAACTTTTTACTGGAGCGTCATAAAACCTTGAAATTTTGTAACAATAAAGTACTCGAGCCTCTTGTCAATTTAAGCTATCGCTAAAAGATATGCTAACCTTGAGTCCCAAATCAAACACTTATATTGTCACTTCAATGGGCCCTAACTTCTATACGGTACGTCCTACACCAATCAAAGTTGGCAACATACAAATGCTTGTAACTTTTTACTGAAGCGTCATAAAACCTTGAAATTTTGTAACAATAAAGTACTCGAGCCTCTTGTCAATTTAAGCTATCGCTCAAAGCTTTGCTACCCTTGAGTCCGAAATCAAACACTGATAAAACTTCAAATGGCCCTAACTTCTATACGGTACGTCCTACACCAATCAAAGTATGTAGCATACAAATGCTTGTAACTTTATACTGGAGCGTCATAAAACCTTGAAATTTTCTAACAATAAAGTACTCGAGCCTCTTGTCAATTTAAGCTATCGCTCAAAGCTATGCTAACCTTGAGTCCCAAATCAAATACTTATAAAACTTCAAATGGCCCTAACTTCTATACAATATGTCCTACACCTATCAAAGTTGGCAACATACAAATGCTTGTAACTTTTTACTGGAGCGTCATAAAACCTTGAAATTTTGTAACAATAAAGACCTCGAGCCTCTTGTCAATTTAAGCTGTCGCTCAAAGCTATGCTACCCTTGGGTCCCAAATCAAACAATGATAAAACTTCAAATAGCCCTAACTTCTATACGGTACGAACTACACCTATCAAATTTGCAACTTACAAATGCTTGTAACTTTTTAGTGGAGCGTCATAAAACCTTGAAATTTTGTAACAATAAAGTACTCGAGCCTCTTGTCAATTTAAGCTATCGCACAAAGCTATGCTACCCTTGAGTCCCAAATGAAACACTGCTAAAATTTCAAATGGCCCTAACTTCTATACGGTACATCCTACACCTATCAAAGTTTGCAACATACAAATGCTTGTAACTTTTTACTGAAGCGTCATAAAATCTTGAAATTTTGTAACAATAAAGTACACGAGCCTCTTGTCAATTTAAGCTATCGCTCAAAGCTTTGCTACCCTTGAGTCAAAAATTAAACACTGATAAAACTTCAAATGGCCCTAACTTCGATACGGTACGTCCTAAACCTATCAAAGTTTGCAACATACAAATGCTTGTAACTTTTTATTGAAGCGGCATAAAACCTTGAAATTTTGTAACAATAAAGTACTCGAGCCTCTTGCCAATTTAAGCTATCGCTCAAAGCTATGCTACCCTTGAGTCCCAAATCAAACACTGATAAAACTTCAAATGGCCCTAACTTCTATACGGTACATCCTACACCTATCAAAGTTGGCAACATACAAATGCTTGTAACTTTTTACTGGAGCGTCATAAAACCTTGAAATTTTGTAACAATAAAGTACTCGAGCCTCTTGTCAATTTAAGCTATCGCTCAAAACTATGCTACCCTTGAGTCCCAAATCAAACACTGATAAAATTTCAAATGGCCCTAACTTCTATACGGTACGTCCTACAGCTATCAAAGTTTGCAACATACAAATGCTTGTAACTTTTTACTGGAGCGTTATAAAACCTTGAAATTTTGTAACAATAAAGACCTCGAGCCTCTTGTCAATTTAACCTATCGCTCAAAGCTATGCTACCCTTAAGTCCCAAATCGAACAATCATAAAACTTCAAATGGACCTAACTTCTAAACGGTACGTCCAACACCTATCAAAGTTTGCAACATACAAATGCTTGTAACTTTTTACTGGAGCGTCATAAAACCTTGAAATTTTGTAACAATAAAGTACTCGAGCCTCTCCTCAATTTAAGCTATCGCTCAAAGCTATGCTACCCTTGAGTACCAACTCAAACACTGATAAAACTTCAAATGGCCGTAACTTCTATACGGTACGTCCTACACCTATCAAAGTTTGCAACATACAATTGCTTGTAACTTTTTACTGGAGCGTTATAAAACCTTGAAATTTTGTAGCAATAAAGTACTCGAGCCTCTTGCCAATTTAAGCTATCGCTCAAAGCTATGCTACCCTTGAGTCCCAAATCAAACACTGATAGAACTTCAAATGGCCCTAACTTCTATACGTATGTCCTACACCTCTCAAAGTATGTAACATACAAATGCTTGTAACTTTTTACTGGAGCATCATAAAACCTTGAAATTTTGTAACAATAAAGTACTCGAGCCTCTTGTCAATTTAAGCTATCGCTAAAAGATATGCTAACCTTGAGTCCCAAATCAAACACTTATATTGGCACTTCAATTGGCCCTAACTTCTATACGGTACGTCTTACACCAATCAAAGTTGGCAACATACAAATGCTTGTAACTTTTTACTGAAGCGTCATAAAACCTTGAAATTTTGTAACAATAAAGTACTCGAGCCTCTTGTCAATTTAAGCTATCGCTCAAAGCTTTGCTACCCTTGAGTCCCAAATCAAACACTGATAAAACTTCAAATGGCCCTAACTTCTATACGGTACGTCCTAAACCTATCAAAGTTTGCAACATACACATGCTTGTAACTTTTTATTGGAGCGTCATAAAACCTTGAAATTTTGAAACAATAAAGTACTCGAGCCTCTTGCCAATTTAAGCTATCGCTCAAAGCTATGCTACCCTTGAGTCCCAAATCAAAAACTGATAAAACTTCAAATGGCCCTAACTTCTATAAGGTACGTCCTACACCTATCAAAGTATGTAACATACAAATGCTAGTAACTTTTTACTGGAGCGTCATAAAACCTTGAAATTTTGTGACAATACAGTACTCGAGCCACTTGTCAATTTAAGCTATCGCTAAAAGCTATGCTAACCTTGAGTCCCAAATCAAACATTTATAAAACTTCAATTGGCCCTAACTTCTATACGGTATGTCCTACACCTATCAAAGTTGGCAACATACAAATGCTTGTAACTTTTTATTGGAGCGTCATAAAACCTTGAAATTTTGTAGCAATAAAGTACTCGAGCCTCTTGCCAATTTAAGCTATCGCTCAAAGCTATGCTACCCTTGAGTCCCAAATCAAACACTGATAAAACTTCAAATGGCCCTAACTTCTATACGGTACGTCCTACACCTATCAAAGTATGTAGCATACAAATGCTTGTAACTTTTTACTGGAGCGTCATAAAACCTTGTATTTTCTAACAATAAAGTACTCGAGCCTCTTGTCAATTTAAGCTATCGCTCAAAGCTATGCTAACCTTGAGTCCCAAATCAAATACTTATAAAACTTCAAATGGCCCTAACTTCTATACAATATGTCCTACACCTATCAAAGTTGGCAACATACAAATGCTTGTAACTTTTTACTGGAGCGTCATAAAACCTTGAAATTTTGTAACAATAAAGACATCGAGCCTCTTGTCAATTTAAGCTGTCGCTCAAAGCTATGCTACCCTTGGGTCCCAAATCAAACAATGATAAAACTTCAAATAGCCCTAACTTCTATACGGTACGTCCTACAGCTATCAAAGTTTGCAACATACAAATGCTTGTAACTTTTTACTGGAGCGTTATAAAACCTTGAAATTTTGTAACAATAAAGACCTCGAGCCTCTTGTCAATTTAACCTATCGCTCAAAGCTATGCTACCCTTGAGTCCCAAATCGAACAATCATAAAACTTCAAATGGACCTAACTTCTAAACGGTACGTCCTACACCTATCAAAGTTTGCAACATACAAATGCTTGTAACTTTTTACTGGAGCGTCATAAAACCTTGAAATTTTGTAACAATAAAGTACTCGAGCCTCTCCTCAATTTAAGCTATCGCTCAAAGCTATGCTACCCTTGACTCCCAAATCAAACACTGATAAAACTTCAAATGGCCGTAACTTCTATACGGTACGTCCTACACCTATCAAAGTTTGCAACATACAATTGCTTGTAACTTTTTACTGGAGCGTTATAAAACCTTGAAATTTTGTAACAATAAAGACCTCGAGCCTCTTGTCAATTTAAACTATCGCTCAAAGCTATGCTACCCTTGAGTCCCAAATCGAACAATGATAAAACTTCAAATGGCCCTAACTTCTATACGGTACGTCCTAAACCTATCAAAGTTTGCCACATACAAATGCTTGTAACTTTTTATTGGAGCGTCGTAAAACCTTGAAATTTTGTAGCAATAAAGTACTCGAGCCTCTTGCCAATTTAAGCTATCGCTCAAAGCTATGCTACCCTTGAGTCCCAAATCAAACACTGATAAAACTTCAAATGGCCCTAACTTCTATACGGTACGTCCTACACCTATCAAATAATGTAGCATACAAATGCTTGTAACTTTTTACTGGAGCGTCATAAAACCTTGAAATTTTCTAACAATAAAGTACTCGAGCCTCTTGCCAATTTAAGCTATCGCTCAAAGCTATGCTACCCTTGAGTCCCAAATCAAACACTGATAAAACTTCAAATGGCCCTAACTTCTATACGGTACGTCCTACACCTATCAAAGTTTGCAACATACAAATGCTTGTAACTTTTTACTGGAGCGTCATAAAACCTTGAAATTTTGTAACAATAAAGTACTCGAGCCTCTTCTCAATTTAAGCTATCGCTCAAAGCTATGCTACCCTTGAGTCCCAAATCAAACACTGATAAAACTTCAAATGGCCGTAACTTCTATACGGTACGTCCTACAGCTATAAAATTTTGCAACATACAAATGCTTGTAACTTTTTACTCGAGCGTCATAAAACCTTGAAATTTCGTAACAATATAGTATTCGAGCCTCTTGTCAATTTAAGCTATCGCTCAAAGCTATGCTACCCTTGAGTCCCAAATCAAACACTGATAAAACTTCAAATGGCCGTAACTTCTATACGGAACGTCCTACAGCTATCAAAGTTTGCAACATACAAATGCTTGTAACTTTTTACTCGAGCGTCATAAAACCTTGAAATTTCGTAACAATATAGTATTCGAGCCTCTTGTCAATTTAAGCTATCGCACAAAGCTATGCTACCCTTGAGTCCCAAATCGAACAATGATAAAACTTCAAATGGCCCTAACTTCTATACGGTACGTCCTACACCTATCAAAGAATGTAGCATACAAATGCTTGTAACTTTTTACTGGAACGTCACAAAACCTTGAAATTTTGTAAAAATAAAGTACTCGAGCCTCTTGCCAATTTAAGCTATCGCTCAAAGCTATGCTACCCTTGAGTCCCAAATCAATGAATGATAAAACTTCAAATGGCCCTAATTTCTATACGGTACGTCCTACAGCTATCAAAGTATGTAACATTCAAATGCTTGTAACCTTTTACTGGAGCGTCAGAAAACCTTGAAATTTTGTAACAATAAAGTACTCGAGCCTCTTGTCAATTTAAGCTATCGCTCAAAGCTATGCTAACCTTGAGTTCCAAATCAAATACTTATAAAACTTCAAATGGCCCTAACTTCTATACGGTACGTCCTACACCTATCAAAGTTGGCAACATACAAATGTTTGTAACTTTTTACTGGAGCGTTATAAAACCTTGAAATTTTGTAGCAATAAAGTACTCGAGCCTCTTGCCAATTTAAGCTATCGCTCAAAGCTATGCTACCCTTGAGTCCCAAATCAAACACTGATAGAACTTCAAATGGCCCTAACTTCTATACGTATGTCCTACACCTCTCAAAGTATGTAACATACAAATGCTTGTAACTTTTTACTGGAGCATCATAAAACCTTGAAATTTTGTAACAATAAAGTACTCGAGCCTCTTGTCAATTTAAGCTATCGCTAAAAGATATGCTAACCTTGAGTCCCAAATCAAACACTTATATTGGCACTTCAATTGGCCCTAACTTCTATACGGTACGTCTTACACCAATCAAAGTTGGCAACATACAAATGCTTGTAACTTTTTACTGAAGCGTCATAAAACCTTGAAATTTTGTAACAATAAAGTACTCGAGCCTCTTGTCAATTTAAGCTATCGCTCAAAGCTTTGCTACCCTTGAGTCCCAAATCAAACACTGATAAAACTTCAAATGGCCCTAACTTCTATACGGTACGTCCTAAACCTATCAAAGTTTGCAACATACAAATGCTTGTAACTTTTTATTGGAGCGTCATAAAACCTTGAAATTTTGAAACAATAAAGTACTCGAGCCTCTTGCCAATTTAAGCTATCGCTCAAAGCTATGCTACCCTTGAGTCCCAAATCAAAAACTGATAAAACTTCAAATGGCCCTAACTTCTATAAGGTACGTCCTACACCTATCAAAGTATGTAACATACAAATGCTAGTAACTTTTTACTGGAGCGTCATAAAACCTTGAAATTTTGTGACAATACAGTACTCGAGCCACTTGTCAATTTAAGCTATCGCTAAAAGCTATGCTAACCTTGAGTCCCAAATCAAACATTTATAAAACTTCAATTGGCCCTAACTTCTATACGGTATGTCCTACACCTATCAAAGTTGGCAACATACAAATGCTTGTAACTTTTTATTGGAGCGTCATAAAACCTTGAAATTTTGTAGCAATAAAGTACTCGAGCCTCTTGCCAATTTAAGCTATCGCTCAAAGCTATGCTACCCTTGAGTCCCAAATCAAACACTGATAAGACTTCAAATGGCCCTAACTTCTATACGGTACGTCCTATACCTATCAAAGTATGTAGCATACAAATGCTTGTAACTTTTTACTGGAGCGTCATAAAACCTTGTATTTTCTAACAATAAAGTACTCGAGCCTCTTGTCAATTTAAGCTATCGCTCAAAGCTATGCTAACCTTGAGTCCCAAATCAAATACTTATAAAACTTCAAATGGCCCTAACTTCTATACAATATGTCCTACACCTATCAAAGTTGGTAACATACAAATGCTTGTAACTTTTTACTGGA
This sequence comes from Clusia tigrina, assembly GCA_920105625.2. Taxonomy (NCBI): domain Eukaryota; kingdom Metazoa; phylum Arthropoda; class Insecta; order Diptera; family Clusiidae; genus Clusia; species Clusia tigrina. Next base: position 152,196 of record CAKKTE020000412.1, on the reverse strand, counting down.
GCGTCATAAAACCTTGAAATTTTGTAACAATAAAGACATCGAGCCTCTTGTCAATTTAAGCTGTCGCTCAAAGCTATGCTACCCTTGGGTCCCAAATCAAACAATGATAAAACTTCAAATAGCCCTAACTTCTATACGGTACGTCCTACAGCTATCAAAGTTTGCAACATACAAATGCTTGTAACTTTTTACTGGAGCGTTATAAAACCTTGAAATTTTGTAACAATAAAGACCTCGAGCCTCTTGTCAATTTAACCTATCGCTCAAAGCTATGCTACCCTTGAGTCCCAAATCGAACAATCATAAAACTTCAAATGGACCTAACTTCTAAACGGTACGTCCTACACCTATCAAAGTTTGCAACATACAAATGCTTGTAACTTTTTACTGGAGCGTCATAAAACCTTGAAATTTTGTAACAATAAAGTACTCGAGCCTCTCCTCAATTTAAGCTATCGCTCAAAGCTATGCTACCCTTGAGTCCCAAATCAAACACTGATAAAACTTCAAATGGCCGTAACTTCTATACGGTACGTCCTACACCTATCAAAGTTTGCAACATACAATTGCTTGTAACTTTTTACTGGAGCGTTATAAAACCTTGAAATTTTGTAACAATAAAGACCTCGAGCCTCTTGTCAATTTAAACTATCGCTCAAAGCTATGCTACCCTTGAGTCCCAAATCGAACAATGATAAAACTTCAAATGGCCCTAACTTCTATACGGTACGTCCTAAACCTATCAAAGTTTGCCACATACAAATGCTTGTAACTTTTTATTGGAGCGTCGTAAAACCTTGAAATTTTGTAGCAATAAAGTACTCGAGCCTCTTGCCAATTTAAGCTATCGCTCAAAGCTATGCTACCCTTGAGTCCCAAATCAAACACTGATAAAACTTCAAATGGCCCTAACTTCTATACGGTACGTCCTACACCTATCAAATAATGTAGCATACAAATGCTTGTAACTTTTTACTGGAGCGTCATAAAACCTTGAAATTTTCTAACAATAAAGTACTCGAGCCTCTTGCCAATTTAAGCTATCGCTCAAAGCTATGCTACCCTTGAGTCCCAAATCAAACACTGATAAAACTTCAAATGGCCCTAACTTCTATACGGTACGTCCTACACCTATCAAAGTTTGCAACATACAAATGCTTGTAACTTTTTACTGGAGCGTCATAAAACCTTGAAATTTTGTAACAATAAAGTACTCGAGCCTCTTCTCAATTTAAGCTATCGCTCAAAGCTATGCTACCCTTGAGTCCCAAATCAAACACTGATAAAACTTCAAATGGCCGTAACTTCTATACGGTACGTCCTACAGCTATCAAAGTTTGCAACATACAAATGCTTGTAACTTTTTACTCGAGCGTCATAAAACCTTGAAATTTCGTAACAATATAGTATTCGAGCCTCTTGTCAATTTAAGCTATCGCTCAAAGCTATGCTACCCTTGAGTCCCAAATCAAACACTGATAAAACTTCAAATGGCCGTAACTTCTATACGGAACGTCCTACAGCTATCAAAGTTTGCAACATACAAATGCTTGTAACTTTTTACTCGAGCGTCATAAAACCTTGAAATTTCGTAACAATATAGTATTCGAGCCTCTTGTCAATTTAAGCTATCGCACAAAGCTATGCTACCCTTGAGTCCCAAATCGAACAATGATAAAACTTCAAATGGCCCTAACTTCTATACGGTACGTCCTACACCTATCAAAGAATGTAGCATACAAATGCTTGTAACTTTTTACTGGAACGTCACAAAACCTTGAAATTTTGTAAAAATAAAGTACTCGAGCCTCTTGCCAATTTAAGCTATCGCTCAAAGCTATGCTACCCTTGAGTCCCAAATCAATGAATGATAAAACTTCAAATGGCCCTAATTTCTATACGGTACGTCCTACAGCTATCAAAGTATGTAACATTCAAATGCTTGTAACCTTTTACTGGAGCGTCAGAAAACCTTGAAATTTTGTAACAATAAAGTACTCGAGCCTCTTGTCAATTTAAGCTATCGCTCAAAGCTATGCTAACCTTGAGTCCCAAATCAAATACTTATAAAACTTCAAATGGCCCTAACTTCTATACGGTACGTCCTACACCTATCAAAGTTGGCAACATACAAATGTTTGTAACTTTTTACTGGAGCGTTATAAAACCTTGAAATTTTGTAACAATAAAGACCTCGAGCCTCTTGTCAATTTAACCTATCGCTCAAAGCTATGCTAACCTTGAGTCCCAAATCAAATACTTATAAAACTTCAAATGGCCCTAACTTCTATACGGTACGTCCTACACCTATCAAAGTTTGCAACATACAAATGCTAGTAACTTTTTACTAGAGCGTCATAAAATCTTGAAATTTTGTAACAATAAAGTACTCGAGCGTCTTGTCAATTTAAGCTATCGCTCACAGCTATGCTACCCTTGAGTCCCAAATCAAACACTGATAAAATTTTAAATGGCCCTAACTTCTGTACGGTACGTCCTACAGCTATCAAAGTTTGCAACATACAAATGCTTGTAACTTTTTACTGGAGCGTTATAAAATCTTGAAATTTTGTAACAATAAAGACCTCGAGCCTCTTGTCAATTTAACCTATCGCTCAAGCTATGCTACCCTAGAGTCCCAAATCTAACAATGATAAAAATTTAAATGGTCCTAACCTCTATACGGTACGTCCTACACCTCTCAAAGTTTGCAACATACAAATGTTTGTAACTTTTTACTGGAGCGTCATAAAACCTTGAAATTTTGTAACAATAAAGTACTCGAGCCTCTTGTCAATTTAAGCTGTCGCTCAAAGCTATGCTACCCTTGAGTCCCAAATCAAAGACTGAAAGAACTTCAAATGACCGTAACTTCTATACGGTACGTCCTACACCTATCAAAGTTTGCAACATACAAATACTTGTAACTTTTTCTCGATCGTCATAAAACCTTGAAATTTTGTAACAATATAGTACTCGAGCCTCTTGTCAATTTAAGTTATCGCACAAAGCTATGCTACCATTGAGTCCCAAATCAAACACTGCTAAAATTTCAAATGGCCCTAACTTCTATACAGTACGTCCTACACCCATCAAATTTGCAACATACAAATGCTAGTAACTTTTTACTGGAGCGTCATAAAATCTTGAAATTTTGTAACAATAAAGTACTCGAGCCTCTTGTCAATTTAAGCTATCGCTCAAAGCTATGCTACCCTTGAGTCCCAAATCAAACACTGATAAAACTTCAAATGGCCCTAACTTCTGTACGGTACGTCCTACACCTTTCAAAGTTTGCAACATACAAATGCTTGTAACTTTTCACTGGAGCGTCATAAAACCTTGAAATTTTGTAACAATAAAGACCTCGAGCCTCTTGTCAATTTAAGCTGTCGCTCAAAGCTATGCTACCCTTGGGTCCCAAATCAAACAATTATAAAACTTCAAATGACCCTAACTTCTATACGGTACGTCCTACACCTATCAAAGTTGGCAACATACAAATGCTTGTAACTTTACGGGAGCGTCATAAAACCTTGAAATTTTGTAACAATAAAGTAATCGAGCATCTTGTCAATTTAAGCTAGCGCTCAAAGCTATGCTACCCTTGAGTCCCAAATCAAACACTGATAAAACTTCAAATGGCCGTAACTTCTATACGGTACGTCCTACAGCTATCAAAGTTTGCAACATACAAATGCTTGTAACTTTTTACTCGAGCGTCATAAAACCTTGAAATTTCGTAACAATATAGTATTCGAGCCTCTTGTCAATTTAAGCTATCGCTTAAAGCTATGCTACCCTTGAGTCCCAAATCAAACACTGATAAAACTTCAAATGGCCGTAACTTCTATACGGAACGTCCTACAGCTATCAAAGTTTGCAACATACAAATGCTTGTAACTTTTTACTCGAGCGTCATAAAACCTTGAAATTTCGTAACAATATAGTATTCGAGCCTCTTGTCAATTTAAGCTATCGCACAAAGCTATGCTACCCTTGAGTCCCAAATCGAACAATGATAAAACTTCAAATGGCCCTAACTTCTATACGGTACGTCCTACACCTATCAAAGAATGTAGCATACAAATGCTTGTAACTTTTTACTGGAACGTCACAAAACCTTGAAATTTTGTAAAAATAAAGTACTCGAGCCTCTTGCCAATTTAAGCTATCGCTCAAAGCTATGCTACCCTTGAGTCCCAAATCAATCAATGATAAAACTTCAAATGGCCCTAATTTCTATACGGTACGTCCTACAGCTATCAAAGTATGTAACATACAAATGCTTGTAACCTTTTACTGGAGCGTCAGAAAACCTTGAAATTTTATAACAATAAAGTACTCGAGCCTCTTGTCAATTTAAGCTATCGCTCAAAGCTATGCTAACCTTGAGTCCCAAATCAAATACTTATAAAACTTCAAATGGCCCTAACTTCTATACGGTACGTCCTACACCTATCAAAGTTGGCAACATACAAATGTTTGTAACTTTTTACTGGAGCGTTATAAAACCTTGAAATTTTGTAACAATAAAGACCTCGAGCCTCTTGTCAATTTAACCTATCGCTCAAAGCTATGCTAACCTTGAGTCCCAAATCAAATACTTATAAAACTTCAAATGGCCCTAACTTCTATACGGTACGTCCTACACCTATCAAAGTTTGCAACATACAAATGCTAGTAACTTTTTACTAGAGCGTCATAAAATCTTGAAATTTTGTAACAATAAAGTACTCGAGCCTCTTGTCAATTTAAGCTATCGCTCACAGCTATGATACCCTTGAGTCACAAATCAAACACTGATAAAATTTTAAATGGCCCCAACTTCTGTACGGTACGTCCTACAGCTATCAAAGTTTGCAACATACAAATGCTTGTAACTTTTTACTGGAGCGTTATAAAATCTTGAAATTTTGTAACAATAAAGACCTCGAGCCTCTTGTCAATTTAACCTATCGCTCACGCTATGCTACCCTAGAATCCCAAATCTAACAATGATAAAACTTCAAATGGTCCTAACCTCTATACGGTACGTCCTACACCTATCAAAGTTTGCAACATACAAATGTTTGTAACTTTTTACTGGAGCGTCATAAAACCTTGAAATTTTGTAACAATAAAGTACTCGAGCCTCTTGTCAATTTAAGCTGTCGCTCAAAGCTATGCTACCCTTGAGTCCCAAATCAAAGACTGAAAGAACTTCAAATGACCGTAACTTCTATACGGTACGTCCTACACCTATCAAAGTTTGCAACATACAAATGCTTGTAACTTTTTCTCGAGCGTCATAAAACCTTGAAATTTTGTAACAATATAGTACTCGAGCCTCTTGTCAATTTAAGTTATCGCACAAAGCTATGCTACCATTGAGTCCCAAATCAAACACTGCTAAAATTTCAAATGGCCCTAACTTCTATACAGTACGTTCTACACCCATCAAATTTGCAACATACAAATGCTAGTAACTTTTTACTGGAGCGTCATAAAATCTTGAAATTTTGTAACAATAAAGTACTCGAGCCTCTTGTCAATTTAAGCTATCGCTCAAAGCTATGCTACCCTTGAGTCCCAAATCAAACACTGATAAAACTTCAAATGGCCCTAACTTCTGTACGGTACGTCCTACACCTATCAAAGTTTGCAACATACAAATGCTTGTAACTTTTCACTGGAGCGTCATAAAACCTTGAAATTTTGTAACAATAAAGACCTCGAGCCTCTTGTCAATTTAAGCTGTCGCTCAAAGCTATGCTACCCTTGGGTCCCAAATCAAACAATTATAAAACTTCAAATGACCCTAACTTCTATACGGTACGTCCTACACATATCAAAGTTTGCAACATACAAATGCTTGTAACTTTTTACTGGAGCGTCATAAAACCTTGAAATTTTGTAAGAAGAAAGTACTCGAGCGTCTTGTCAATTTAAGCTATCGCACAAAGCTATGCTACCCTTGAGTCCCAAATCAAACACTGATAAAACTTCAAATGGCCCTAACTTCTGTACGGTACGTCCTACACCTATCAAAGTTTGCAACATACAAATGCTTGTAACTTTTCACTGGAGCGTCATAAAACCTTGAAATTTTGTAACAATAAAGTACTCGAGCCTCTTGTCAATTTAATCTATCGCTCAAAGCTTTGCTAACCTTGAGTCCCAAATCAAACACTTATAAAACTGCAAATGGCCCTAACTTCTATACGGTACGCCCTATACCTATCAAAGTTGGCAACATACAAATGCTTGTAACTTTACGGGAGCGTCATAAAACCTTGAAATTTTGTAACAATAAAGTAATCGAGCCTCTTGTCAATTTAAGCTAGCGCTCAAAGCTATGCTACCCTTGAGGCCCAAATCAAGCACTGATAAAATTTCAAATTGCCCTATCTTCTATACGGTACGTCCTACAGCTATCAAAGTTTGCAACATACAAATGCTTGTAACTTTTTACTGCAGCGTCATAAAACCTTGAAATTTTGTAACAATAAAGACCTCGATTCTCTTGTCAATTTAACCTATCGCTCAAAGCTATGCTACCCTCGAGTCCCAAATCGAACAATGATAAAACTTCAAATGGCCGTAACTTCTATACGGTACGTTCTACTCCTATCAAAGTTTGCAACATACAAATGCTTTACTCGAGCGTCATAAAACCGTGAAATTTTGTAACAATAAAGTACTCGAGCCTCTTGTCAATTTAAGCTATCGCACAAAGATATGCTACCCTTGAGTCCCAAATCAAACACTGCTAAAATTTCAAATGGCCCTAGCTTCTATACGGTACGTATTACACCTATCAAAGTGTGCAACATACAAATGCTAGTAACTTTTTACTGGAGCGTCATAAAATCTTGAAATTTTGTAACAATAAAGTACTCGAGCCTCTTGTCAATTTAAGGTATCGCTCAAAGCTATGCTCCCCTTGAGTCCCAAATCAAACACTGATAAAATTTCAAATGGCCTTAACTTCTGTACGGTACGTCCTACACCTAGCAAAGTTTGCAACATACAAATGCTTGTAACTTTTTACTGGAGCGTCATAAAACCTTGAAATTTTGTAACAATAAAGACCTCGATTCTCTTGTCAATTTAAGCTGTCGCTCAAAGCTATGCTACCCTTGGGTCCCAAATCAAACAATGATAAAACTTCAAATGGCCCTAACTTCTATACGGTACGTCCTACACTATCAAACTTTGCAATATACAAATGCTTGTATTTTTTTACTGGAGCCTCATAAAACCTTGAAATTTTGTAACAATAAAGTACTCGAGCCTCTTGCTAATTTAAGCTATCGCTCAAAGCTATGCCACCCTTGAATCCCAAATCAAACACTGATAAAACTTCAAATGGCCCTAACTTCTATAAGGTACGTCCTACACCTATCAAAGTATGTAACATACAAATGCTTGTAACTTTTTACTGGAGCGTCATAAAATCTTGAAATTTTGTAACAATAAAGTACTCGAGCCTCTTGTCAATTTAAGCTATCGCTCAAAGCTATGCTACCCTTGAGTCCCAAATCAAACACTGCTAAAATTTGAAATGGCCCTAACTTCTATACGGTACGTCCTACACCTATCAAAGTTTGCAACATACAAATGCTTATAACTTTTTACTGGAGCGTCATAAAACCTTGAAATTTTGTAACAATAAAGACCTCGAGCCTCTTGTCAATTTAAGCTGTCGCTCAAAGCTATACTACCCTTGGGTCCCAAATCAAACAATTATAAAAATTCAAATGACCCTAACTTCTACACATATCAAAGTTTGCAACATACAAATGCTTGTAACTTTTTACTGGAGCGTCATAAAACCTTGAAATTTTGTAACAATAAAGTACTCGAGCCTCTTGTCAATTTAAGCTATCGCACAAAGCTATGCTCCCCTTGAGTCCCAAATCAAACACTGATAAAATTTCAAATGGCCCTAACTTATGTACGGTACGTCCTACACCTATCAAAGTATGTAACATACAAATGCTTGTAACTTTTTACTGGAGCGTCATAAAACCTTGAAATTTTGTAACAATACAGTACTCGAGCCTCTTGTCAATTTAAGCTATCGCTAAAAGCTATGCTAACCTTGAGTCCCAAATCAAACACTTATAAAACTTCAATTGGCCCTAACTTCTGTACGGTACGTCCTACACCCATCAAAGTTGGCAACATACAAATGCTTGTAACTATTTACTGGAGCGTCATAAAACCTTGAAATTTTGTAACAATAAAGTGCTCGAGCCTCTTGTCAATTTAAGTTATCGCACAAAGCTATGCTACCCTTGAGTCCCAAATCAAACACTGATAAAATTTCAAATGGCCCTAACTTATGTACGGTACGTCCTACAGCTATCAAAGTTTGCAACATACAAATGCTTGTAACTTTTTACTGGAGCGTTATAAAATCTTGAAATTTTGTACAATAAAGACCTCGAGCCTCTTGTCAATTTAACCTATCGCTCAAAGCTATGCTACCCTTGAGTCCCAAATCGAACAATGATAAAACTTCAAATGGCCCTAACTTCTATACGGTACGTCCTACACCTATCAAAGTTTGCAACATACAAATGCTTGTAACTTTTTACTCGAGCGTCATAAAACCTTGAAATTTTGTAACAATAAAGTACTCGAGCCTCTTCTCAATTTAAGCTATCGCTCAAATCTATGCTACCCTTGAGTCCCAAATCAAACACTGATAAAACTTCAAATGACCGTAACTTCTATACGGTACGTCCTACATCTATCAAAGTTTGCAACATACAAATGCTTGTAACTTTTTACTCGAGCGTCATAAAACCTTGAAATTTTGTAACAATATAGTACTCGAGCCTCTTGTCAATTTAAGCTATCGCACAAAGCTATGCTACCCTTGAGTCCCAAATCAAACACTGCTAAAATTTCAAATGGCCCTAACTTCTATACGGTACGTCCTACACCTATCAAAGTTTGCAACATACAAATGCTTGTAACTTTTTACAGGAGCGTCATAAGACCTTGAAATTTTGTAACAATAAAGACCTCGAGCCTCTTGTCAATTTAAGCTGTCGCTCAAAGCTATGCTACCCTTGGGTCCCAAATCAAACAATTATAAAAATTCAAATGACCCTAACTTCTACACATATCAAAGTTTGCAACATATAAATGCTTGTAACTTTTTACTGGAGCGTCATAAAACCTTGAAATTTTGTAACAATAAAGTACTCGAGCCTCTTGTCAATTTAAGCTATCGCACAAAGCTATGCTACCCTTGAGTCCCAAATCAAACACTGCTAAAATTTCAAATGGCCCTAACTTCTATACGGTACGTCCTACACCTATCAAAGTTTGCAACATACAAATGCTTGTAACTTTTTACTGAAGCGTCATAAAACATTGAAATTTTGTAACAATAAAGTACTCGAGCCTCTTGTCAATTTAAGCTATCGCACAAAGCTATGCTACCCTTGAGTCCCAAATCAAACACTGCTAAAATTTCAAATGGCCCTAACTTCTATACGGTACGTCCTACACTAATCAAAGTTGGCAACATACAAATGCTTGTAACTTTTTACTGGAGCGTCATAAAACCTTGAAATTTTGTAACAATAAAGACCTCGAGCCTCTTGTCAATTTAAGCTGTCGCTCAAAGCTATGCTACCCTTGGGTCCCAAATCAAACAATTATAAAAATTCAAATGACCCTAACTTCTACACATATCAAAGTTTGCAACATACAAATGCTTGTAACTTTTTACTGGAGCGTCATAAAACCTTGAAATTTTGTAACAATAAAGTACTCGAGCCTCTTGTCAATTTAAGCTATCGCACAAAGCTATGCTCCCATTGAGTCCCAAATCAAACACTGATAAAATTTCAAATGGCCCTAACTTATGTACGGTACGTCCTACACCTATCAAAGTATGTAACATACAAATGCTTGTAACTTTTTACTGGAGCGTCATAAAACCTTGAAATTTTGTAACAATACAGTACTCGAGCCTCTTGTCAATTTAAGCTATCGCTAAAAGCTATGCTAACCTTGAGTCCCAAATCAAACACTTATAAAACTTCAATTGGCCCTAACTTCTGTACGGTACGTCCTACACCCATCAAAGTTGGCAACATACAAATGATTGTAACTATTTACTGGAGCGTCATAAAACCTTGAAATTTTGTAACAATAAAGTGCTCGAGCCTCTTGTCAATTTAAGTTATCGCACAAAGCTATGCTACCCTTGAGTCCCAAATCAAACACTGATAAAATTTCAAATGGCCCTAACTTATGTACGGTACGTCCTACAGCTATCAAAGTTTGCAACATACAAATGCTTGTAACTTTTTACTGGAGCGTTATAAAATCTTGAAATTTTGTACAATAAAGACCTCGAGCCTCTTGTCAATTTAACCTATCGCTCAAAGCTATGCTACCCTTGAGTCCCAAATCGAACAATGATAAAACTTCAAATGGCCCTAACTTCTATACGGTACGTCCTACACCTATCAAAGTTTGCAACATACAAATGCTTGTAACTTTTTACTGGAGCGTCATAAAACCTTGAAATTTTGTAAGAATAAAGTACTCGAGCCTCTTCTCAATTTAAGCTATCGCTCAAATCTATGCTACCCTTGAGTCCCAAATCAAACACTGATAAAACTTCAAATGACCGTAACTTCTATACGGTACGTCCTACATCTATCAAAGTTTGCAACATACAAATGCTTGTAACTTTTTACTCGAGCGTCATAAAACCTTGAAATTTTGTAACAATATAGTACTCGAGCCTCTTGTCAATTTAAGCTATCGCACAAAGCTATGCTACCCTTGAGTCCCAAATCAAACACTGCTAAAATTTCAAATGGCCCTAACTTCTATACGGTACGTCCTACACCTATCAAAGTTTGCAACATACAAATGCTTGTAACTTTTTACTGGAGCGTCATAAGACCTTGAAATTTTGTAACAATAAAGACCTCGAGCCTCTTGTCAATTTAAGCTGTCGCTCAAAGCTATGCTACCCTTGGGTCCCAAATCAAACAATTATAAAAATTCAAATGACCCTAACTTCTACACATATCAAAGTTTGCAACATATAAATGCTTGTAACTTTTTACTGGAGCGTCATAAAACCTTGAAATTTTGTAACAATAAAGTACTCGAGCCTCTTGTCAATTTAAGCTATCGCACAAAGCTATGCTACCCTTGAGTCCCAAATCAAACACTGCTAAAATTTCAAATGGCCCTAACTTCTATACGGTACGTCCTACACCTATCAAAGTTTGCAACATACAAATGCTTGTAACTTTTTACTGAAGCGTCATAAAACATTGAAATTTTGTAACAATAAAGTACTCGAGCCTCTTGTCAATTTAAGCTATCGCACAAAGCTATGCTACCCTTGAGTCCCAAATCAAACACTGCTAAAATTTCAAATGGCCCTAACTTCTATACGGTACGTCCTACACTAATCAAAGTTGGCAACATACAAATGCTTGTAACTTTTTACTGGAGCGTCATAAAACCTTGAAATTTTGTAACAATAAAGACCTCGAGCCTCTTGTCAATTTAAGCTGTCGCTCAAAGCTATGCTACCCTTGGGTCCCAAATCAAACAATTATAAAAATTCAAATGACCCTAACTTCTACACATATCAAAGTTTGCAACATATAAATGCTTGTAACTTTTTACTGGAGCGTCATAAAACCTTGAAATTTTGTAACAATAAAGTACTCGAGCCTCTTGTCAATTTAAGCTATCGCACAAAGCTATGCTACCCTTGAGTCCCAAATCAAACACTGCTAAAATTTCAAATGGCCCTAACTTCTATACGGTACGTCCTACACCTATCAAAGTTTGCAACATACAAATGCTTGTAACTTTTTACTGAAGCGTCATAAAACATTGAAATTTTGTAACAATAAAGTACTCGAGCCTCTTGTCAATTTAAGCTATCGCTCAAAGCTTTGCTACCCTTGAGTCCCAAATCGAACAATGATAACATTTCAAATTTCCCTAACTTCTATACGGTACGTCCTACACCTATCAACGTATGTAGCATACGTAACTTTTTGCTGGAGCGTCATAAAATCTTGAAATTTTGTAACAATAAAGACCTCGAGCCTCTTGTCAATTTAACCTATCGCTCAAAGCTATGCTACCCTTGAGTCCCAAATCAAACACTTATAAAACTTCAATTGGCCCTAACTGCTGTACGGTACGTCCTACACCTATCAAAGTTGGCAACATACAAATGCTTGTAACTTTTTACTGGAGCGTCATAAAACCTTGAAATTTTGCAACAATAAAGTACTCGAGCCTCTTGACCATTTAAAATATCGCTCAAAGCTATGCTACCCTTGAGTCCCAAATCAAACACTGATAAAATTTCAAATGGCCCTAACTTATGTACGGTACGTCCTACAGCTATCAAAGTTTGCAACATACAAATGCTTGTAACTTTTTACTGGAGCGTTATAAAATCTTGAAATTTTGTAACAATAAAGACCTCGAGCCTCTTGTCAATTTAACCTATCGCTCAAAGCTATGCTACCCTTGAGTCCCAAATCGAACAATGATAAAACTTCAAATGGCCCTAACTTCTACACGGTACGTCCTACACCTATCAAAGTTAGCAACATACAAATGCTTGTAACTTTTTACTGGAGCGTCATAAAACCTTGAAATTTTGTAACAATAAAGTACTCGAGCCTCTTCTCAATTTAAGCTATCGCTCAAAGCTATGCTACCCTTGAGTCCCAAATCAAACATTGATAAAACTTCAAATGACCGTAACTTCTATACGGTACGTCCTACACCTATCAAAGTTTGCAACATAAAAATGCTTGTAACTTTTTACTGGAGCGTTATAAAATCTTGAAATTTTGTAACAATAAAGACCTCGAGCCTCTTGTCAATTTAACCTATCGCTCAAGCTATGCTACCCTAGAGTCCCAAATCGAACAATGATAAAACTTCAAATGGTCCTAACCTCTATACGGTACGTCCTACACCTATCAAAGTTTGCAACATACAAATGTTTGTAACTTTTTACTGGAGCGTCATAAAACCTTGAAATTTTGTAACAATAAAGTACTCGAGCCTCTTGTCAATTTAAGCTGTCGCTCAAAGCTATGCTACCCTTGAGTCCCAAATCAAAGACTGAAAGAACTTCAAATGACCGTAACTTCTATACGGTACGTCCTACACCTATCAAAGTTTGCAACATACAAATGCTTGTAACTTTTTCTCGAGCGTCATAAAACCTTGAAATTTTGTAACAATATAGTACTCGAGCCTCTTGTCAATTTAAGTTATCGCACAAAGCTATGCTACCATTGAGTCCCAAATCAAACACTGCTAAAATTTCAAATGGCCCTAACTTCTATACAGTACGTCCTACACCCATCAAATTTGCAACATACAAATGCTAGTAACTTTTTACTGGAGCGTCATAAAATCTTGAAATTTTGTAACAATAAAGTACTCGAGCCTCTTGTCAATCTAAGCTATCGCTCAAAGCTATGCTACCCTTGAGTCCCAAATCAAACACTGATAAAACTTCAAATGGCCCTAACTTCTGTACGGTACGTCCTACACCTATCAAAGTTTGCAACATACAAATGCTTGTAACTTTTCACTGGAGCGTCATAAAACCTTGAAATTTTGTAACAATAAAGACCTCGAGCCTCTTGTCAATTTAAGCTGTCGCTCAAAGCTATGCTACCCTTGGGTCCCAAATCAAACAATTATAAAACTTCAAATGACCCTAACTTCTATACGGTACGTCTTACACATATCAAAGTTTGCAACATACAAATGCTTGTAACTTTTTACTGGAGCGTCATAAAACCTTGAAAAATTTGTAAGAAGAAAGTACTCGAGCCTCGTGTCAATTTAAGCTATCGCACAAAGCTATGCTACCCTTGAGTCCCAAATCAAACACTGATAAAACTTCAAATGGCCCTAACTTCTGTACGGTACGTCCTACACCTATCAAAGTTTGCAACATACAAATGCTTGTAACTTTTCACTGGAACGTCATAAAACCTTGAAATTTTGTAACAATAAAGTACTCGAGCCTCTTGTCAATTTAAGCTATCGCTCAAAGCTATGCTAACCTTGAGTCCCAAATCAAACACTTATCAAACTTCAAATGGCCCTAACTTCTATACGGTACGTCCTATACCTATCAAAGTTGGCAACATACAAATGCTTGTAACTTTACGGGAGCGTCATAAAACCTTGAAATTTTGTAACAATAAAGTAATCGAGCCTCTTGTCAATTTAAGCTAGCGCTCAAAGCTATGCTACCCTTGAGGCCCAAATCAAACACTGATAAAATTTCAAATTGCCCTATCTTCTATACGGTACGTCCTACAGCTATCAAAGTTTGCAACATACAAATGCTTGTAACTTTTTACTGGAGCATTATAAAACCTTGAAATTTTCTAACAATAAAGACCTCGAGCCTCTTGTCAATTTAACCTATCGCTCAAAGCTATGCTACCCTCGAGTCCCAAATCGAACAATGATAAAACTTCAAATGGCCGTAACTTCTATACGGTACGTTCTACTCCTATCAAAGTTTGCAACATACAAATGCTTTACTCGAGCGTCATAAAACCGTGAAATTTTGTAACAATAAAGTACTCGAGCCTCTTGTCAATTTAAGCTATCGCACAAAGATATGCTACCCTTGAGTCCCAAATCAAACACTGCTAAAATTTCAAATGGCCCTAACTTCTATATGGTACGTATTACACCTATCAAAGTGTGCAACATACAAATGCTAGTAACTTTTTACTGGAGCGTCATAAAATCTTGAAATTTTGTAACAATAAAGTACTCGAGCCTCTTGTCAATTTAAGGTATCGCTCAAAGCTATGCTCCCCTTGAGTCCCAAATCAAACACTGATTAAACTTCAAATGGCCTTAACTTCTGTACGGTACGTCCTACACCTAGCAAAGTTTGCAACATACAAATGCTTGTAACTTTTTACTGGAGCGTCATAAAACCTTGAAATTTTGTAACAATAAAGACCTCGAGTCTCTTGTCAATTTAAGCTGTCGCTCAAAGCTATGCTACCCTTGGGTCCCAAATCAAACAATGATAAAACTTCAAATGGCCCTAACTTCTATACGGTACGTCCTACACTATCAAACTTTGCAACATACAAATGCTTGTATTTTTTTACTGGAGCGTCATAAAACCTTGAAATTTTGTAACAATAAAGTACTCGAGCCTCTTGCTAATTTAAGCTATCGCTCAAAGCTATGCCACCCTTGAGTCCCAAATCAAACACTGATAAAACTTCAAATGGCCCTAACTTCTATAAGGTACGTCCTACACCTATCAAAGTATGTAACATACAAATGCTTGTAACTTTTTACTGGAGCGTCATAAAACCTTGAAATTTTGTAACAATACAATACTCGAGCCTCTTGTCAATTTAAGCTATCGCTAAAAGCTATGCTAACATTGAGTCCCAAATCAAACACTTATAAAACTTCAATTGGCCCTAACTTCTATACGGTACGTCCTACACCTATCAAAGTTGGCAACATACAAATGCTTGTAACTTTTTACTGGAGCGTCATAAAATCTTGAAATTTTGTAACAATAAAGTACTCGAGCCTCTTGTCAATTTAAGCTATCGCTCAAAGCTATGCTACCCTTGAGTCCCAAATCAAACACTGCTAAAATTTGAAATGGCCCTAACTTCTATACGGTACGTCCTACACCTATCAAAGTTTGCAACATACAAATGCTTGTAACTTTTTACTGGAGCGTCATAAAACCTTGAAATTTTGTAACAATAAAGACCTCGAGCCTCTTGTCAATTTAAGCTGTCGCTCAAAGCTATGCTACCCTTGAGTCCCAAATCAAACACTGATAAAACTTCAAATGGCCCTAACTTCTATAAGGTACGTCCTACACCTATCAAAGTATGTAACATACAAATGCTTGTAACTTTTTACTGGAGCGTCATAAAACCTTGAAATTTTGTCACAATACAGTACTCGAGCCTCTTTTCAATTTAAGCTATCGCTAAACGCTATGCTAACCTTGAGTCCCAAATCAAACACTTATAAAACTTCAATTGGCCCTAACTGCTGTACGGTACGTCCTACACCTATCAAAGTTGGCAACATACAAATGCTTGTAACTTTTTACTGGAGCGTCATAAAACCTTGAAATTTTGCAACAATAAAGTACTCGAGTCTCTTGACCATTTAAAATATCGCTCAAACCTATGCTACCCTTGAGTCCCAAATCAAAAACTGATAAAATTTCAAATGGCCCTAACTTATGTACGGTACGTCCTACAGCTATCAAAGTTTGCAACATACAAATGCTTGTAACTTTTTACTGGAGCGTTATAAAATCTTGAAATTTTGTAACAATAAAGACCTCGAGCCTCTTGTCAATTTAACCTATCGCTCAAAGCTATGCTACCCTTGAGTCCCAAATCGAACAATGATAAAACTTCAAATGGCCCTAACTTCTATACGGTACGTCCTACACCTATCAAAGTTAGCAACATACAAATGCTTGTAACTTTTTACTGGAGCGTCATAAAACCTTGAAATTTTGTAACAATAAAGTACTCGAGCCTCTTCTCAATTTAAGCTATCGCTCAAAGCTATGCTACCCTTGGGTCCCAAATCAAACAATTATAAAACTTCAAATGACCCTAACTTCTATACGGTACGTCCTACACATATCAAAGTTTGCAACATACAAATGCTTGTAACTTTTTACTGGAGCGTCATAAAACCTTGACATTTTGTAACAATAAAGTACTCGAGCCTCTTGTCAATTTAAGCTATCGCACAAAGCTATGCTACCCTTGAGTCCCAAATCAAACACTGCTAAAATTTCAAATGGCCCTAACATCTATACGGTACGTCCTACACCTATCAAAGTTTGCAACATACAAATGCTTGTAACTTTTTACTGGAGCGTCATAAAACCTTGAAATTTTGTAACAATAAAGACCTCGAGCCCCTTGTCAATTTAAGCTGTCGCTCAAAGCTATGCTACCCTTGGGTCCCAAATCAAACAATTATAAAAATTCAAATGACCCTAACTTCTACACATATCAAAGTTTGCAACATACAAATGCTTGTAACTTTTTACTGGAGCGTCATAAAACCTTGAAATTTTGTAACAATAAAGTACTCGAGCCTCTTGTCAATTTAAGCTATCGCACAAAGCTATGCTACCCTTGAGTCCCAAATCAAACACTGCTAAAATTTCAAATGGCCCTATCTTCTATACGGTACGTCCTACACCTATCAAAGTTTGCAACATACAAATGCTTGTAACTTTTTACTGAAGCGTCATAAAACATTGAAATTTTGTAACAATAAAGTACTCGAGCCTCTTGTCAATTTAAGCTATCGCTCAAAGCTTTGCTACCCTTGAGTCCCAAATCGAACAATGATAAAATTTCAAATTTCCCTAACTTCTATACGGTACGTCCTACACCTATCAACGTATGTAGCATACAAATGCTTGTAACTTTTTACTGGAGCGTCATAAAATCTTGAAATTTTGTAACAATAAAGACCTCGAGCCTCTTGTCAATTTAAGCTGTCGCTCAACGCTATGCTACCCTTGAGTCCCAAATCAAACACTGATAAAACTTCAAATGGCCCTAACTTCTATAAGGTACGTCCTACACCTATCAAAGTATGTAACATACAAATGCTTGTAACTTTTTACTGGAGCGTCATAAAACCTTGAAATTTTGTAACAATACAGTACTCGAGCCTCTTGTCAATTTAAGCTATCGCTAAAAGCTGTGCTAACCTTGATTCCCAAATCAAACACTTATAAAACTTCAATTGGCCCTAACTTCTGTACGGTACGTCCTACACCTATCAAAGTTGGCAACATACAAATGCTTGTAACTATTTACTGGAGCGTCATAAAACCTTGAAATTTTGTTACAATAAAGTACTCGAGCCTCTTGTCAATTTAAGCTATCGCACAAAGCTATGCTACCCTTGAGTCCCAAATCAAACACTGATAAAATTTCAAATGGCCCTAACTTATGTACGGTACGCCCTACAGCTATCAAAGTTTGCAACATACAAATGCTTGTAACTTTTTACTGGAGCGTTATAAAATCTTGAAATTTTGTAACAATAAAGACCTCGAGCCTCTTGTCAATTTAACCTATCGCTCAAAGCTATGCTACCCTTGAGTCCCAAATCGAACAATGATAAAACTTCAAATGGCCCTAACTTCTATACGGTACGTCCTACACCTATCAAAGTTTGCAACATACAAATGCTTGTAACTTTTTACTGGAGCGTCATAAAACCTTGAAATTTTGTAACAATAAAGTTCTCGAGCCTCTTCTCAATTTAAGCTATCGCTCAAATCTATGCTACCCTTGAGTCCCAAATCAAACACTGATAAAACTTCAAATGACCGTAACTTCTATACGGTACGTCCTACACCTATCAAAGTTTTCAACATACAAATGCTTGTAACTTTTTACTCGAGCGTCATAAAACCTTGAAATTTTGTAACAATATAGTACTCGAGCTTCTTGTCAATTTAAGCTATCGCACAAAGCTATGCTACCCTTGAGTCCCAAATCAAACACTGCCAAAATTTCAAATGGCCCTAACTTCTATACGGTACGTCCTACACCTATCAAATTTGCAACATACAAATGCTAGTAACTTTTTACTGGAGCGTCATAAAATCTTGAATTTTGTAACAATAAAGTACTCGAGCCTCTTGTCAATTTAAGCTATCGCTCAAAGCTATGCTACCCTTGGGTCCCAAATCAAACAATTATAAAAATTCAAATGACCCTAACTTCTACACATATCAAAGTTTGCAACATATAAATGCTTGTAACTTTTTACTGGAGCGTCATAAAGCCTTGAAATTTTGTAACAATAAAGTACTCGAGCCTCCTGTCAATTTAAGCTATCGCACAAAGCTATGCTACCCTTGAGTCCCAAATCAAACACTGCTAAAATTTCAAATGGCCCTAACTTCTATACGGTACGTCCTACACCTATCAAAGTTTGCAACATACAAATGCTTGTAACTTTTTACTGAAGCGTCATAAAACATTGAAATTTTGTAACAATAAAGTACTCGAGCCTCTTGTCAATTTAAGATATCGCTCAAAGCTATGCTACCCTTGAGTCCCAAATCAAACACTGCTAAAATTTCAAATGGCCCTAAATCCTATACGGTACGTCCTACACCTATCAAATTTGCAACATACAAATGCTTGTAACTTTTTACTGGAGCGTCATAAAACCTTGAAATTTTGTAACAATAAAGACCTCGAGCCTCTTGTCAATTTAAGCTGTCGCTCAAAGCTATGCTACCCTTGGGTCCCAAATCAAACAATTATAAAACTTCAAATGACCCTAACTTCTATACGGTACGTCCTACACATATCAAAGTTTGCAACATACAAATGCTTGTAACTTTTTACTGGAGCGTCATAAAACCTTGAAATTTTGTAACAATTAAGTACTCGAGCCTCTTGTCAATTTAAGCTATCGCACAAAGCTATGCTACCCTTGAGTCCCAAATCAAACACTGCTAAAATTTCAAATGGCCCTAACTTCTATACGGTACGTCCTACACCTATCAAAGTTTGCAACATACAAATGCTTGTAACTTTTTACTGAAGCGTCATAAAACATTGAAATTTTGTAACAATAAAATACTCGAGCCTCTTGTCAATTTAAGCTATCGCTCAAAGCTTTGCTACCCTTGAGTCCCAAATCGAATAATGATAAAATTTCAAATGGCCCTAACTTCTATACGGTCCGTCCTACACTTATAAAAGTATGTAGCATACAAATGCTTGTAACTTTTTACTGGAGCGTCATGAAACCTTGAAATTTTCTAACAATAAGGTACTCGAGCCTCTTGTCAATTTAAGTTATCGCTCAAAGCTATGCTAACCTTGAGTCCCAAATCAAACACTTGTAAAACTTCAAATGGCCCTTACTTCTATACGGTACGTCCTACACCTATCAAAGTTGGCAACATACAAATGCTTGTAACTTTTTACTCGAGCGTCATAAAACCTTGAAATTCTGTAACAATAAAGTACTCGAGCCTCTTGTCAATTTAAGCTATCGCTCAAAGCTATGCTACCCTTGAGTCCCAAATCAAACACTGATAAAATTTCAAATGGCCCTAACTTCTATACGGTACGTCCTACAGCTATCAAAGTTTGCAACATACAAATGCTTGTAACTTTTTACTGGAGCGTTATAAAACCTTGAAATTTTGTAACAATAAAGACCTCGAGCCTCTTGTCAATTTAACCTATCGCTCAAAGCTATGCTACCCTTGAGTCCCAAATCGAACAATGATAAAAATTCAAATGGCCCTAACTTCTATACGGTATGTCCTAAACCTCTCAAAGTTTGCCACATACAAATGCTTGTAACTTTTTATTGTAGCGTCATAAAACCTTGAAATTTTGTAGCAATAAAGTACTCGAGCCTCTTGCCAATTTAAGCTATCGCTCAAAGCTATGCTACCCTTGAGTCCCAAATCAAACACTGATAAAACTTCAAATGGCCCTAACTTCTATACGGTACATAATACACCTATCAAAGTATGTAGCATACAACTGCTTGTAACTTTTTACTGGAGCGTCATAAAACCTTAAAATTTTCTAACAATAAAGTACTCGAGCCTCTTACCAATTTAAGCTATCGCTCAAAGCTATGCTAACCTTGAGTCCCAAATCAAACACTTATAAAACTTCAAATGGAACTAACTTCTATACGGTATGTCCTACACCTATCAAAGTTGGCAACATACAAATGCTTGTAACTTTTTACTGGAGCGTCATAAAACCTTGAAATTTTGTAACAATAAAGACCTCGAGCCTCTTGTCAATTTAAGCTGTCGCTCAAAGCTATGCTACCCTTCGGTCCCAAATCAAACAATGATAAAACTTCAAATAGCCCTAACTTCTATACGGTACGTCCTACACCTATCAAAGTTTGCAACATACAAATGCTTCTAACTTTTTACTGGAGCGTCATAAAACCTTGAAATTTTGTAGCAATAAAGTACTCGAGCCTCTTGTCAATTTAAGCTATCGCACAAAGCTATACTACCCTTGAGTCCCAAATCAAACACTGATAAAACTTCAAATGGCCCTAACTTCTATACGGTACGTCCTAAACCTATCAAAGTTTGCAACAGACAAATGTTTGTAACTTTTTATTGGAGCGTCATAAATCCTTGAAATTTTGTAACAATAAAGTACTCGAGCCTCTTGCCAATTTAAGCTATCGCTCAAAGCTATGCTAACCTTGTGTCCCAAATCAAACACTTATAAAACTTCAAATGGAACTAACTTCTATACGGTATGTCCTACACCTATCAAAGTTGGCAACATACAAATGCTTGTAACTTTTTACTGGAGCGTCATAAAACCTTGAAATTTTGTAACAATAAAGACCTCGAGCCTCTTGTCAATTTAAGCTGTCGCTCAAAGCTATGCTACCTTTCGGTCCCAAATCAAACAATGATAAAACTTCAAATAGCCCTAACTTCTATACGGTACGTCCTACACCTATCAAAGTTTGCAACATACAAATGCTTCTAACTTTTTACTGGAGCGTCATAAAACCTTGGAATTTTCTAACAATAAGGTACTCGAGCCTCTTGTCAATTTAAGTTATCGCTCAAAGCTATGCTAACCTTGAGTCCCAAATCAAACACTTGTAAAACTTCAAATGGCCCTTACTTCTATACGGTACGTCCTACACCTATCAAAGTTGGCAACATACAAATGCTTGTAACTTTTTACTCGAGCGTCATAAAACCTTGAAATTCTGTAACAATAAAGTACTCGAGCCTCTTGTCAATTTAAGCTATCGCTCAAAGCTATGCTACCCTTGAGTCCCAAATCAAACACTGATAAAATTTCAAATGGCCCTAACTTCTATACGGTACGTCCTAAAGCTATCAAAGTTTGCAACATACAAATGCTTGTAACTTTTTACTGGAGCGTTATAAAACCTTGAAATTTTGTAACAATAAAGACCTCGAGCCTCTTGTCAATTTAACCTATCGCTCAAAGCTATGCTACCCTTGAGTCCCAAATCGAACAATGATAAAAATTCAAATGGCCCTAACTTCTATACGGTATGTCCTAAACCTCTCAAAGTTTGCCACATACAAATGCTTGTAACTTTTTATTGTAGCGTCATAAAACCTTGAAATTTTGTAGCAATAAAGTACTCGAGCCTCTTGCCAATTTAAGCTATCGCTCAAAGCTATGCTACCCTTGAGTCCCAAATCAAACACTGATAAAACTTCAAATGGCCCTAACTTCTATACGGTACATAATACACCTATCAAAGTATGTAGCATACAACTGCTTGTAACTTTTTACTGGAGCGTCATAAAACCTTGAAATTTTCTAACAATAAAGTACTCGAGCCTCTTACCAATTTAAGCTATCGCTCAAAGCTATGCTAACCTTGAGTCCCAAATCAAACACTTATAAAACTTCAAATGGAACTAACTTCTATACGGTATGTCCTACACCTATCAAAGTTGGCAACATACAAATGCTTGTAACTTTTTACTGGAGCGTCATAAAACCTTGAAATTTTGTAACAATAAAGACCTCGAGCCTCTTGTCAATTTAAGCTGTCGCTCAAAGCTATGCTACCCTTCGGTCCCAAATCAAACAATGATAAAACTTCAAATAGCCCTAACTTCTATACGGTACGTCCTACACCTATCAAAGTTTGGAACATACAAATGCTTCGAACTTTTTACTGGAGCGTCATAAAACCTTGAAATTTTGTAGCAATAAAGTACTCGAGCCTCTTGTCAATTTAAGCTATCGCACAAAGCTATACTACCCTTGAGTCCCAAATCAAACACTGATAAAACTTCAAATGGCCCTAACTTCTATACGGTACGTGCTAAACCTATCAAAGTTTGCAACAGACAAATGTTTGTAACTTTTTATTGGAGCGTCATAAATCCTTGAAATTTTGTAACAATAAAGTACTCGAGCCTCTTGCCAATTTAAGCTATCGCTCAAAGCTATGCTAACCTTGAGTCCCAAATCAAACACTTATAAAACTTCAAATGGAACTAACTTCTATACGGTATGTCCTACACCTATCAAAGTTGGCAACATACAAATGCTTGTAACTTTTTACTGGAGCGTCATAAAACCTTGAAATTTTGTAACAATAAAGACCTCGAGCCTCTTGTCAATTTAAGCTGTCGCTCAAAGCTATGCTACCCTTCGGTCCCAAATCAAACAATGATAAAACTTCAAATAGCCCTAACTTCTATACGGTACGTCCTACACCTATCAAAGTTTGCAACATACAAATGCTTCTAATTTTTTACTGGAGCGTCATAAAACCTTGAAATTTTCTAACAATAAGGTACTCGAGCCTCTTGTCAATTTAAGTTATCGCTCAAAGCTATGCTAACCTTGAGTCCCAAATCAAACACTTGTAAAACTTCAAATGGCCCTTACTTCTATACGGTACGTCCTACACCTATCAAAGTTGGCAACATACAAATGCTTGTAACTTTTTACTCGAGCGTCATAAAACCTTGAAATTCTGTAACAATAAAGTACTCGAGCCTCTTGTCAATTTAAGCTATCGCTCAAAGCTATGCTACCCTTGAGTCCCAAATCAAACACTGATAAAATTTCAAATGGCCCTAACTTCTATACGGTACGTCCTACAGCTATCAAAGTTTGCAACATACAAATGCTTGTAACTTTTTACTGGAGCGTTATAAAACCTTGAAATTTTGTAACAATAAAGACCTCGAGCCTCTTGTCAATTTAACCTATCGCTCAAAGCTATGCTACCCTTGAGTCCCAAATCGAACAATGATAAAAATTCAAATGGCCCTAACTTCTATACGGTATGTCCTAAACCTCTCAAAGTTTGCCACATACAAATGCTTGTAACTTTTTATTGGAGCGTCATAAAACCTTGAAATTTTGTAGCAATAAAGTACTCGAGCCTCTTGCCAATTTAAGCTATCGCTCAAAGCTATGCTACCCTTGAGTCCCAAATCAAACACTGATAAAACTTCAAATGGCCCTAACTTCTATACGGTACGTAATACACCTATCAAAGTATGTAGCATACAAATGCTTGTAACTTTTTACTGGAGCGTCATAAAACCTTGAAATTTTCTAACAATTAAGTACTCGAGCCTCTTACCAATTTAAGCTATCGCTCAAAGCTATGCTAACCTTGAGTCCCAAATCAAACACTTATAAAACTTCAAATGGAACTAACTTCTATACGGTATGTCCTACACCTATCAAAGTTGGCACATACAAATGCTTGTAACTTTTTACTGGAGCGTCATAAAACCTTGAAATTTTGTAACAATAAAGACCTCGAGCCTCTTGTCAATTTAAGCTGTCGCTCAAAGCTATGCTACCCTTCGGTCCCAAATCAAACAATGATAAAACTTCAAATAGCCCTAACTTCTATACGGTACGTCCTACACCTATCAAAGTTTGCAACATACAAATGCTTGTAACTTTTTACTGGAGCGTCATAAAACCTTGAAATTTTGTAGCAATAAAGTACTCGAGCCTCTTGTCAATTTAAGCTATCGCACAAAGCTATACTACCCTTGTGTCCCAAATCAAACACTGCTAAAATTTCAAATGGCCCTAACTTCTATACGGTACGTCCTACACCTATCAAAGTTTGCAACATACAAATGCTTTTAACTTTTTACTGAAGTGTCATAAAACCTTGAAATTTTGTAACAATAAAGTGCTCGAGCCTCTTGTCAATTTAAGCTATCGCTCAAAGCTTTGCTACCCTTGAGTCCCAAATCAAACACTGATAAAACTTCAAATGGCCCTAACTTCTATACGGTACGTCCTAAACCTATCAAAGTTTGCAACAGACAAATGCTTGTAACTTTTTATTGGAGCGTCATAAATCCTTGAAATTTTGTAACAATAAAGTACTCGAGCCTCTTGCCAATTTAAGCTATCGCTCAAAGCTATGCTACCCTTGAGGCCCAAATCAAACACTGATAAAACTTCAAATGGCCCTAACTTCTATAAGGTACGTCCTACACCTATCAAAGTTGGCAACATACAAATGCTTGTAACTTTTTACTGGAGCGTCATAAAACCTTGAAATTTTGTAACAATAAAGACCTCGAGCCTCTTGTCAATTTAAGCTGTCGCTCTAAGCTATGCTACCCTTCGGTCCCAAATCAAACAATGATAAAACTTCAAATAGCCCTAACTTCTATACGGTACGTCCTACACCTATCAAAGTTTGCAACATACAAATGCTTCTAATTTTTTACTGGAGCGTCATAAAACCTTGAAATTTTCTAACAATAAGGTACTCGAGCCTCTTGTCAATTTAAGTTATCGCTCAAAGCTATGCTAACCTTGAGTCCCAAATCAAACACTTGTAAAACTTCAAATGGCCCTTACTTCTATACGGTACGTCCTACACCTATCAAAGTTGGCAACATACAAATGCTTGTAACTTTTTACTCGAGCGTCATAAAACCTTGAAATTCTGTAACAATAAAGTACTCGAGCCTCTTGTCAATTTAAGCTATCGCTCAAAGCTATGCTACCCTTGAGTCCCAAATCAAACACTGATAAAATTTCAAATGGCCCTAACTTCTATACGGTACGTCCTACAGCTATCAAAGTTTGCAACATACAAATGCTTGTAACTTTTTACTGGAGCGTTATAAAACCTTGAAATTTTGTAACAATAAAGACCTCGAGCCTCTTGTCAATTTAACCTATCGCTCAAAGCTATGCTACCCTTGAGTCCCAAATCGAACAATGATAAAAATTCAAATGGCCCTAACTTCTATACGGTATGTCCTAAACCTCTCAAAGTTTGCCACATACAAATGCTTGTAACTTTTTATTGGAGCGTCATAAAACCTTGAAATTTTGTAGCAATAAAGTACTCGAGCCTCTTGCCAATTTAAGCTATCGCTCAAAGCTATGCTACCCTTGAGTCCCAAATCTAACACTGATAAAGCTTCAAATGGCCCTAACTTCTATACGGTACGTAATACACCTATCAAAGTATGTAGCATACAAATGCTTGTAACTTTTTACTGGAGCGTCATAAAACCTTGAAATTTTCTAACAATTAAGTACTCGAGCCTCTTACCAATTTAAGCTATCGCTCAAAGCTATGCTAACCTTGAGTCCCAAATCAAACACTTATAAAACTTCAAATGGAACTAACTTCTATACGGTATGTCCTACACCTATCAAAGTTGGCACATACAAATGCTTGTAACTTTTTACTGGAGCGTCATAAAACCTTGAAATTTTGTAACAATAAAGACCTCGAGCCTCTTGTCAATTTAAGCTGTCGCTCAAAGCTATGCTACCCTTCGGTCCCAAATCAAACAATGATAAAACTTCAAATAGCCCTAACTTCTATACGGTACGTCCTACACCTATCAAAGTTTGCAACATACAAATGCTTCTAACTTTTTACTGGAGCGTCATAAAACCTTGAAATTTTGTAGCAATAAAGTACTCGAGCCTCTTGTCAATTTAAGCTATCGCACAAAGCTATACTACCCTTGTGTCCCAAATCAAACACTGCTAAAATTTCAAATGGCCCTAACTTCTATACGGTACGTCCTACACCTATCAAAGTTTGCAACATACAAATGCTTTTAACTTTTTACTGAAGTGTCATAAAACCTTGAAATTTTGTAACAATAAAGTGCTCGAGCCTCTTGTCAATTTAAGCTATCGCTCAAAGCTTTGCTACCCTTGAGTCCCAAATCAAACACTGATAAAACTTCAAATGGCCCTAACTTCTATACGGTACGTCCTAAACCTATCAAAGTTTGCAACAGACAAATGCTTGTAACTTTTTATTGGAGCGTCATAAATCCTTGAAATTTTGTAACAATAAAGTACTCGAGCCTCTTGCCAATTTAAGCTATCGCTCAAAGCTATGCTACCCTTGAGGCCCAAATCAAACACTGATAAAACTTCAAATGGCCCTAACTTCTATAAGGTACGTCCTACACCTATCAAAGTATGTGACATACAAATGCTTGTAACTTTTTACTGGAGCGTCATAAAACCTTGAAATTTTGTAACAATACAGTACTCGAGCCTCTTGTCAATTTAAGCTATCGCTAAAAGCTATGCTAACCTTGAGTCCCAAATCAAACACTTACAAAACTTCAATTGGCCCTAACTTCTATATGGTACGTCCTACACCTATCAAAGTTGGAAACATACAAATGCTTGTAACTTTTTACTGGAGCGTCATAAAACCTTGAAATTTTTGTAACAATAAAGTACTCGAGCCTCTGGTCAATTTAAGCTATCGCTCAAAGCTATGCTACCCTTGAGTCCAAATCAAACAATGATAAAATTTCAAATGGCCCTAATTTCTATACGGTACGTCCTACAGCTATCAAAGTTTGCAACATACAAATGCTTGTAACTTTTTACTGGAGCGTTATAAAACCTTGAAATTTTGTAACAACAAAGACCTCGAGCCTCTTGTCAATTTAACTTATCGCTCAAAGCTATGCTACCCTTGAGTCCCAAATCGAACAATGATAAAACTTCAAATGGAACTAACTTCTATACGGTACGTCCTAAACCTATCAAAGTTTGCCACATACAAATGCTTGTAACTTTTTATTGGAGCGTCATAAAACCTTGAAATTTTGTAGCAATAAAGTACTCGAGCCTCTTGCCAATTTAAGCTATCGCTCAAAGCTATGCTACCCTTGAGTCCCAAATCAAACACTGATAAAACTTCAAATGGCCCTAACTTCTATACGGTACGTCCTACACCTATCAAAGTATGTAGCATACAAATGCTTGTAACTTTTTACTGGAGCGTCATAAAACCTTGAAATTTTCTAACAATAAAGTACTCGAGCCTCTTGTCAATTTAAGCTATCGCTCAAGGCTATGCTAACCTTGATTCCCAAATCAAACACTTATAAAACTTCAAATGGCCCTAACTTCTATACGGTATGTCCTACACCTATCAAAATTGGCAACATACAAATGCTTGTAAATTTTTACTGGAGCGTCATAAAACCTTGAAATTTTGCAACAATAAAGACCTCGAGCCTCTTGTCAATTTAAGCTGTCGCTCGAAGCTATGCTACCCTTGGGTCCCAAATCAAACAATGATAAAACTTCAAATAGCCCTAACTTCTATGCGGTACGTCCTACACCTATCAAAGTTTGCAACATACAAATGCTTGTAACTTTTTATTGGAGCGTCATAAAACCTTGAAATTTTGTAACAATAAAGTACTCGAGCCTCTTGCCAATTTAAGCTATCGCTCAACGCTATGCTACCCTTGAGTCAAATCAAAAACTGATAAAACTTCAAATGGCCCTAACTTCTATAAGGTACGTCCTACACCTATCAAAGTATGTAACATACAAATGCTTGTAACTTTTCACTGGAGCGTCATAAAACCTTGAAATTTTGTGACAATACAGTACTCGAGCCTCTTGTCAATTTAAGCTATCGCTAAAAGCTATGCTAACCTTGAGTCCCAAATCAAACATTTATAAAACTTCAATTGGC
Source organism: Clusia tigrina (assembly GCA_920105625.2). Classification (NCBI taxonomy): domain Eukaryota; kingdom Metazoa; phylum Arthropoda; class Insecta; order Diptera; family Clusiidae; genus Clusia; species Clusia tigrina. The sequence goes on along the minus strand of CAKKTE020000412.1, from coordinate 123,606 downwards.
CCTAACTTCTATACGGTACGTCCTACACCTATCAAAGTTGGCAACATACAAATGCTTGTAACTTTTTACTGGAGCGTCATAAAACCTTGAAATTTTGTAACAATAAAGACCTCGAGCCTCTTGTCAATTTAAGCTGTCGCTCAAAGCTATGCTACCCTTCGGTCCCAAATCAAACAATGATAAAACTTCAAATAGCCCTAACTTCTATACGGTACGTCCTACACCTATCAAAGTTTGCAACATACAAATGCTTCTAACTTTTTACTGGAGCGTCATAAAACCTTGAAATTTTCTAACAATAAGGTACTCGAGCCTCTTGTCAATTTAAGTTATCGCTCAAAGCTATACTAACCTTGAGTTTTAAATCAAACACTTGTAAAACTTCAAATGGCCCTTACTTCTATACGGTACGTCCTACACCTATCAAAGTTGGCAACATACAAATGCTTGTAACTTTTTACTCGAGCGTCATAAAACCTTGAAATTCTGTAACAATAAAGTACTCGAGCCTCTTGTCAATTTAAGCTATCGCTCAAAGCTATGCTACCCTTGAGTCCCAAATCAAACACTGATAAAATTTCAAATGGCCCTAACTTCTATACGGTACGTCCTACAGCTATCAAAGTTTGCAACATACAAATGCTTGTAACTTTTTACTGGAGCGTTATAAAACCTTGAAATTTTGTAACAATAAAGACCTCGAGCCTCTTGTCAATTTAACCTATCGCTCAAAGCTATGCTACCCTTGAGTCCCAAATCGAACAATGATAAAAATTCAAATGGCCCTAACTTCTATACGGTATGTCCTAAACCTCTCAAAGTTTGCCACATACAAATGCTTGTAACTTTTTATTGGAGCGTCATAAAACCTTGAAATTTTGTAGCAATAAAGTACTCGAGCCTCTTGCCAATTTAAGCTATCGCTCAAAGCTATGCTACCCTTGAGTCCCAAATCAAACACTGATAAAACTTCAAATGGCCCTAACTTCTATACGGTACATAATACACCTATCAAAGTATGTAGCATACAAATGCTTGTAACTTTTTACTGGAGCGTCATAAAACCTTGAAATTTTCTAACAATAAAGTACTCGAGCCTCTTACCAATTTAAGCTATCGCTCAAAGCTATGCTAACCTTGAGTCCCAAATCAAACACTTATAAAACTTCAAATGGAACTAACTTCTATACGGTATGTCCTACACCTATCAAAGTTTGCAACATACAAATGCTTGTAACTTTTTACTGGAGCGTCATAAAACCTTGAAATTTTGTAACAATAAAGACCTCGAGCCTCTTGTCAATTTAAGCTGTCGCTCAAAGCTATGCTACCCTTCGGTCCCAAATCAAACAATGATAAAACTTCAAATAGCCCTAACTTCTATACGGTACGTCCTACACCTATCAAAGTTTGCAACATACAAATGCTTCTAACTTTTTACTGGAGCGTCATAAAACCTTGAAATTTTGTAGCAATAAAGTACTCGAGCCTCTTGTCAATTTAAGCTATCGCACAAAGCTATACTACCCTTGTGTCCCAAATCAAACACTGCTAAAATTTCAAATGGCCCTAACTTCTATACGGTACGTCCTACACCTATCAAAGTTTGCAACATACAAATGCTTTTAACTTTTTACTGAAGTGTCATAAAACCTTGAAATTTTGTAACAATAAAGTGCTCGAGCCTCTTGTCAATTTAAGCTATCGCTCAAAGCTTTGCTACCCTTGAGTCCCAAATCAAACACTGATAAAACTTCAAATGGCCCTAACTTCTATACGGTACGTCCTAAACCTATCAAAGTTTGCAACAGACAAATGCTTGTAACTTTTTATTGGAGCGTCATAAATCCTTGAAATTTTGTAACAATAAAGTACTCGAGCCTCTTGCCAATTTAAGCTATCGCTCAAAGCTATGCTACCCTTGAGGCCCAAATCAAACACTGATAAAACTTCAAATGGCCCTAACTTCTATAAGGTACGTCCTACACCTATCAAAGTATGTGACATACAAATGCTTGTAACTTTTTACTGGAGCGTCATAAAACCTTGAAATTTTGTAACAATACAGTACTCGAGCCTCTTGTCAATTTAAGCTATCGCTAAAAGCTATGCTAACCTTGAGTCCCAAATCAAACACTTACAAAACTTCAATTGGCCCTAACTTCTATATGGTACGTCCTACACCTATCAAAGTTGGAAACATACAAATGCTTGTAACTTTTTACTGGAGCGTCATAAAACCTTGAAATTTTTGTAACAATAAAGTACTCGAGCCTCTGGTCAATTTAAGCTATCGCTCAAAGCTATGCTACCCTTGAGTCCAAATCAAACAATGATAAAATTTCAAATGGCCCTAATTTCTATACGGTACGTCCTACAGCTATCAAAGTTTGCAACATACAAATGCTTGTAACTTTTTACTGGAGCGTTATAAAACCTTGAAATTTTGTAACAACAAAGACCTCGAGCCTCTTGTCAATTTAACTTATCCCTCAAAGCTATGCTACCCTTGAGTCCCAAATCGAACAATGATAAAACTTCAAATGGAACTAACTTCTATACGGTACGTCCTAAACCTATCAAAGTTTGCCACATACAAATGCTTGTAACTTTTTATTGGAGCGTCATAAAACCTTGAAATTTTGTAGCAATAAAGTACTCGAGCCTCTTGCCAATTTAAGCTATCGCTCAAAGCTATGCTACCCTTGAGTCCCAAATCAAACACTGATAAAACTTCAAATGGCCCTAACTTCTATACGGTACGTCCTACACCTATCAAAGTATGTAGCATACAAATGCTTGTAACTTTTTACTGGAGCGTCATAAAACCTTGAAATTTTCTAACAATAAAGTACTCGAGCCTCTTGTCAATTTAAGCTATCGCTCAAGGCTATGCTAACCTTGATTCCCAAATCAAACACTTATAAAACTTCAAATGGCCCTAACTTCTATACGGTATGTCCTACACCTATCAAAATTGGCAACATACAAATGCTTGTAAATTTTTACTGGAGCGTCATAAAACCTTGAAATTTTGCAACAATAAAGACCTCGAGCCTCTTGTCAATTTAAGCTGTCGCTCGAAGCTATGCTACCCTTGGGTCCCAAATCAAACAATGATAAAACTTCAAATAGCCCTAACTTCTATGCGGTACGTCCTACACCTATCAAAGTTTGCAACATACAAATGCTTGTAACTTTTTATTGGAGCGTCATAAAACCTTGAAATTTTGTAACAATAAAGTACTCGAGCCTCTTGCCAATTTAAGCTATCGCTCAACGCTATGCTACCCTTGAGTCAAATCAAAAACTGATAAAACTTCAAATGGCCCTAACTTCTATAAGGTACGTCCTACACCTATCAAAGTATGTAACATACAAATGCTTGTAACTTTTCACTGGAGCGTCATAAAACCTTGAAATTTTGTGACAATACAGTACTCGAGCCTCTTGTCAATTTAAGCTATCGCTAAAAGCTATGCTAACCTTGAGTCCCAAATCAAACATTTATAAAACTTCAATTGGCCCTAACTTCTATACGGTACGTCCTACACCTATCAAAGTTGGCAACATACAAATGCTTGTAACTTTTTACTGGAGCGTCATAAAACCTTGAAATTTTGTAACAATAAAGTACTCGAGCCTCTTGTCAATTTAAGCTATCGCACAAAGCTATGCTACACTTCAGTCCCAAATCTAACACTGATAAAATTTCAAATGGCCCTAACTTCTATACGGTACGTCCTACAGCTATCAAAGTTTGCAACATACAAATGCTTGTAACTTGTTACTGGAGCGTTATAAAACCTTGAAATTTTGTAACAATAAAGACCTCGAGCCACTTGTCAATTTAAACTATCGCTCAAAGCTATGCTACCCTTGAGTCCCAAATCGAACAGTGATAAAACTTCAAATGGCCCTAACTTCTATACGGTACGTCCTAAACCTATCAAAGTTTGCCACATACAAATGCTTGAAACTTTTTATTGGAGCGTCATAAAACCTTGAAATTTTGTAGCAATAAATTACTCGAGCCTCTTGCCAATTTAAGCTATCGCTCAAAGCTATGCTACCCTTGAGTCCCAAATCAAAAACTGATAAAACTTCAAATGGCCCTAACTTCTATACGGTACGTCCTACACCTATCAAAGTATGTAGCATACAAATGCTTGTCACTTTTTACTGGAGCGTCATAAAACCTTGAAATTTTGTAACAATAAAGACCTCGAGCCTCTTGTCAATTTAAGCTGTCTCTCAAAGCTATGCTACCCTTGGGTCCCAAATCAAACAATGATAAAACTTCAAATAGCCCTAACTTCTATACGGTACGTCCTACACCTATCAAAGTTTGCAACTTACAAATGCTTGTAACTTTTTACTGGAGCGTCATAAAACCTTGAAATTTTGTAACAATAAAGACCTCGAGCCTCTTGTCAATTTAAGCTGTCGCTCAAAGCTATGCTACCCTTGGGTCCCAAATCAAACAATGATAAAACTTCAAATAGCCCTAACTTCTATACGGTACGTCCTACACCTGTCAAAGTTTGCAACTTACAAATGCTTGTAACTTTTTACTGGAGCGTCATAAAACCTTGAAATTTTGTAACAATAAAGTACTCGAGCCTCTTCTCAATGTAAGCTATCGCTCAAAGCTATGCTACCCTTGAGTCCCAAATCAAACATTGATAAAACTTCAAATGACCGTAACTTCTATACGGTACGTCCTACACCTATCAAAGTTTGCAACATACAAATGCTTGTAACTTTTTACTCGAGCGTCATAAAACCTTGAAATTTTGTAACAATATAGTACTCGAGCCTCTTGTCAATTTAAGCTATCGCACAAAGCTATGGTACCCTTGAGTCCCAAATCAAAGACTGATAAAACTTCAAATGGCCCTAACTTCTGTACGGTACGTCCTACACCTATCAAAGTTGGCAACATACAAATGCTTGTAACTTTTTACTGGAGCGTCATAAAACCTTGAAATTTTGTAACAATAAAGTACTCGAGCCTCTTCTCAATTTAAGATATCGCTCAAAGCTATGCTACCCTTGAGTCCCAAATCAAACACTGATAAAACTTCAAATGGCCCTAACTTCTGTACGGTACGTCCTACACCTATCAAAGTTGGCAACATACAAATGCTTGTAACTTTTTACTGGAGCGTCATAAAACCTTGAAATTTTGTAACAATAAAGACCTCGAGCCTCTTGTCAATTTAAGCTGTCGCTCAAAGCTATGCTACCCTTGGGTCCCAAATCAAACAATTATAAAACTTCAAATGAGCCTAACTTCTATACGGTACGTCCTACACATATCAAAGTTTGCAACATACAAATGCTTGTAACTTTTTACTGGAGCGTCATAAAACCTTGAAATTTTGTAACAATAAAGTACTCGAGCCTCTTGTCAATTTAAGCTGTCGCACAAAGCTATGCTACCCTTGAGTCCCAGAGCAAACACTGCTAAAATTTCAAATGGCCCTAACTTCTATACGGTACGTCCTATACCTATCAAAGTTTGCAACATACAAATGCTTGTAACTTTTTACTGGAGCGTCATAAAACCTTGAAATTTTGTAACAATAAAGACCTCGAGCCTCTTGTCAATTTAAGCTGTCGCTCAAAGCTATGCTACCCTTGGGTCCCAAATCAAACAATTATAAAAATTCAAATGACCCTAACTTCTACACATATCAAAGTTTGCAACATACAAATGCTTGTAACTTTTTACTGGAGCGTCATAAAACCTTGAAATTTTGTAACAATAAAGTACACGAGCCTCTTGTCAATTTAAGCTATAGCACAAAGCTATGCTACCCTTGAGTCCCAAATCAAACACTGCTAAAATTTCAAATGGCCCTAACTTCTATACGGTACGTCCTACACCTATCAAAGTTTGCAACATACAAATGCTTGTAACTTTTTACTGAAGCGTCATAAAACATTGAAATTTTGTAACAATAAAGTACTCGAGCCTCTTGTCAAGTTAAGCTATCGCTCAAAGCTTTGCTACCCTTGAGTCCCAAATCGAACAATGATAAAATTTCAAATGGCCCTAACTTCTATAAGGTAGGTCCTACACCTATCAAAGTATGTAACATACAAATGCTTGTAACTTTTTACTGGAGCGTCATAAAACCTTGAAATTTTGTAACAATACAGTACTCGAGCCTCTTGTCAATTTAAGCTATCGCTAAAAGCTATGCTAACGTTGATTCCCAAATCAAACACTTATAAAATTTCAATTGGCCATAACTTCTGTACGGTACGTCCTACACCTATCAAAGTTGGCAACATACAAATGCTTGTAACTATTTACTGGAGCGTCATAAAACCTTGAAATTTTGTAACAATAAAGTACTCGAGCCTCTTGTCAATTTAAGCTATCGCACAAAGCTATGCTACCCTTGAGTCCCAAATCAAACACTGATAAAATTTCAAATGGCCCTAACTTATGTACGGTACGTCCTACAGCTATCAAAGTTTGCAACATACAAGTGCTTGTAACTTTTTACTGGAGCGTTATAAAATCTTGAAATTTTGTAACAATAAAGACCTCGAGCCTCTTGTCAATTTAACCTATCGCTCAAAGCTATGCTACCCTTGAGTCCCAAATCGATCAATGATAAAACTTCAAATGGCCCTAACTTCTATACGGTACGTCCTACACCTATCAAAGTTTGCAACATACAAATGCTTGTAACTTTTTACTGGAGCGTCATAAAACCTTGAAATTTTGTAACAATAAAGTTCTCGAGCCTCTTCTCAATATAAGCTACCGCTCAAATCTATGCTACCCTTGAGTCCCAAATCAAACACTGATAAAACTTCAAATGACCGTAACTTCTATACGGTACGTCCTACACCTATCAAAGTTTGCAACATACAAATGCTTGTAACTTTTTACTCGAGCGTCATAAAACCTTGAAATTTTGTAACAATATAGTACTCGAGCCTCTTGTCAATTTAAGCTATCGCACAAAGCTATGCTACCCTTGAGTCCCAAATCAAACACTGCTAAAATTTCAAATGGCCCTAACTTCTATACGGTACGTCCTACACCTATCAAATTTGCAACATACAAATGCTTGTAACTTTTTACTGGAGCGTCATAAAACCTTGAAATATTGTAACAATAAAGACCTCGAGCCTCTGGTCAATTTAAGCTGTCGCTCAAAGCTATGCTACCCTTGGGTCCCAAGTCAAACAATTATAAAACTTCAAATGACCCTAACTTCTATACGGTACGTAATACACATATCAAATTTGCAACATACAAATGCTTGTAAGTTTTTACTGGAGTTGTCATAAAACCTTGAAATTTTGTAACAATAAAGTACTCGAGCCTCTTGCCAATTTAAGCTATCGCTCAAAGCTATGCTACCCTTGGGTCCCAAATCAAACAATTATAAAAATTCAAATGACCCTAACTTCTACACATATCAAAGTTTGCAACATATAAATGCTTGTAACTTTTTACTGGAGCGTCATAAAACCTTGAAATTTTGTAACAATAAAGTACTCGAGCCTCTTGTCAATTTAAGCTATCGCACAAAGCTATGCTACCCTTGAGTCCCAAATCAAACACTGCTAAAATTTCCAATGGCCCTAACTTCTATACGGTACGTCCTACACCTATCAAAGTTTGCAACATACAAATGCTTGTAACTTTTTACTGGAGCGTCATAAAACCTTGAAATTTTGTAACAATACAGTACTCGAGCCTCTTGTCAATTTAAGCTATCGCTAAAAGCTATGCTAACGTTGATTCCCAAATCAAACACTTATAAAACTTCAATTGGCCCTAACTTCTGTACGGTACGTCCTACACCTATCAAAGTTGGCAACATACAAATGCTTGTAACTATTTACTGGAGCGTCATAAAACCTTGAAATTTTGTAACAATAAAGTACTCGAGTCTCTTGTCAATTTAAGCTATCGCACAAAGCTATGCTACCCTTGAGTCGCAAATCAAACACTGATAAAATTTCAAATGGCCCTAACTTATGTACGGTACGTCCTACAGCTATCAAAGTTTGCAACATACAAATGCTTGTAACTTTTTACTGGAGCGTTATAAAATCTTGAAATTTTGTAACAATAAAGACCTCGAGCCTCTTGTCAATTTAACCTATCGCTCAAAGCTATGCTACCCTTGAGTCCCAAATCGATCAATGATAAAACTTCAAATGGCCCTAACTTCTATACGGTACGTCCTACACCTATCAAAGTTTGCAACATACAAATGCTTGTAACTTTTTACTGGAGCGTCATAAAACCTTGAAATTTTGTAACAATAAAGTTCTCGAGCCTCTTCTCAATTTAAGCTACCGCTCAAATCTATGCTACCCTTGAGTCCCAAATCAAACACTGATAAAACTTCAAATGACCGTAACTTCTATACGGTACGTCCTACACCTATCAAAGTTTGCAACATACAAATGCTTGTAACTTTTTACTCGAGCGTCATAAAACCTTGAAATTTTGTAACAATATAGTACTCGAGCCTCTTGTCAATTTAAGCTATCGCACAAAGCTATGCTACCCTTGAGTCCCAAATCAAACACTGCTAAAATTTGAAATGGCCCTAACTTCTATACGGTACGTCCTACACCTATCAAATTTGCAACATACAAATGCTTGTAACTTTTTACTGGAGCGTCATAAAACCTTGAAATATTGTAACAATAAAGACCTCGAGCCTCTGGTCAATTTAAGCTGTCGCTCAAAGCTATGCTACCCTTAGGTCCCAAGTCAAACAATTATAAAACTTCAAATGACCCTAACTTCTATACGGTACGTAATACACATATCAAATTTGCAACATACAAATGCTTGTAACTTTTTACTGGAGTTGTCATAAAACCTTGAAATTTTGTAACAATAAAGTACTCGAGCCTCTTGTCAATTTAAGCTATCGCTCAAAGCTATGCTACCCTTGGGTCCCAAATCAAACAATTATAAAAATTCAAATGACCCTAACTTCTACACATATCAAAGTTTGCAACATATAAATGCTTGTAACTTTTTACTGGAGCGTCATAGAACCTTGAAATTTTGTAACAATAAAGTACTCGAGCCTCTTGTCAATTTAAGCTATCGCTCAAAGCTATGCTACCCTTGAGTCCCAAATCAAACACTGCTAAAATTTCCAATGGCCCTAACTTCTATACGGTACGTCCTACACCTATCAAAGTTTGCAACATACAAATGCTTGTAACTTTTTACTGAAGCGTCATAAAACATTGAAATTTTGTAACAATAAAGTACTCGAGCCTCTTGTCAATTTAAGCTATCGCTCAAAGCTATGCTACCCTTGAGTCCCAAATCAAACACTGCTAAAATTTCAAATGGCCCTAACTTCTATACGGTACGCCCTACACCTATCAAATTTGCAACATACAAATGCTTGTAACTTTTTACTGGAGCGTAATAAAACCTTGAAATTTTGTAACAATAAAGACCTCGAGCCTCTTGTCAATTTAAGCTGTCGCTCAAAGCTATGCTACCCTTGGGTCCCAAATCAAACAATTATAAAACTTCAAATAACCCTAACTTCTATACGGTACGTCCTACACATATCAAAATTTGCAACATACAAATGCTTGTAACTTTTTACTGGAGCGTCATAAAACCTTGAAATTTTGTAACAATAAAGTACTCGAGCCTCTTGTCAATTTAAGCTATCGCTCAAAGATTTGCTACCCTTGAGTCCCAAATCGAATAATGATGAAATTTCAAATGGCCCTAACTTCTATACGGTACGTCCTACACTTATCAAAGTATGTAGCATACAAATGCTTGTAACTTTTTACTGGAGCGTCATAAAACCTTGAAATTTTCTAACAATAAAGTACTCGAGCCTCTTGTCAATTTAAGTTATCGCTCAAAGCTATGCTAACCTTGAGTCCCAAATCAAACACTGCTAAAATTTCAAATGGCCCTAACTTCTATACGGTACGTCCTACACCTATCAAAGTTTGCAACATACAAATGCTTGTCACTTTTTACTGGAGCGTCATAAAACCTTGACATTTTGTAACAATAAAGACCTCGAGCCTCTTGTCAATTTAAGCTGTCGCTCAAAGCTATGCTACCCTTGGGTCCCAAATCAAACAATTATAAAAATTCAAATGACCCTAACTTCTACACATATCAAAGTTTGCAACATACAAATGCTTGTAACTTTTTACTGGAGCGTCATAAAACCTTGAAATTTTGTAACAATAAAGTACTCGAGCCTCTTGTCAATTTAAGCTATCGCACAAAGCTATGCTACCCTTGAGTCCCAAATCAAACACTGCTAAAATTTCAAATGGCCCTAACTTCTATACGGTACGTCCTACACCTATCAAAGTTTGCAACATACAAATGCTTGTAACTTTTTACTGAAGCGTCATAAAACATTGAAATTTTGTAACAATAAAGTACTCGAGCCTCTTGTCAATTTAAGCTATCGCTCAAAGCTTTGCTACCCTTGAGTCCCAAATCGAACAATGATAAAATTTCAAATTTCCCTAACTTCTATACGGTACGTCCTACACCTATCAACGTATGTAGCATACAAATGCTTGTAACTTTTTACTGGAGCGTCATAAAATCTTGTCAATTTAAGCTGTCGCTCAAAGCTATGCTACCCTTGAGTCCCAAATCAAACACTGATAAAACTTCAAATGGCCCTAACTTCTATAAGGTACGTCCTACACCTATCAAAGTATGTAACATACAAATGCTTGTAACTTTTTACTGGAGCGTCATAAAACCTTGAAATTTTGTAACAATACAGTACTCGAGCCTCTTGTCAATTTAAGCTATCGCTAAAAGCTATGCTAACCTTGATTCCCAAATCAAACACTTATAAAACTTCAATTGGCCCTAACTTCTGTACGGTACTTCCTACACCTATCAAAGTTGGCAACATACAAATGCTTGTAACTATTTACTGGAGCGTCATAAAACCTTGAAATTTTGTAACAATAAAGTACTCGAGCCTCTTGTCAATTTAAGCTATCGCACAAAGCTATGCTACCCCTGAGTCCCAAATCAAACACTGATAAAATTTCAAATGGCCCTAACTTATGTACGGTACGTCCTACAGCTATCAAAGTTTGCAACATACAAATGCTTGTAACTTTTTACTGGAGCGTTATAAAATCTTGAAATTTTGTAACAATAAAGACCTCGAGCCTCTTGTCAATTTAACCTATCGCTCAAAGCTATGCTACCCTTGAGTCCCAAATCGAACAATGATAAAACTTCAAATGGCCCTAACTTCTATACGGTACGTCCTACACATATCAAAGTTTGCAACATACAAATGCTTGTAACTTTTTACTGGAGCGTCATAAAACCTTGAAATTTTGTAACAATAAAGTTCTCGAGCCTCTTCTCAATTTAAGCTATCGCTCAAATCTATGCTACCCTTGAGTCCCAAATCAAACACTGATAAAACTTCAAATGACCGTAACTTCTATACGGTACGTCCTACACCTATCAAAGTTTGCAACATACAAATGCTTGTAACTTTTTACTCGAGCGTCATAAAACCTTGAAATTTTGTAACAATATAGTACTCGAGCCTCTTGTCAATTTAAGCTATCGCACAAAGCTATGCTACCCTTGAGGCCCAAATCAAACACTGCCAAAATTTCAAATGGCCCTAACTTCTATACGGTACGTCCTACACCTATCAAATTTGCAACATACAAATGCTAGTAACTTTTTACTGGAGCGTCATAAAATCTTGAAATTTTGTAACAATAAAGTACTCGAGCCTCTTGTCAATTTAAGCTATCGCTCAAAGCTATGCTACCCTTGGGTCCCAAATCAAACAATTATAAAAATTCAAATGACCCTAACTTCTACACATATCAAAGTTTGCAACATATAAATGCTTGTAACTTTTTACTGGAGCGTCATAAAACCTTGAAATTTTGTAACAATAAAGTACTCGAGCCTCTTGTCAATTTAAGCTATCGCACAAAGCTATGCTACCCTTGAGTCCCAAATCAAACACTGCTAAAATTTCAAATGGCCCTAACTTCTATACGGTACGTCCTACACCTATCAAAGTTTGCAACATACAAATGCTTGTAACTTTTTACTGAAGCGTCATAAAACATTGAAATTTTGTAACAATAAAGTACTCGAGCCTCTTGTCAATTTAAACTATCGCTCAAAGCTATGCTACCCTTGAGTCCCACATCAAACACTGCTAAAATTTCAAATGGCCCTAACTTCTATACGGTACGTCCTACACCTATCAAATTTGCAACATACAAATGCTTGTAACTTTTTACTGGAGCGTCATAAAACCTTGAAATTTTGTAACAATAAAGACCTCGAGCCTCTTGTCAATTTAAGCTGTCGCTCAAAGCTATGCTACCCTTGGGTCCCAAATCAAACAATTATAAAACTTCAAATGACCCTAACTTCTATACGGTACGTCCTACACATATCAAAGTTTGCAACATACAAATGCTTGTAACTTTTTACTGGAGCGTCATAAAACCTTGAAATTTTGTAACAATAAAGTACTCGAGCCTCTTGTCAATTTAAGCTATCGCTCAAAGCTTTGCTACCCTTGAGTCCCGAATCGAATAATGATAAAATTTCAAATGGCCCTAACTTCTATACGGTACGTCCTACACTTATCAAAGTATGTAGCATACAAATGCTTGTAACTTTTTCTTGGAGCGTCATAAAACCTTGAAATTTTCTAACAATAAAGTACTCGAGCCTCTTGTCAATTTAAGTTATTGCTCAAAGCTATGCTAACTTTGAGTCCCAAATCAAACACTTGTAAAACTTCAAATGGCCCTAACTTCTATACGGTACGTCCTACACCTATCAAAGTTGGCAACATACAAATGTTTGTAACTTTTTACTCGAGCGTCATAAAACCTTGAAATTCTGTAACAATAAAGTACTCGAGCCTCTTGTCAATTTAAGCTATCGCTCAAAGCTATGCTACCCTTGAGTCCCAAATCAAACACTGATAAAATTTCAAATGGCCCTAACTTCTATACGGTACGTCCTACAGCTATCAAAGTTTGCAACATACAAATGCTTGTAACTTTTTACTGGAGCCTTGAAATTTTGTAGCAATAAAGTACTCGAGCCTCTTGCCAATTTAAGCTATCGCTCAAAGCTATGCTACCCTTGAGTCCCAAATCAAACACTGATAAAACTTCAAATGGCCCTAACTTCTATACGGTACATAATACACCTATCAAAGTATGTAGCATACAAATGCTTGTAACTTTTTACTGGAGCGTCATAAAACCTTGAAAATTTCTAACAATAAAGTACTCGAGCCTCTTGCCAATTTAAGCTATCGCTCAAAGCTATGCTAACCTTGAGTCCCAAATCAAACACTTATAAAACTTCAAATGGAACTAACTTCTATACGGTATGTCCTACACCTATCAAAGTTGGCAACATACAAATGCTTGTAACTTTTTACTGGAGCGTCATAAAACCTTGAAATTTTGTAACAATAAAGACCTCGAGCCTCTTGTCAATTTAAGCTGTCGCTCAAAGCTATGCTACCCTTCGGTCCCAAATCAAACAATGATAAAACTTCAAATAGCCCTAACTTCTATACGGTACGTCCTACACCTATCAAAGTTTGCAACATACAAATGCTTCTAACTTTTTACTGGAGCGTCATAAAACCTTGAAATTTTGTAGCAATAAAGTACTCGAGCCTCTTGTCAATTTAAGCTATCGCACAAAGCTATACTACCCTTGAGTCCCAAATCAAACACTGCTAAAATTTCAAATGGCCCTAACTTCTATACGGTACGTCCTACACCTATCAAAGTTTGCAACATACAAATGCTTATAACTTTTTACTGAAGTGTCATAAAACCTTGAAATTTTGTAACAATAAAGTGCTCGAGCCTCTTGTCAATTTAAGCTGTCGCTTAAAGCTATGCTACCCTTCGGTCCCAAATCAAACACTGATAAAACTTCAAATGGCCCTAACTTCTATACGGTACGTCCTAAACCTATCAAAGTTTGCAACATACAAATGCTTGTAACTTTTTATTGGAGCGTCATAAATCCTTGAAATTTTGTAACAATAAAGTACTCGAGCCTCTTGCCAATTTAAGCTATCGCTCAAAGCTATGCTACCCTTGAGGCCCAAATCAAACACTGATAAAACTTCAAATGGCCCTAACTTCTATAAGGTGCGTCCTACACCTATCAAAGTATGTAACATACAAATGCTTGTAACTTTTTACTGGAGCGTCATAAAACCTTGAAATTTTGTAACAATACAGTACTCGAGCCTCTTGTCAATTTAAGCTATCGCTAAAAGCTATGCTAACCTTGAGTCCCAAATCAAACACTTATAAAACTTCAATTGGCCCTAACTTCTATATGGTACGTCCTACACCTATCAAAGTTGGCAACATACAAATGCTTGTAACTTTTTACTGGAGCGTCATAAAACCTTGAAATTTTGTAACAATAAAGTATTCGAGCCTCTTGTCAATTTAAGCTATCGCTCAAAGCTATGCTTCCCTTGAGTCCCAAATCAAACACTGATAAAATTTCAAATGGCCCTAACTTCTATACGGTACGTCCTACAGCTATCAAAGTTTGCAACATACAAATGCTTGTAACTTTTTACTGGAGCGTTATAAAACCTTGAAATTTTGTAACAACAAAGACCTCGAGCCTCTTGTCAATTTAACTTATCGCTCAAAGCTATGCTACCCTTGAGTCCCAAATCGAACAATGATAAAACTTCAAATGGAACTAACTTCTATACGGTACGTCCTAAACCTATCAAAGTTTGCCACATACAAATGCTTGTAACTTTTAATTGGAGCGTCATAAAACCTTGAAATTTTGTAGCAATAAAGTACTCGAGCCTCTTGCCAATTTAAGCTATCGCTCAAAGCTATGCTACCCTTGAGTCCCAAATCAAACACTGATAAAACTTCAAATGGCCCTAACTTCTATACGGTACGTCCTACACCTATCAAAGTTTGTAGCATACAAATGCTTGTAACTTTTTACTGGAGCGTCATAAAACCTTGAAATTTTCTAACAATAAAGTACTCGAGCCTCTTGTCAATTTAAGCTATCGCTCAAGGCTATGCTAACCTTGCTTCCCAAATCAAACACTTATAAAACTTCAAATGGCCCTAACTTCTATACGGTATGTCCTACACCTATCAAAGTTGGCAACATACAAATGCTTGTAAATTTTTACTGGAGCGTCATAAAACCTTGAAATTTTGTAACAATAAAGACCTCGAGCCTCTTGTCAATTTAAGCTGTCGCTCAAAGCTATGCTACCCTTGGGTCCCAAATTAAACAATGATAAAACTTCAAATAGCCCTAACTTCTATGCGGTACGTCCTACACCTATCAAAGTTTGCAACATACAAATGCTTGTAACTTTTTATTGGAGCGTCATAAAACCTTGAAATTTTGTAACAATAAAGTACTCGAGCCTCTTGCCAATTTAAGCTATCGCTCAAAGCTATGCTACCCTTGAGTCCCAAATCAAAAACTGATAAAACTTCAAATGGCCCTAACTTCTATAAGGTACGTCCTACACCTATCAAAGTATGTAATATACAAATGCTTGTAACTTTTTACTGGAGCGTCATAAAACCTTGAAATTTTGTGACAATACAGTACTCGAGCCTCTTGTCAATTTAAGCTATCGCACAAAGCTATGCTACACTTCAGTCCCAAATCAAACACTGATAAAACTTCAAATGGACCTAACTTCTATACGGTACGTCCTACAGCTATCAAAGTTTGCAACATAGAAATGCTTGTAATTTGTTACTGGAGCGTTATAAAACCTTGAAATTTTGTAACAATAAAAACCTCGAGCGTCTTGTCAATTTAGACTATCGCTCAAAGCTATGCTACCCTTGAGTCCCAAATCGAACAGTGATAAAACTTCAAATGGCCCTAACCTCTATACGGTACGTCCTAAACCTATCAAAGTTTGCCACATACAAATGCTTGAAACTTTTTATTGGAGCGTCATAAAACCTTGAAATTTTGTAGCAATAAAGTACTCGAGCCTCTTGCCAATTTAAGCTATCGCTCAAAGCTATGCTACCCTTGAGTCCCAAATCAAACACTGAAAAAACTTCAAATGGCCCTAACTTCTATACGGTACGTCCTACACCTATCAAAGTATGTAGCGTACAAATGCTTGTAACTTTTTACTGGAGCGTCATAAAACCTTGAAATTTTCTAACAATAAAGTACTCGGGCCTCTTGTCAATTTAAGCTATCGCTCAAAGCTATGCTAACCTTGAGTCCCAAATCAAATACTTATAAAACTTCAAATGGCCCTAACTTCTATACAATATGTCCTACACCTATCAAAGTTGGCAACATACAAATGCTTGTAACTTTTTACTGGAGCGTCATAAAACCTTGAAATTTTGTAACAATAAAGACCTCGAGCCTCTTGTCAATTTAAGCTGTCGCTCAAAGCTATGCTACCCTTGGGTCCCAAATTAAACAATGATAAAACTTCAAATAGCCCTAACTTCTATACGGTACGTCCTACACCTATCAAAGTTTGCAACTTACAAATGCTTGTAACTTTTTACTGGAGCGTCATAAAACCTTGAAATTTTGTAACAATAAAGACCTCGAGCCTCTTGTCAATTTAAGCTGTCGCTCAAAGCTATGCTACCCTTGGGTCCCAAATCAAACAATGATAAAACTTCAAATAGCCCTAACTTCTATACGGTACGTCCTACACCTATCAAAGTTTGCAACTTACAAATGCTTGTAACTTTTTACTGGAGCGTCATAAAACCTTGAAATTTTGTAACAATAAAGTACTCGAGCCTCTTGTAAATTTAAGCTATCGCACAAAGCTATGCTACCCTTGAGTCCCAAATCAAACAATGATAAAACTTCAAATAGCCCTAACTTCTATACGGTACGTTCTACACCTATCAAAGTTTGCAACTTACAAATGCTTGTAACTTTTTACTGGAGCGTCATAAAACCTTGAAATTTTGTAACAATAAAGTACTCGAGCCTCTTGTCAATTTAACTTATCGCTCAAAGCTATGCTACCCTTGAGTCCCAAATCGAACAATGATAAAACTTCAAATGGAACAAACTTCTATACGGTACGTCCTAAACCTATCAAAGTTTGCCACATACAAATGCTTGTAACTTTTTATTGGAGCGTCATAAAACCTTGAAATTTTGTAGCAATAAAGTACTCGAGCCTCTTGCCAATTTAAGCTATCGCTCAAAGCTATGCTACCCTTGAGTCCCAAATCAAACACTGATAAAACTTCAAATGGCCCTAACATCTATACGGTACGTCCTACACCTATCAAAGTATGTAGCATACAAATGCTTGTAACTTTTTAATGGAGCGTCATAAAACCTTGAAATTTTGTAACAACAAAGACCTCGAGCCTCTTGTCAATAACTTATCGCTCAAAGCTATGCTACCCTTGAGTCCCAAATCGAACAATGATAAAACTTCAAATGGAACTAACTTCTATACGGTACGTCCTAAACCTATCAAAGTTTGCCACATACAAATGCTTGTAACTTTTTATTGGAGCGTCATAAAACCTTGAAATTTTGTAGCAATAAAGTACTCGAGCCTCTTGCCAATTTAAGTTATCGCTCAAAGCTATGCTACCCTTGAGTCCCAAATCAAACACTGATAAAACTTCAAATGGCCCTAACTTCTATACGGTACGTCCTACACCTATCAAAGTATGTAGCATACAAATACTTGTAACTTTTTACTGGAGCGTCATAAAACCTTGAAATTTTCTAACAATAAAGTACTCGAGCCTCTTGTCAATTTAAGCTATCGCTCAAGGCTATGCTAACCTTGATTCCCAAATCAAACACTTATAAAACTTCAAATGGCCCTAACTTCTATACGGTATGACCTACACCTATCAAAGTTTGCAACATACAAATGCTTGTAACTTTTTATTGGAGCGTCATAAAACCTTGAAATTTTGTAACAATAAAGACCTCGAGCCTCTTGTCAATTTAAACTATCGCTCAAAGCTATGCTACCCTTGGGTCCCAAATCAAACAATTATAAAACTTCAAATGACCCTAACTTCTATACGGTACGTCCTACACATATCAAAGTTTGCAACATACAAATGCTTGTAACTTTTTACTGGAGCGTCATAAAACCTTGAAATTTTGTAACAATAAAGTTCTCGAGCCTCTTGTCAATTGAAGCTATCGCACAAAGCTATGCTACCCTTGAGTCCCAAATCAAACACTGCTAAAATTTCAAATGGCCCTAACTTCTATACGGTACGTCCTACACCTATCAAAGTTTGCAACATACAAATGCTTGTAACTTTTTACTGAAGCGTCATAAAACATTGAAATTTTGCAACAATAAAGTACTCGAGCCTCTTGTCAATTTAAGCTATCGCTCAAAGCTTTGCTACAATTGAGTCTCAAATCGAACAATGATAAAATTTCAAATGGCCCTAACTTCTATACGGTACGTCCTACACTTATCAAAGTATGTAGCATACAAATGCTTGTACCTTTTTACTGGAGCGTCATAAAACCTTGAAATTTTCTAACAATAAAGTACTCGAGCCTCTTGTCAATTTAAGTTATGGCTCAAAGCTATGCTAACCTTGAGTCCCAAATCAAAAACTTGTAAAACTTCAAATGGCCCTAACTTCTATACGGTACGTACTACACCTATCAAAGTTGGCAACATACAAATGCTTGTAACTTTTTACTCGAGTGTCATAAAACCTTGAAATTCTGTAACAATAGAGTACTCGAGCCTCTTGTCAATTTAAGCAATCGCTCAAAGCTATGCTAACCTTGAGTCCCAAATCAAACACTGATAAAATTTCAAATGGCCCTAACTTCTATACGGTACGTCCTACAGCTATAAAAGTTTGCAACATACAAATGCTTGTAACTTTTTACTGGAGCGTTATAAAAACTTGAAATTTTGTAACAATAAAGACCTCGAGCCTCTTGTCAATTTAACCTATCGCTCAAAGCTATGCTACCCTTGAGTCCCAAATCGAACAATGATAAAACTTCAAATGGCCCTAACTTCTATACGGTATGTCCTAAACCTATCAAAGTTTGCCACATACAAATGCTTGTAACTTTTTATTGGAGCGTCATAAAACCTTGAAATTTTGTAGTAATAAAGAACTCGAGCCTCTTGCCAATTTAAGCTATCGCTCAAAGCTATGCTACCCTTGAGTCTCAAATCAAACACTGATAAAACTTCAAATGGCCCTAACTTCTATACGGTACGTAATACACCTATCAAAGTATGTAGCATACAAATGCTTGTAACTTTTTACTGGAGCGTCATAAAACCTTGAAATTTTGTAACAATAAAGTACTCGAGCCTCTTGTCAATTTAAGCTATCGCACAAAGCTATGCTACCCTTGAGTCCCAAATCAAACGCTGCTAAAATTTCAAATGGCCCTAACTTATGTACGGTACGTCCTACAGCTATCAAAGTTTGCAACATACAAATGCTTGTAACTTTTTACTGGAGCGTTATGAAATCTTGAAAATTTGTAACAATAAAGACCTCGAGCATCTTGTCAATTTAACCTATCGCTCAAAGCTATGCTACCCTTGAATCCCAAATCGAACAATGATAAAACTTCAAATGGCCCTAACTTCTATACTGTACGTCCTACACCTATCAAAGTTAGCAACATACAAATGCTTGTAACTTTTTACTGGAGCGTCATAAAACCTTGAAATTTTGTAACAATAAAGTACTCGAGCCTCTTCTCAATTTAAGCTATCGCTCAAAGCTATGCTACCCTTGAGTCCCAAATCAAACACTGATAAAACTTCAAATGACCGCAACTTCTATACAGTACGTCCTACACCTATCAAAGTTTGCAACATACAAATGCTTGTAACTTTTTACTCGAGCGTCATAAAACCTTGAAATTTTGTAACAATATAGTACTCGAGCCTCTTGTCAATTTAAGCTATCGCACAAAGCTATGGTACCCTTGAGTCCCAAATCAAACACTGCTAAAATTTCAAATGGCCCTAACTTCTATACGGTACGTCCTACACCTATCAAATTTGCAACATACAAATGCTTGTAACTTTTTACTGGAGCGTCATAAAACCTTGAAATTTTGTAACAATAAAGTACTCGAGCCTCTTCTCAATTTAAGCTATCGCTCAAAGCTATGCTATCCTTGAGTCCCAAATCAAACACTGATAAAACTTCAAATGGCCCTAACTTCTGTACGGTACGTCCTACACCTATCAAAGTTGGCAACATACAAATGCTTGTAACTTTTTACTGGAGCGTCATAAAACCTTTAAATTTTGTAACAATAAAGACCTCGAGCCTCTTGTCAATTTAAGCTGTCGCTCAAAGCTATGCTACCCTTGGGTCCCAAATCAAACAATTATAAAACTTCAAATGACCCTAACTTCTATACGGTACGGCCTACACTTATCAAAGTATGTAGCATACAAATGCTTGTAACTTTTTACTGGAGCGTCATAAAACCTTGAAATTTTGTAACAATAAAGTACTCGAGCCTCTTGTCAATTTAAGTTATCGCTCAAAGCTATGCTAACCTTGAGTCCCAAATCAAACACTTGTAAAACTTCAAATGGCCCTAACTTCTATACGGTACGTCCTACACCTATCAAATTTGCAACATACAAATGCTTGTAACTTTTTACTGGAGCGTCATAAAACCTTGAAATTTTGTAACAATAAAGTACTCGAGCCTCTTCTCAATTTAAGTTATCGCTCAAAGCTATGCTACCCTTGAGTCCCAAATCAAACACTGATAAAATTTCAAATGGCCCTAACTTCTATACGGTACGTCCTACACATATCAAAGTTTGCAACATACAAATGCTTGTAACTTTTTACTGGAGCGTTAGAAAACCTTGAAATTTTGTAACAATAAAGACCTCGAGCCTCTTGTCAATTTAACCTATCGCTCAAAGCTATGCTACCCTTGATTCCCAAATCGAACAATGATAAAACTTCAAATGGCACTAACTTCTATACGGTATGTCCTAAACCTATCAAAGTTTGCCACATACAAATGCTTGTAACTTTTTATTGGAGCGTCATAAAACCTTGAAATTTTGTAGCAATAAAGTACTCGAGCCTCTTGCCAATTTAAGCAATCGCTCAGAGTTATGCTACCCTTGAGTCCCAAATCTAACACTGATAAAACTTCAAACGGCCCTAACTTCTATACGGTACGTAATACACCTATCAAAGTATGTAGCATACAAATGCTTGTAACTTTTTACTGGAGCGTCATAAAACCTTGAAATTTTCTAACAATAAAGTACTCGAGCCTCTTGCCAATTTAAGCTATCGCTCAAAGCTATGCTACCCTTGAGTCCCAAATCAAACACTGATAAAACTTCAAATGGCCCTAACTTCTGTACGGTACGTCCTACACCTATCAAAGTTGGCAACATACAAATGCTTGTAACTTTTTACTGGAGCGTCATAAAACCTTGAAATTTTGTAACAATAAAGACCTCGAGCCTCTTGTCAATTTAAGCTGTCGCTCAAAGCTATGCTACCCTTGGGTCCCAAATCAAACAATTATAAAACTTCAAATGACCCTAACTTCTATACGGTACGTCCTACACATATCAAAGTTTGCAACATACAAATGCTTGTAACTTTTTACTGGAGCGTCATAAAACCTTGAAATTTTGTAACAATAAAGTACTCGAGCCTCTTGTCAATTTAAGCTATCGCACAAAGCTATGCTACCCTTGAGTCCCAAATCAAACACTGCTAAAATTTCAAATGGCCCTAACTTCTATACGGTACGTCCTACACCTATCAAAGTTTGCAACATACAAATGCTTGTAACTTTTTACTGAAGCGTCATAAAACATTGAAATTTTGTAACAATAAAGTACTCGAGCCTCTTGTCAATTTAAGCTATCGCTCAAAGCTTTGCTACCCTTGAGTCCCAAATCAAACAATGATAAAATTTCAAATGGCCCTAACTTCTATACGGTACGTCCTACACTTATCAAAGTATGTAGCATACAAATGCTTATACCTTTTTACTGGAGCGTCATAAAACCTTGAAATTTTCTATCAATAAAGTACTCGAGCCTCTTTTCAATTTAAGTTATCGCTCAAAGCTATGCTAACCTTGAGTCCCAAATCAAACACTTGTAAAACTTCAAATGGCTTTAACTTCTATACGGTACGTCCTACACCTATCAAAGTTGGCAACATACAAATGCATGTAACTTTTTACTCGAGCGTCATAAAACCTTGAAATTCTGTAACAATAAAGTACTCGAGCCTCTTGTCAATTTAAGCTATCGCTCAAAGCTATGCTACCCTTGAGTCCCAAATCAAACACTGATAAAATTTCAAATGGCCCTAACTTCTATACGGTACGTCCTACAGCTATCAAAGTTTGCAACATACAAATGCTTGTAACATTTTACTGGAGCGTTATAAAACCTTGAAATTTTGTAACAATAAAGACCTCGAGCATCTTGTCAATTTAACCTATCGCTCAAAGCTATGCTACCCTTGACTCCCAAATCGAACAATGATAAAACTTCAAATGGCCCTAACTTCTATATGGTATGTCCTAAACTTATCAAAGTTTGCCACATAAAAATGCTTGTAACTTTTTATTGGAGCGTCATAAAACCTTGAAATTTTGTAGTAATAAAGTACTCGAGCCTCTTGCCAATTTAAGCTATCGCTCAAAGCTATGCTACCCTTGAGTCCCAAATCAAACACTGATAAAACTTCAAATGGCCCTAACTTCTATACGGTACGTAATACACCTATCAAAGTATGTAGCATACAAATGCTTGTAAATTTTTACTGGAGCGTCATAAAACCTTGAAATTTTGTAACAATAAAGTACTCGAGCCTCTTGTCAATTTAAGCTATCGCACAAAGCTATGCTACCCTTGAGTCCCAAATCAAACACTGCTAAAATTTCAAATGGCCCTAACTTCTATACGGTACGTCCTACACCTATCAAAGTTTGCAACATACAAATGCTTGTAACTTTTTACTGAAGCGTCATAAAACATTGAAATTTTGTAACAATAAAGTACTCGAGCCTCTTGTCAATTTAAGCTATCGCTCAAAGCTTTGCTACCCTTGAGTCCCAAATCGAACAATGATAAAATTTCAAATTTCCCTAACTTCTATACGGTACGTCCTACACCTATCAACGTATGTAGCATACAAATGCATGTAACTTTTTACTGGAGCGTCATAAAATCTTGAAATTTTGTAACAATAAAGACCTCGAGCCTCTTGTCAATTTAAGCTGTCGCTCAAAGCTATGCTACCCTTGAGTCCCAAATCAAACACTGATAAAACTTCAAATGGCCCTAACTTCTATAAGGTACGTCCTACACCTATCAAAGTATGTAACATACAAATGCTTGTAACTTTTTACTGGAGCGTCATAAAACCTTGAAATTTTGTAACAATACAGTACTCGAGCCTCTTGTCAATTTAAGCTATCGCTAAAAGCTATGCTAACCTTGAGTCCCAAATCAAACACTTATAAAACTTCAATTGGCCCTAACTTCTGTACGGAACGTCCTACACCTATCAAAGTTGGCAACATACAAGTGCTTGTAACTTTTTACTGGAGCGTCATAAAACCTTGAAATTTTGTAACAATAAAGTACTCGAGCCTCTTGTCAATTTAAGCTATCGCACAAAGCTATGCTACCCTTGAGTTCCAAATCAAACACTGATAAAATTTCAAATGGCCCTAACTTATGTACGGTACGTCCTACAGCTATCAAAGTTTGCAACATACAAATGCTTGTAACTTTTTACTGGAGCGTTATAAAATCTTGAAATTTTGTAACAATAAAGACCTCAAGCATCTTGTCAATTTAACCTATCGCTCAAAGCTATGCTACCCTTGAGTCCCAAATCGAACAATGATAAAACTTCAAATGGCCCTAACTTCTATACGGTACGTCCTACACCTATCAAAGTTAGCAACATACAAATGCTTGTAACTTTTTACTGGAGCGTCATAAAACCTGGAAATTTTGTAACAATAAAGTACTCGAGCCTCTTCTCAATTTAAGCTATCGCTCAAAGCTATGCTACCCTTGAGTCCCAAATCAAACACTGATAAAACTTCAAATGACCGCAACTTCTATACGGTACGTCCTACACCTATCAAAGTTTGCAACATACAAATGCTTGTAACTTTTTACTCGAGCGTCATAAAACCTTGAAATTTTGTAACAATATAGTACTCGAGCCTCTTGTCAATTTAAGCTATCGCACAAAGCTATGGTACCCTTGAGTCCCAAATCAAACAGTGCTAAAATTTCAAATGGCCCTAACTTCTATACGGTACGTCCTACACCTATCAAATTTGCAACATACAAATGCTTGTAACTTTTTACTGGAGCGTCATAAAACCTTGAAATTTTGTAACAATAAAGTACTCGAGCCTCTTCTCAATTTAAGCTATCGCTCAAAGCTATGCTACCCTTGAGTCCCAAATCAAACACTGATAAAATTTCAAATGGCCCTAACTTCTGTACGGTACGTCCTACACCTATCAAAGTTGGCAACATACAAATGCTTGTAACATTTTACTGGAGCGTCATAAAACCTTGAAATTTTGTAACAATAAAGACCTCGAGCCTCTTGTCAATTTAAGCTGTCTCTCAAAGCTATGCTACCCTTGGGTCCCAAATCAAACAATTATAAAACTTCAAATGACCCTAACTTATATACGGTACGTCCTACACATATCAAAGTTTGCAACATACAAATGCTTGTAACTTTTTACTGGAGCGTCATAAAACCTTGAAATTTTGTAACAATAAAGTGCTCGAGCCTCTTGTCAATTTAAGCTATCGCACAAAGCTATGCTACCCTTGAGTCCCAAATCAAACACTGCTAAAATTTCAAATGGCCCTAACTTCTATACGGTACGTCCTACACCTATCAAAGTTTGCAACATACAAATGCTTGTAACTTTTTACTGAAGCGGCATAAAACATTGAAATTTTGTAACAATAAAGTACTCGAGCCTCTTGTCAATTTAAGCTATCGCTCAAAGCTTTGCTACCCTTGAGTCCCAATTCGAACAATGATAAAATTTCAAATGGCCCTAACTTCTATACGGTACGTCCTACACTTATCAAAGTATGTAGCATACAAATGCTTGTAACTTTTTACTGGAGCGTCATAAAACCTTGAAATTTTCTAACAATAAAGTACTCGAGCCTCTTGTCAATTTAAGTTATCGCTCAAAGCTATGCTAACCTTGAGTCCCAAGTCAAACACTTGGAAAACTTCAAATGGCCCTAACTTCTATACGGTACGTCCTACACCTATCAAAGTTGGCAACATACAAATGTTTGTAACTTTTTACTCGAGCGTCATAACACCTTGAAATTCTGTAACAATAAAGTACTCGAGCCTCTTGTCAATTTAAGCTATCGCTCAAAGCTATGCTACCCTTGAGTGCCAAATCAAACACTGATAAAATTTCAAATGGCCCTAACTTCTATACGGTACGTCCTATAGCTATCAGAGTTTGCAACATACAAATGCTTGTAACTTTTTACTGGAGCGTTATAAAACCTTGAAATTTTGTAACAATAAAGACCGCGAGCCTCTTGCCAATTTAAGCTATCGCTCAAAGGTATGCTACCCTTGAGTCCCAAATCAAACACTGATAAAACCTCAAATGGCTCTAACTTCTATACGGTACGTCCTACACCTATCAAAGTTTGCAACATACAAATGCTTGTAACTTTTTACTCGAGCGTCATAAAACTTTGAAATTTTGTAACAATATAGTACTCGAGCCTCTTGTCAATTTAAGCTATTGCACAAAGCCATGGTACCCTTGGGTCCCAAATCAAACACTGCTAAAATTTCAAATGGCCCTAACTTCTATACGGTACGTCCTACACCTATCATATTTGCAACATACAAATGCTTGTAACTTTTTACTGGAGCGTCATAAAACCTTGAAATTTTGTAACAATAAAGTACTCGAGCCTCTTCTCAATTTAAGCTATCGCTCAAAGCTATGCTACCCTTCAGTCCCAAATCAAACACTGATAAAACTTCAAATGGCCCTAACTTCTGTACGGTACGTTATACACCTATCAAAGTTGGTAACATACAAATGCTTGTAACTTTTTACTGGAGCGTCATAAAACCTTGAAATTTTGTAACAATAAAGACCTCGAGCCTCTTGTCAATTTAAGCTGTCGCTCAAAGCTATGCTACCCTTGGGCCCCAAATCAAACAATTATAAAACTTCAAATGACCCTAACTTCTATACGGTACGTCCTACACATATCAAAGTTTGCAACATACAAATGCTTGTAACTTTTTACTGAAGCGTCATAAAACATTGAAATTTTGTAACAATAAAGTACTCGAGCCTCTTGTCAATTTAAGCTATCGCTCAAAGCGTTGCTACCCTTGAGTCCCAAATCGAACAATGATAAAATTTCAAATGGCCCTAACTTCTATACGGTACGTCCTACACTTATCAAAGTATGTAGCATACAGATGCTTGTAACATTTTACTGGAGCGTCATAAAACCTTGAAATTTTCTAACAATAAAGTACTCGAGCCTCTTGTCAATTTAAGTTATCGCTCAAAGCTATGCTAACCTTGAGTCCCAAATCAAACACTTGTAAAACTTCAAATGGCCCTAACTTCTATACGGTACGTCCTACACCTATCAAAGTTGGCAACATACAAATGCTTGTAACTTTTTACTCGAGCGTCATAAAACCTTGAAATTCTGTAAAAATAAAGTACTCGAGCCTCTTGTCAAATTTAAGCTATCGCTCAAAGCTATGCTACCCTTGAGTCCCAAATCACACACTGATAAAATTTCAAATGGCCCTAACTTCTATACGGTACGTCCTACAGCTATCAAAGTTTGCAACATACAAATGCTTGTAACTTTTTACTAGAGCGTTATAAAACCTTGAAATTTTGTAACAATAAAGACCTCGATCCTCTTGTCAATTTAACCTATCGCTCAAAGCTATGCTGCCCTTGAGTCCCAAATCGAACAATGATAAAACTTCAAATGGCCCTAACTTCTATACGGTATGTCCTAAGCCTATCAAAGTTTGCCACATACAAATGCTTGTAACTTTTTATTGGAGCGTCATAAAACCTTGAAATTTTATAGCAATAAAGTACTCGAGCGTCTTGCCAATTTAAGCTATCGCTCAAAGCTATGCTACCCTTGAGTCCCAAATCAAGCACTAATAAAACTTCAAATGGCCCTAATTTCTATACGGTACGTAATACACCTATCAAAGTATGTAGCATACAAATGCTTGTAACTTTTTACTGGAGCGTCATAAAACCTTAAAATTTTGTAACAATAAAGACCTCGAGCCTCTTGTCAATTTAAGCTGTCGCTCAAAGCTATGCTACCCTTGGGTCCCAAATCAAACAATGATAAAACTTCAAATAGCCCTAACTTCTATACGGTACGTCCTACACCTATCAAAGTTTGCAAAATACAAATGCTTCTAAGTTTTTACTGGAGCGTCATAAAACCTTGAAATTTTATAGCAATAAAGTACTCGAGTCTCTTGTCAATTTAAGCTATCGCACAAAGCTATACTACCCTTGAGTCCCAAATCAAACACTGGTACAATTTCAAATGGCCCTAACTTCTATACGGTACGTCCTACACCTATCAAAGTATGTAGCATACAAATGCTTGTCACTTTTTCCTGGAGCGTCATAAAACCTTGAAATTTTCTAACAATAAAGTACTCGAGCCTCTTGTCAATTTAAGCTATCGCTCAGGGCTATGCTAACCTTGATTCCCAAATCAAACACTTATAAAACTTCAAATAACCCTAACTTCTATACGGTATGTCCTACACCTCTCAAAGTTGGCAACATACAAATGCTTGTAAATTTTTACTGGAGCGTCATAAAACCTTGAAATTTTGTAACAATAAAGTACTCGAGCCTCTTGCCAATTTAAGCTATCGCTCAAAGCTATGCTACCCTTGAGTCCCAAATCAAACACTGATAAAACTTCAAATGGCCCTAACTTCTATACGGTACGTCCTACACCTATCAAAGTTTGGAACATACAAATGCTTGTAACTTTTTACTCGAGCGTCATAAAACCTTGAAATTTTGTAACAATATAGTACTCGAGCCTCTTGTCAATTTAAGCTATCGCACAAAGCTATGGTACCCTTGAGTCCCAAATCAAACACTGCTAAAATTTCAAATGGCCCTAACTTCTATACGGAACGTCCTACACCTATCAAATTTGCAACATACAAATGCTTGTAACTTTTTACTGGAGCGTCATAAAACCTTGAAATTTTGCAACAATAAAGTACTCGAGCCTCTTCTCAATTTAAGCTATCGCTCATAGCTATGCTACCCTTGAGTCCCAAATCAAACACTGATAAATCTTCAAATGGCCCTAACTTCTGTACGGTACGTCCTACACCTATCAAAGTTGGCAACATACAAATGCTTGTAACTTTTTACTGGAGCGTCATAAAACCTTGAAATTTTGTAACAATAAAGACCTCGAGCCTCTTGTCAATTTAAGCTGTCGCTCAAAACTATGCTAACCTTGGGTCCCAAATCAAACAATTATAAAACTTCAAATGACCATAACTTCTATACGGTACGTCCTACACATATCAAAGTTTGCAACATACAAATGCTTGTAACTTTTTACTGGAGCGTCATAAAACCTTGAAATTTTGTAACAATAAAGTACTCGAGCCTCTTGTCAATTTAAGCTATCGCACAAAGCTATGGTACCCTTGAGTCCCAAATCAAACACTGCTAAAATTTCAAATGGCCCTAACTTCTATACGGAACGTCCTACACCTATCAAATTTGCAACATACAAATGCTTGTAACTTTTTACTGGAGCGTCATAAAACCTTGAAATTTTGCAACAATAAAGTACTCGAGCCTCTTCTCAATTTAATCTATCGCTCATAGCTATGCTACCCTTGAGTCCCAAATCAAACACTGATAAAACTTCAAATGGCCCTAACTTCTGTACGGTACGTCCTACACCTATCAAAGTTTGCAATAAAACATTGAAATTTTGTAACAATAAAGTACTCGAGCCTCTTGTCAATTTAAGCTATCGCTCAAAGCTATGCCACCCTTGAGTCCCAAAACAAACAATGATAAAACTTCAAATGGCCCTAACTTCTATACGGTACGTCCTACACCTATCAAAGTATATAACATACAAATGCTTGTAACTTTTTACTGGAGCGTCATAAAACCTTGAAATTTTGTAACAATAAAGTACTCGAGCCTCTTGTCAATTTAAGCTATCGCTCAAAGCTATGCTAACCTTGAGTCCCAAATCAAACACTTATAAAATTTCAAATGGCCCTAACTTCTATACGGTACGTCCTACACCTATCAAAGTTTCCAACATACAAATGCTTGTAACTTTTTACTCGAGCGTCATAAAACCTTGAAATTTTGTAACAATATAGTACTCGAGCCTCTTGTCAATTTAAGCTATCGCACAAAGCTATGCTACCCTTGAGTCCCAAATCAAACACTGATAAAACTTCACATGGCCCTAACTTCTATACGGTACGTCCTACACTTATCAAAGTATGTAACATACAAATGCTTGTAACTTTTTACTGGAGCGTCATAAAACCTTGAAATTTTGTAACAATAAAGTACTCGAGCCTCTTGTCAATTTAAGCTATCGCTCAAAGCTATGCTAACCTTGAGTCCCAAATCAAACACTTATAAAATTTCAAATGGCCCTAACTTCTATACGGTACGTCCTACACCTATCAAAGTTGGCAATATACAAATGCTTGTAACTTTTTACTGGAGCGTCATAAAACCTTGAAAATTTGTAACAATAAAGTACTCGAGCCTCTTGTCAATTTAAGCTATCGCACAAAGCTATGCTACCCTTGAGTCCCAAATCAAACACTGCTAATATTTCAAATGGCCCTAACTTCTATACGGTACGTCCTACACCTATCAAATTTGCAACATACAAATGCTTGTAACTTTTTACTGGAGCGTCATAAAACCTTGAAATTTTCTAACAATAAAGTACTCGAGCCTCTTGTCAATTTAAGCTATCGCTCAAAGTTATGCTAACCTTGAGTCCAAAATCAAACACTTATAAAACTTCAAATGGCCCTAACTTCTATACGGTATGTCCTACACCTATCAAAGTTGGCACCATACAAATGCTTGTAACTTTTTACTGGAGCGTCATAAAACCTTGAAATTTTGTAACAATAAAGACCTCGAGCCTCTTGTCAATTTAAGCTGTCGCTCAAAGCTATGCTACCCTTGGGTCCCAAATCAAACAATGATAAAACTTCAAATAGCCCTAACTTCTATACGGTACGTCCACACCTATCAAAGTTTGCAACATACAAATGCTTCTAACTTTTTACTGGAGCGTCATAAAACCTTGAAATTTTGTAGCAATAAAGTACTCGAGCCTCTTGTCAATTTAAGCTATCGCACAAAGCTATTCTACCCTTGAGTCCCAAATCAAACACTGCTAAAATTTCAAATGGCCCTAACTTCTATACGGTACGTCCTACACCTATCAAAGTTTGCAGCATACAAATGCTTGTAACTTTTTACTGAAGCGTCATAAAACTTTGAAATTTTGTAATAATAAAGTACTCGAGCCTCTTGTCAATTTAAGCTATCGCTCAAAGCTTTGCTACCCTTGAGTCCCAAATCGAACAATGATAAAATTTCAATTGGCCCTAACTTCTATACGGTACGTAATATACCTATCAAAGTATGTAGCATACAAATGCTTGTAACTTTTTACTGGAGCGTCATAAAACCTTGAAATTTTCTAACAATAAAGTACTCGAGCCTCTTGTCAATTTAAGTGATCGCTCAAAGCTATGCTAACCTTGAGTCCAAATCAAACACTTGTAAAACTTCAAATGGCCCTAACTTCTATACGGTACGTCCTACACCTATCAAAGTTGGCAAGATACAAATGCTTGTAACTTTTTACTCGAGCGTCATGAAACCTTGAAATTCTGTAACAATAAAGTACTCGAGCCTCTTGTCAATTTAAGCTATCGCTCAAAGCTATGCTACCCTTGAGTCCCAATTCAAACACTGATAAAATTTCAAATGGCCCTAACTTCTATACGGTACGTCCTACAGCTATCAAAGTTTGCAACATACAAATGCTTGTAACTTTTTATTGGAGCGTCATAAAATCTTGAAATTTTGTAGCAATAAAGTACTCGAGCCTCTTGCCAATTTAAGCTATCGCTCAAAGCTATGCTACCCTTGAGTCCCAAATCAAACACTGATAAAACTTCAAATGGCCCTAACTTCTATACGGTACGTAATATACCTATCAAAGTATGTAGCATACAAATGCTTGTAACTTTTTACTGGAGCGTCATAAAACCTTGAAATTTTCTAACAATAAAGTACTCGAGCCTCTTGTCAATTTAAGCTATCGCTCAAAGCTATGCTAACCTTGAGTCCCAAATCAAACACTTATAAAACTTCAAATGGCCCTAACTTCTATACGGTACGTCCTAAACCTATCAAAGTTTGCAACATACAAATGCTTGTAACTTTTTATTGGAGCGTCATAAATCCTTGAAATTTTGTAACAATAAAGTACTCGAGCCTCTTGCCAATTTAAGCTATCGCTCAAAGCTATGCTACCCTTGAGGCCCAAATCAAACACTGATAAAACTTCAAATGGCCCTAACTTATATAAGGTACGTCCTACACCTATCAAAGTATGTAACATACAAATGCTTGTAACTTTTTACTGGAGCGTCATAAAACCTTGAAATTTTGTAACAATACAGTACTCGAGCCTCTTGTCAATTTAAGCTATCGCTAAAAGCTATGCTAACCTTGAGTCCCAAATCAAACACTTATAAAACTTCAATTGGCCCTAACTTCTATATGGTACGTCCTACAGCTATCAAAGTTTGCAACATACAAATGCTTGTAACTTTTTACTGGAGCGTTATAAAACCTTGAAATTTTGTAACAATAAAGACCTCGAGCCTCTTGTCAATTTAACCTATCGCTCAAAGCTATGCTACCCTTGAGTCCCAAATCGAACAATGATAAAACTTCAAATGGAACTAGCTTCTTTACGGTACGTCCTAAACCTATCAAAGTTTGCCACATACAAATGCTTGTAACTTTTTATTGGAACGTCATAAAACCTTGAAATTTTCTAGCAATAAAGTACTCGAGCCTCTTGCCAATTTAAGCTATCGCTCAAAGCTATGCTACCCTTGAGTCCCAAATCAAACACTGATAAAACTTCAAATGGCCCTAACTTCTATACGGTACGTCCTACACCTATCAAAGTATGTAACAATAAATGCTTGTAACTTTTTACTGGAGCGTCATAAAACCTTGAAATTTTCTAACAATAAAGTACTCGAGCCTCTTGTCAATTTAAGCTATCGGTCAAGGCTATGCTAACCTTGATTCGCAAATCAAACACTTATAAAACTTCAAATGGCCCTAAGTTCTATACGGTATGTCCTACACCTATCAAAGTATGTAACAATAAATGCTTGTAAATTTTTACTGCAGCGTCATAAAACCTTGAAATTTTGTAACAATATAGTACTCGAGCCTCTTGTCAATTTAAGCTATCGCACAAAGCTATGGTACCCTTGAGTCCCAAATCAAACACTGCTAAAATTTCAAATGGCCCTAACTTCTATACGGTACGTCCTACACCTATCAAATTTGCAACATACAAATGCTTGTAACTTTTTACTGGAGCGTCATAAACCCTTGAAATTTTGTAACAATAAAGTACTCGAGCCTCTTCTCAATTTAAGATATCGCTCAAAGCTATGCTACCCTTGAGTCCCAAATCAAACACTGATAAAACTTCAAATGACCCTAACTTCTGTACGGTACGTCCTACACCTATCAAAGTTGGCAACATACAAATGCTTGTAACTTTTTACTGGTGCGTCATAAAACCTTGAAATTTTGTAACAATAAAGACCTCGAGCCACTTGTCAATTTAAGCTGTCGCTCAAAGCTATGCTACCCTTGGGTCCCAAATCCAACAATTATAAAACTTCAAATGACCCTAACTTCTGTACGGTACGTCCTACACATATCAAAGTTTGCAACATACAAATGCTTGTAACTTTTTACTGGAGCGTCATAAAACCTTGAAATTTTGTAACAATAAAGTACTCGAGCCTCTTGTCAATTTAAGCTATCGCACAAAGCTATGCTACCCTTGAGTCCCAAATCAAACACTGCTAATATTTCAAATGGCCCTAACTTCTATACGGTACGTCCTACACCTATCAAAGTTTGCAACATACAAATGCTTGTAACTTTTTACTGAAGCGTCATAAAACATTGAAATTTTGTAACAATAAAATACTCGAGCCTCTTGTCAATTTAAGCTATCGCTCAAATCTTTGCTACCCTTGAGTCCCAAATCGAACAATGATAAAATTTCAAATGGCCCTAACTTCTATACGGTACGTCCTACACTTATCAAAGTATGTAGCATACAAATGCTTGTAACTTTTTACTGGAGCGTCATAAAACCTTGAAATTTTCTAACAATAAAGTACTCGAGCCTCTTGTCAATTTAAGCTATCGGTCAAGGCTATGCTAACCTTGATTCGCAAATCAAACACTTATAAAACTTCAAATGGCCCTAAGTTCTATACGGTATGTCCTACACCTATCAAAGTATGTAACAATAAATGCTTGTAAATTTTTACTGGAGCGTCATAAAACCTTGAAATTTTGTAACAATATAGTACTCGAGCCTCTTGTCAATTTAAGCTATCGCACAAAGCTATGGTACCCTTGAGTCCCAAATCAAACACTGCTAAAATTTCAAATGGCCCTAACTTCTATACGGTACGTCCTACACCTATCAAATTTGCAACATACAAATGCTTGTAACTTTTTACTGGAGCGTCATAAACCCTTGAAATTTTGTAACAATAAAGTACTCGAGCCTCTTCTCAATTTAAGATATCGCTCAAAGCTATGCTACCCTTGAGTCCCAAATCAAACACTGATAAAACTTCAAATGACCCTAACTTCTGTACGGTACGTCCTACACCTATCAAAGTTGGCAACATACAAATGCTTGTAACTTTTTACTGGTGCGTCATAAAACCTTGAAATTTTGTAACAATAAAGACCTCGAGCCACTTGTCAATTTAAGCTGTCGCTCAAATCTATGCTACCCTTGGGTCCCAAATCCAACAATTATAAAACTTCAAATGACCCTAACTTCTATACGGTACGTCCTACACATATCAAAGTTTGCAACATACAAATGCTTGTAACTTTTTACTGGAGCGTCATAAAACCTTGAAATTTTGTAACAATAAAGTACTCGAGCCTCTTGTCAATTTAAGCTATCGCACAAAGCTATGCTACCCTTGAGTCCCAAATCAAACACTGCTAATATTTCAAATGGCCCTAACTTCTATACGGTACGTCCTACACCTATCAAAGTTTGCAACATACAAATGCTTGTAACTTTTTACTGAAGCGTCATAAAACATTGAAATTTTGTAACAATAAAATACTCGAGCCTCTTGTCAATTTAAGCTATCGCTCAAAGCTTTGCTACCCTTGAGTCCCAAATCGAACAATGATAAAATTTCAAATGGCCCTAACTTCTATACGGTACGTCCTACACTTATCAAAGTATGTAGCATACAAATGCTTGTAACTTTTTACTGGAGCGTCATAAAACCTTGAAATTTTCTAACAATAAAGTACTCGAGCCTCTTTTCAATTTAAGTTATCGCTCAAAGCTATGCTAACCTTGAGTCCCAAATCAAACACTTGTAAAACTTCAAATGGCCCTAACTTCTATACGGTACGTCCTACACCTATCAAAGTTAGCAACATACAAATGCTTGTAACTTTTTATTGGAACGTCATAAAACCTTGAAATTTTCTAGCAATAAAGTACTCGAGCCTCTTGCCAATTTAAGCTATCGCTCAAAGCTATGCTACCCTTGAGTCCCAAATCAAACACTGATAAAACTTCAAATGGCCCTAACTTCTATACGGTACGTCCTACACCTATCAAAGTATGTAACAATAAATGCTTGTAACTTTTTACTGGAGCGTCATAAAACCTTGAAATTTTGTAACAATAAAGTACTCGAGCCTCTTGTCAATTTAAGCTATCGCTCAAAGCTATGCTAACCTTGAGTCCCAAATCAAACACTTATAAAACTTCAAATGGCCCTAACTTCTATACGGTACGTCCTACACCTATCAAAGTTGGCAACATACAAATGCTTGTAACTTTACGGGAGCGTCATAAAACCTTGAAATTTTGCAACAATAAAGACCTCGAGCCTCTTGTCAATTTAAGCTGTCGCTCAAAGCTATGCTACCCTTGGGTCCCAAATCAAACAATTATAAAAATTTAAATGACCCTAACTTCTACACATATCAAAGTTTGCAACATATAAATGCTTGTAACTTTTTACTGGAGCGTCATAAAACCTTGAAATTTTGTAACAATAAAGTACTCGAGCCTCTTGTCAATTTAAGCTATCGCACAAAGTTATGCTACCCTTGAGTCCCAAATCAAACACTGCTAAAATTTCAAATGGTCCTAACTTCTATACGGTACGTCCTACACCTATCAAAGTTAGCAACATACAAATGCTTGTAACTTTTTACTGGAGCGTCATAAAACCTTGAAATTTTGTAACAATAAAGTACTCGAGCCTCTTCTCAATTTAAGCTATCGCTCAAAGCTCTGCTACCCTTGAGTCCCAAATCAAACACTGATAAAACTTCAAATGACCCTAACTTCTATACGGTACGTAATACACCTATCAAAGTATGTAGCATACAAATGCTTGTAACTTTTTACTGGAGCGTCATAAAACCTTGAAATTTTCTAACAATAAAGTACTCGAGCCTCTTGTCAATTTAAGATATCGCTCAAAGCTATGCTAACCTTGAGTCCCAAATCAAACACTTATAAAACTTCAAATGGCCCTAACTTCTATACGGTATGTCCTACAGCTATCAAAGTTGGCAACATACAAATGCTTGTAACTTTTTACTGGAGCGTCATAAAACCTTGAAATTTTGTAACAATAAAGACCTCGAGCTTCTTGTCAATTTAAGCTGTCGCTCAAAGCTATGCTACCCTTGGGTCCCAAATCAAACAATGATAAAACTTCAAATAGCCCTAACTTCTATACGGTACGTCCTATACATATCAAAGTTTGCAACATACAAATGCTTCTAACTTTTTACTGGAGCGTCATAAAACCTTGAAATTTTGTAGCAATAAAGTACTCGACCCTCTTGTCAATTTAAGCTATCGCACAAAGCTATACTACCCTTGAGTCCCAAATCAAACACTGCTAAAATTTCAAATGGCCCTAACTTCTATACGGTATGTCCTACACCTATCAAAGTTGGCAACATACAAATGCTTGTAAATTTTTACTGAAGCGTCATAAAACCTTGAAATTTTGTAACAATAAAGACTTCGAGCCTCTTGTCAATTTAAGCTGTCGCTCAAAGCTATGCTACCCTTGGGTCCCAAATCAAACAATGATAAAACTTCAAATAGCCCTAACTTCTATACGGTATGTCCTACACCTATCAAAGTTGGCAACATACAAATGATTGTAACTTTTTACTGGAGCCTCATAAAACCTTGAAATTTTGTAACAATAAAGTCCTCGAGCCTCTTGTCAATTTAAGCTGTCGCTCAAAGCTATGCTACCCTTGGGTCCCAAATCAAACAATGATAAAACTTCAAATAGCCCTAACTTCTATACGGTACGTCCTACACCTATCAAAGTTTGCAACATACAAATGCTTCTAACTTTTTACTGGAGCGTCATAAAACCTTGACATTTTGTAGCAATAAAGTACTCGAGCCTCTTGTCAATTTAAGCTATCGCTCAAAGCTGTGCTAACCTTGAGTCCCAAATCAAACACTTATAAAACTTCAAATGGCCCTAACTTCTATACGGTATGTCCTACACCTATCAAAGTTGGCAACATACAAATGCTTGTAAATTTTTACTGGAGCGTCATAAAACCTTGAAATTTTGTAACAATAAAGTACTCGAGCCCCTTGTCAATTTAAGCTATCGCTAAAAGCTATGCTAACCTTGAGTCCCAAATCAAACACTTATAAAACTTCAATTGGCCCTAACTTATATACGGTATGTCCTACACCTATCAAAGTTGGCAACATACAAATGCTTGTAAATTTTTACTGAAGCGTCATAAAACCTTGAAATTTTTTTACAATAAAGACCTCGAGCCTCTTGTCAATTTAAGTTATCGCTCAAAGCTATGCTACCCTTGAGTCCCAAATCAAACACTGATAAAACTTCAAATGGCCCTAACTTCTATAAGGTACGTCCTACACCTATCAAAGTATGTAACATACAAATGCTTGTAACTTTTTACTGGAGCGTCATAAAACCTTGAAATTTTGTGACAATACAGTACTCGAGCCTCTTGTCAATTTAAGCTATCGCTAAAAGCTATGCTAACCTTGAGTCCCAAATAAAACACTTATAAAACTTCAATTGGCCCTAACTTCTATACGGTACGTCCTACACCTATCAAAGTTGGCAACATACAAATGCTTGTAACTTTTTACTAAAGCGTCATAAAACCTTGAAATTTTGTAACAATAAAGTACTCGAGCCTCTTGTCAATTTAAGCTATCGCTCAAAGCTTTGCTAGCCTTGAGTCCCAAATCAAACACTGATAAAACTTCAAATGGCCCTAACTTCTGTAAGGTACGTCCTACACCTATCAAAGTATGTAACATACAAATGCTTGTAACTTTTTACTGGAGCGTCATAAAACCTTGAAATTTTGTGACAATACAGTACTCGAGCCTCTTGTCAATTTAAGCTATCGCTAAAAGCTATGCTAACCTTGAGTCCCAAATCAAACACTTATAAAACTTCAATTGGCCCTAACTTCTATACGGTACGTCCTACACCTATCAAAGTATGTAGCATACAAATGCTTGTAACTTTTTACTGGAGCGTCATAAAACCTTGAAATTTTCTAACAATAAAGTACTCGAGCCTCTTGCCAATTTAAGCTATCGCTCAAAGCTATGCTAACCTTGAGTCCCAAATCAAATACTTATAAAACTTCATATGGCCCTTACTTCTATACAATATGTCCTACACCTATCAAAGTTGGCAACATACAAATGCTTGTAACTT
The DNA here is from genome assembly GCA_920105625.2 of Clusia tigrina. NCBI lineage: Eukaryota > Metazoa > Arthropoda > Insecta > Diptera > Clusiidae > Clusia > Clusia tigrina. The sequence continues at coordinate 85,314 of CAKKTE020000412.1, read as the reverse complement.
TTTACTGGAGCGTCATAAAAACTTGAAATTTTGTAACAATAAAGACCTCGAGCCTCTTGTCAATTTAAGCTGTCACTCAAAGCTATGCTACCCTTGGGTCCCAAATCAAACAATGATAAAACTTCAAATAGCCCTAACTTCTATACGGTACGTCCTACACCTATCAAAGTTTGCAACATACAAATGCTTGTAACATTTTACTGGAGCGTTATAAAACCTTGAAATTATGTAACAATAAAGACCTCGAGCTTCTTGTCAATTTAAACTATCGCTCAAAGCTATGCTACCCTTGAGTCCCAAATCGAACAATGATAAAACTTCAAATGGCCCTAACTTCTATACGGTATGTCCTACAGCTATCAAAGTTGGCAACATACAAATGCTTGTAAATTTTTACTGAAGCGTCATAAAACCTTGAAATTTTGTAACAATAAAGACCTCCAGCCTCTTGCCAATTTAAGCTATCGCTCAAAGCTATGCTACCCTTGAGTCCCAAATCAAACACTGATAAAATTTCAAATGGCCCTAACTTCTATACGGTACGTCCTACATCTATCAAAGTTTGCAACATACAAATGCTTGTAACTTGTTACTGGAGCGTTATAAAACCTTGAAATTTTGTCACAATAAAGACCTCGAGCCTCTTGTCAATTTAAACTATCGCTCAAAGCTATGCTACCCTTGAGTCCCAAATGGAACAGTGATAAAACTTCAAATCGCCCTAACTTCTATACGGTACATCCTACACCTATCAAAGTTTGCAACATACAAATGCTTGTAACTTTTTACTGAAGCGTCATAAAATCTTGAAATTTTGTAACAATAAAGTACACGAGCCTTTTGTCAATTTAAGCTATCGCTCAAAGCTTTGCTACCCTTGAGTCAAAAATCAAACACTGATAAAACTTCAAATGGCCCTAACTTCAATACGGTACGTCCTAAACCTATCAAAGTTTGCAACATACAAATGCTTGTAACTTTTTATTGAAGCGTCATAAAACCTTGAAACTTTGTAGCAATAAAGTACTCGATCCTCTTGCCAATTTAAGCTATCGCTCAAAGCTATGCTACCCTTGAGTCCCAAATCAAACACTGATAAAACTTCAAATGGCCCTAACTTCTATACGTACGTCCTACACCTATCAAAGTATGTAACATACAAATGCTTGTAACTTTTTACTGGAGCGTCATAAAACCTTGAAATTTTGTAACAATAAAGTACTCGAGCCTCTTGTCAATTTAAACTATCGCTCAAAGCTATGCTACCCTTGAGTCCCAAATCGAACAATGATAAAACTTCAAATGGCCCTAACTTCTATACGGTACGTCCTAAACCTATCAAATTTTGCCACATACAAATGCTTGTAACTTTTTATTGGAGCGTCATAAAACCTTGAAATTTTGTAGCAATAAAGTACTCGAGCCTCTTGCCAATTTAAGCTATCGCTCAAAGCTATGCTACCCAAATTGAACAATCATAAAACTTCAAATGGACCTAACTTCTAAACGCTACGTCCTACACCTATCAAAGTTTGCAACATACAAATGCTTGTAACTTTTTACTGGAGCGTCATAAAACCTTGAAATTTTGTAACAATAAAGTACTCGAGCCTCTTCTCAATTTAAGCTATCGCTCAAAGCTATGCTACCCTTGAGTCAAAAATCAAACACTGATAAAACTTCAAATGGCCCTAACTTCTATACGGTACGTCCTAAAGCTATCAAAGTTTGCAACATACAAATGCTTGTAACTTTTTAATGAAGCGTCATAAAATCTTGAAATTTTGTAACAATAAAGTACACGAGCCTCTTGTCAATTTAAGCTATCGCTCAAAGCTTTGCTACCCTTGAGTCAAAAATCAAACACTGATAAAACTTCAAATGGCCCTAACTTCTATACTGTACGTCCTAAAGCTATCAAAGTTTGCAACATACAAATGCTTGTAACTTTTTATTGAAGCGTCATAAAACCTTGAAATTTTGTAAGAATAAAGTACTCGAGCCTCTTGCCAATTTAAGCTATCGCTCAAAGCTATGCTACCCTTGAGTCCCAAATCAAACACTGATAAAACTTCAAATGGCCCTAACTTATATGCGTACGTCCTACACCTATCAAAGTATGTAACATACAAATGCTTGTAACTTTTTACTGGAGCGTCATAAAACCTTGAAATTTTGTAACAATAAAGTACTCGAGCCTCTTGTCAATTTAAGCTATCGCTCAAAGCTATGCTAACCTTGAGTCCTAAATCAAACACTTATAAAACTTCAAATGGCCCTAACTTCTATACGGTACGTCCTACACCTATCAAAGTTGGCAACATACAAATGCTTGTAACTTTTTACTGGAGCGTCATAAAACCTTGAAATTTTGTAACAATAAAGTACTCGAGCCTCTTGTCAATTTAAGCTATCGCTCAAAGCTATGCTACCCTTGAGTCCCAAATCAAACACTGATAAAACTTCAAATGGCCCTAACTTCTGTACGGTACGTCCTACACCTATCAAAGTTTGCAACATACAAATGCTTGTAACTTTTTACTGGAGCGTCATAAAACTTTGAAATTTTGTAACAATAAAGACCTCGAGCCTCTTGTCAATTTAAGCTGTCGCTCAAAGCTATGCTACCCTTGGGTCCCAAATCAAACAATTCTAAAACTTCAAATGGCCCTAACTTCTATACGGTACGTCCTACACCTATCAAAGTTCGCTTGTAACTTTTTACTGGAGCGCCATAAAACCTTGAAATTTTGTAACAATAAATTACTCGAGCCTCTTGTCAATTTAAGCTATCGCACAAAGCTATGCTACCCTTGAGTCCCAAATCAAACACTGATAAAACTTCACATGGCCCTAACTTCTGTACGGTACGTCCTCCACCTATCAAAGTTTGCAACATACAAATGCTTGTAACTTTTTACTGGAGCGTCATAAAACCTTGAAATTTTGTAACAATAAAGACCTCGAGCCTCTTGTCAATTTCAGCTATCGCTCAAAGCTATGCTACCCTTGAGTCCCAAATCAAACACTGATAAAACTTCAAATGGCCCTAACTTCTATACGGTACGTCCTACACCTATCAAAGTATGTAGCATACAAATGCTTGTAACTTTTTACTGGAGCGTCATAAAACCTTGAAATTTTCTAACAATAAAGTACTCGAGCCTCTTGTCAATTTAAGCTATCGCTCAAAGCTATGCTACCCTTGAGTCCCAAATCGAACAATCATAAAACTTCAAATGGCCCTAACTTCTATACGGTACGTCCTACACCTATCAAAGTTTGCAACATACAAATGCTTGTAACTTTTTACTGGAGCGTCATAAAACCTTGAAATTTTGTAACAATAAAGTACTCGAGCCTCTTCTCAATTTAAGCTATCGCTCAAAGCTATGCTACCCTTGAGTCAAAAATCAAACACTGATAAAACTTCAAATGGCCCTAACTTCTATACGGTACGTCCTAAAGCTATCAAAGTTTGCAACATACAAATGCTTGTAACTTTTTAATGAAGCGTCATAAAATCTTGAAATTTTGTAACAATAAAGTACACGAGCCTCTTGTCAATTTAAGCTATCGCTCAAAGCTTTGCTACCCTTGAGTCAAAAATCAAACACTGATAAAACTTCAAATGTCCCTAACTTCTATACTGTACGTCCTAAAGCTATCAAAGTTTGCAACATACAAATGCTTGTAACTTTTTATTGAAGCGTCATAAAACCTTGAAATTTTGTAAGAATAAAGTACTCGAGCCTCTTGCCAATTTAAGCTATCGCTCAAAGCTATGCTACCCTTGAGTCCCAAATCAAACACTGATAAAACTTCAAATGGCCCTAACTTATATGCGTACGTCCTACACCTATCAAAGTATGTAACATACAAATGCTTGTAACTTTTTACTGGAGCGTCATAAAACCTTGAAATTTTGTAACAATAAAGTACTCGAGCCTCTTGTCAATTTAAGCTATCGCTCAAAGCTATGCTAACCTTGAGTCCCAAATCAAACACTTATAAAACTTCAAATGGCCCTAACTTCTATACGGTACGTCCTACACCTATCAAAGTTGGCAACATACAAATGCTTGTAACTTTTTACTGGAGCGTCATAAAACCTTGAAATTTTGTAACAATAAAGTACTCGAGCCTCTTGTCAATTTAAGCTATCGCTTAAAGCTATGCTACCCTTGAGTCCCAAATCAAACACTGATAAAACTTCAAATGGCCCTAACTTCTGTACGGTACGTCCTACACCTATCAAAGTTTGCAACATACAAATGCTTGTAACTTTTTACTGGAGCGTCATAAAACTTTGAAATTTTGTAACAATAAAGACCTCGAGCCTCTTGTCAATTTAAGCTGTCGCTCAAAGCTATGCTACCCTTGGGTCCCAAATCAAACAATTATAAAACTTCAAATGGCCCTAACTTCTATACGGTACGTCCTACACCTATCAAAGTTCGCTTGTAACTTTTTACTGGAGCGTCATAAAACCTTGAAATTTTGTAACAATAAATTACTCGAGCCTCTTGTCAATTTAAGCTATCGCACAAAGCTATGCTACCCTTGAGTCCCAAATCAGACACTGATAAAACTTCACATGGCCCTAACTTCTGTACGGTACGTCCTCCACCTATCAAAGTTTGCAACATACAAATGCTTGTAACTTTTTACTGGAGCGTCATAAAACCTTGAAATTTTGTAACAATAAAGACCTCGAGCCTCTTGTCAATTTCAGCTGTCGCTCAAAGCTATGCTACCCTTGGGTCCCAAATCAAACAATTATAAAACTTCAAATGGCCCTAACTTCTATACGGTACGTCCTACACCTATCAAAGTTAGCTTGTAACTTTTTACTGGAGCGTCATAAAACCTTGAAATTTTGTAACAATAAATTACTCGAGCCTCTTGTCAATTTAAGCTATCGCACAAAGCTATGCTACCCTTGAGTCCCAAATCAAACACTGATAAAACTTCACATGGCCCTAACTTCTATACGGTACGTCCTACACTTATCAAAGTATGTAACATACAAATGCTTGTAACTTTTTACTGGAGCGTCATAAAGCCTTGAAATTTTGTAACAATAAAGTACTCGAGCCTCTTGTCAATTTAAGCTATCGCTCAAAGCTATGCTAACCTTGAGTCCTAAATCAAACACTTATAAAACTTCAAATGGCCCTAACTTCTATACGGTACGTCCTACACCTATCAAAGTTGGCAATATACAAATGCTTGTAACTTTTTACTGGAGCGTCATAAAACCTTGAAATTTTGTAACAATAAAGTACTCGAGCCTCTTGTCAATTTAAGCTATCGCTCAAAGCTATGCTACCCTTGAGTCCCAAATCGAATAATGATAAAACTTCAAATGGCCCTAACTTCTATACGAGACGTCCTAAACCTATCAAAGTTTGCCACATACAAATGCTGGTAACTTTTTATTGGAGCGTCGTAAAACCTTGAAATTTTGTAGCAATAAAGTACTCGAGCCTCTTGCCAATTTAAGCTATCGCTCAAAGCTATGCTACCCTTGAGTCCCAAATCAAACACTGATAAAACTTCAAATGGCCCTAACTTCTATACGGTACGTCCTACACCTATCAAAGTATGTAGCATACAAATGCTTGTAACTTTTTACTGGAGCGTCATAAAACCTTGAAATTTTCTAACAATAAAGTACTCGAGCCTCTTGTCAATTTAAGCTATCGCTCAAAGCTATGCTACCCTTGAGTCCCAAATCGAACAATCATAAAACTTCAAATGGCCCTAACTTCTATACGGTACGTCCTACACCTATCAAAGTTTGCAACATACAAATGCTTGTAACTTTTTACTGGAGCGTCATAAAACCTTGAAATTTTGTAACAATAAAGTATTCGAGCTTCTTGTCAATTTAAGCTGTCGCTCAAAGCTATGCTACCCTTGGGTCCCAAATCAAACAATTATAAAACTTCAAATGGCCCTAACTTCTATACGGTACGTCCTACACCTATCAAAGTTTGCAACATACAAATGCTTGTAACTTTTTACTGCAGCGTCATAAAACCTTGAAATTTTGTAACAATAAAGACCTCGAGCCTCTTGTCAATTTAAGCTGTCGCTCAAAGCTATGCTACCCTTGGGTCCCAAATCAAACAATTATAAAACTTCAAATGGCCCTAACTTCTATACGGTACGTCCTACACCTATCAAAGTTTGCAACATACAAATGCTAGTAACTTTTTACGGGAGCGTCATAAATTCTTGAAATTTTGTAACAATAAAGTACTCGAGCCTCTTGTCAATTTAAGCTATCGCTCAAAGCTATGCTACCCTTGAGTCCCAAATCAAACACTGATAAAACTTCAAATGGCGCTAACTTCTGTACGGTACGTCCTACACCTATCAAAGTTTGCAACATACAAATGCTTGTAAATTTTTACTGGAGCGTCATAAAACCTTGAAATTTTGTAACAATAAAGACCTCGAGCCTCTTGTCAATTTAAGCTGTCGCTCAAAGCTATGCTACCCTTGGATCCCAAATCAAACAATTATAAAACTTCAAATGGCCCTAACTTCTATACGGTACGCCCTACACCTATCAAAGTTCGCTTGTAACTTTTTACTGGAGCGTCATAAAACCTTTAAATTTTGTAACAATAAATTACTCGAGCCTCTTGTCAATTTAAGCTATCGCACAAAGCTATGCTACCCTTGAGTCCCAAATCAAAGACTGATAAAACTTCACATGGCCCTAACTTCTATACGGTACGTCCTACACCTATCAAAGTATGTAACATACAAATGCTTGTAACTTTTTACTGGAGCGTCATAAAACCTTGAAATTTTTTAACAATAAAGTACTCGAGCCTCTTGTCAATTTAAGCTATCGCTCAAAGCTATGCTAACCTTGGGTCCCAAATCAAACACTTATAAACTTCAAATGGCCCTACCTTCTATACGGTACGTCGTACACCTATCAAAGTTGGCAATATACAAATGCTTGTAACTTTTTACTGGAGCGTCATAAAACCTTGAAATTTTGTAACAATAAAATACTCGAGCCTCTTGTCAATTTAAGCTATCGCTCAAAGCTATGCTACCCTTGAGTCCCAAATCAAACACTGATAAAATTTCAAATGGCCCTAACTTCTATACGGTACGTCCTACAGCTATCAAAGTTTGCAACATACAAATGCTTGTAACTTTTTACTGGAGCGTTATAGAACCGTGAAATTTTGTAACAATAAAGACCTCGAGCCCCTTGTCAATTTAACTTATCGCTCAAAGCTATGCTACCCTTGAGTCCCAAATCGAACAATGAGAAAACTTCAAATTGCCCTAACTTCTATAAGGTACTTCCTACACCTACCAAATTTTGCAACATACAAATGCTTGTAACTTTTTACTGGAGCGTCATAAAACCTTGAAATTTTGTAACAATAAAGTACTCGAGCCTCTTCTCAATTTAAGCTATCGCTCAAAGCTATGCTACCCTTGAGTCCCAAATCAAACACTGATAAAACTTCAAATGGCCGTAACTTCTATACGGTACGTCCTACACCTATCAAAGTTTGCAACATACAAATGCTTGTAACTTTTTACTCGAGCGTCATAAAACCTTCAAATTTTGTAACAATATAGTACTCGAGCCTCTTGTCAATTTAAGCTATCGCACAAAGCTATGCTACCCTTGAGTCCCAAATCAAACACTGATAAAACTTCACATGGCCCTAACTTCTATACGGTACGTCCTACACTTATCAAAGTATGTAACATACAAATGCTTGTAACTTTTGAATTTTGAACCTTGAAATTTTGTGACAATAAAGTACTCGAGCCTCTTGTCAATTGAAGCTATCGCACAAAGCTATGCTACCCTTGATTCCCACATCAAACACTGATAAAACTTCAAATTGCCCTAACTTCTATACGGTACTTCCTACACCTATCAAATTTTGCAACATACAAATGCTTGTAACTTTTTACTGGAGCGTCATAAAACCTTGAAACAATAAAGTACTCGAGCCTCTTCTCAATTTAAGCGATCGCTCAAAGCTATGCTACCCTTGAGTCGCAAATCAAACACTGATAAAACTTCAAATGGCCGTAACTTCTATACGGTATGTCCTACACCTATCAAAGTTTGCAACATACAAATGCTTGTAACTTCTTACTCGAGCGTCATAAAACCTTGAAATTTTGTAACAATATAGTACTCGAGCCTCTTGTCAATTGAAGCTATCGCACAAAGCTATGCTACCCTTGATTCCCACATCAACCACTGATTAAACTTCAAATGGCCGTAACTTCTATACGGTACGTCCTACACCTATCAAAGTTTGCAACATACAAATGCTTGTAACTTTTTACTCGAGCGTCATAAAACCTTGAAATTTTGTAACAATATAGTACTCAAGCCTCTTGTCAATTTAAGCTATCGCACAAAGCTATGCTACCGTTGAGTCACAAATCAAACACTGCTAAAATTTCAAATGGCCCTAACTTCTATACGGTACGTCCTACACCTATCAAAGTTTGCAACATACAAATGCTAGTAACTTTTTACTGGATCATCATAAAATCTTGAAATTTTGTAACTATAAAGGACACGAGCCTCTTGTCAATTTAAGCTGTCGCTCAAAGCTATGCTACCCTTGGGTCCCAAGTCAAACAATTATAAAACTTCAAATGGCCCTAACTTCTATACGGTACGTCCTACACCTATCAAAGTTCGCTTGTAACTTTTTACTGGAGCGTCATAAAACCTTGGAATTTTGTAACAATAAAGTACTCGAGCCTCTTCTCAATTTAAGCTATCGCTCAAAGCTATGCTACCCTTGAGTCCCAAATCAAACAATGATAAATCTTCACATGGCCCTAACTTCTATACGGTACGTCCTACACTTATCAAAGTATATAACATACAAATGCTTGTAACTTTTTACTGGAGCGTCATAAAACCTTGAAATTTTGTAACAATAAAGTACTCGAGCCGCTTGTCAATTTAAGCTATCGCTCAAAGCTATGCTAACCTTGAGTCCCAAATCAAACACTTATAAAATTTCAAATGGCCCTAACTTCTATACGGTACTTCCTACACCTATCAAAGTTTGCAACATACAAATGCTTGTAACTTTTTACTCGAGCGTCATAAAACCTTGAAATTTTGTAACAATATAGTACTCGAACCTCTTGTCAATTTAAGCTATCGCACAAAGCTATGCTACCCTTGAGTCCCAAATCAAACACTGATAAAACTTCAAATGGCGCTAACTTCTGTACGGTACGTCCTACACCTATCAAAGTTTGCAACGTACAAATGCTTGTAACTTTTTACTGGAGCGTCATAAAACCTTGAAATTTTGTAACAATATAGTACTCGAGCCTCTTGTCAATTTAAGCTATCGCACAAAGCTATGCTACCCTTGATTCCCATATCAAACACTGATAAAACTTCAAATGGCCGTAACTTCTATACGGTACGTCCTACACTTATCAAAGTATATAACATACAAATGCTTGTAACTTTTTACTGGAGCGTCATAAAACCTTGAAATTTTGTAACAATAAAGTACTCGAGCCTCTTCTCAATTTAAGCTATCGCTCAAAGCTATGCTACCCTTGAGTCCCAAATCAAACACTGATAAAACTTCAAATGGCCGTAACGTCTATACGGTACGTCCACACCTATCAAAGTTTGCAACATACAAATGCTTGTAACTTTTTACTCGAGCGTCATAAAACCTTGACATTCTGTAACAATATAGTACTCGAGCCTCTTGTCAATTTAAGCTATCGCACAAAGCTATGCTACCCTTGATTCCCACATCAAACACTGATAAAACTTCAAATGGCCGTAACTTCTATACGGTACGTCCTACACCTATCAAAGTTTGCAACATACAAATGCTTGTAACTTTTTACTGGAGCGTCATAAAACCTTGGAATTTTGTAACAATAAAGTACTCGAGCCTCTTCTCAATTTAAGCAATCGCTCAAAGCTATGCTACCCTTGAGTCCCAAATCAAACACTGATAAAACTTCAAATGGCCGTAACTTCTATACGGTACGTCCTACACCTATCAAAGTTTGCAACATACAAATGCTTGTAACTTTTTACTCGAGCGTCATAAAACCTTGAAATTTTGTAACAATATAGTACTCGAGCCTCTTGTCAATTTAAGCTATCGCACAAAGCTATGCTACCCTTGAGTCCCAAATCAAACACTGATAAAACTTCACATGGCCCTAACTTCTATACGGTACGTCCTACACTTATCAAAGTATGTAACATACAAATGCTTGTAACTTTTTACAGGAGCGTCATAAAACCTTGAAATTTTGTAACAATAAAGTACTCGAGCCTCTTGTCAATTTAAGCTATCGCTCAAAGCTATGCTACCCTTGAGTCCCAAATCAAACACTGATAAAACTTCACATGGCCCTAACTTCTATACGGTACGTCCTACACTTATCAAAGTATGTAACATACAAATGCTTGTAACTTTTTACTGGAGCGTCATAAAACCTTGAAATTTTGTAACAATATAGTACTCGAGCCTCTTGTCAATTTAAGCTATCGCACAAAGCTATGCTACCCTTGAGTCCCAAATCAAACACTGATAAAACTTCACATGGCCCTAACTTCTATACGGTACGTCCTACACTTATCAAAGTATGTAACATACAAATGCTTGTAACTTTTTACTGGAGCGTCATAAAACCTTGAAATTTTGTAACAATAAAGTACTCGAGCCTCTTCTCAATTTTAGCTATCGCTCAAAGCTATGCTAACCTTGAGTCCCAAATCAAACACTTATAAAATTTCAAATGGCCCTAACTTCTATACGCTACGTCCTACACCTATCAAAGTTGGCAATATACAAATGCTTGTAACTTTTTACTGGAGCGTCATAAAACCTTGAAATTTTGTAACAATAAAGTACTCGAGCCTCTTGTCAATTTAAGCAATCGTTCAAAGCTATGCTACCCTTGAGTCCCAAATCAAACACTGATAAAATTTCAAAAGGCCCTAACTTCTATACGGTACGTCCTACAGCTATCAAAGTTTGCAACATACAAATGCTTGTAACTTTTTACTGGAGCGTTATAAAACCGTGAAATTTTGTAACAATAAAGACCTCGACCCTCTTGTCAATTTAACTTATCGCTCAAAGCTATGCTACCCTTGAGTCCCAAATCGAACAATGATAAAACTTCAAATTGCCCTAACTTCTATACGGTACTTCCTACACCTATCAAATTTTGCAACATACAAATGCTTGTAACTTTTTACTGGAACGTCATAAAACCTTGAAATAATAAAGTACTCGAGCCTCTACTTAATTTAAGCGATCGCTCAAAGCTATGCTACCCTTGAGTCCCAAATCAAACACTGATAAAACTTCACATGGCCCTAACTTCTATACGGTGCGTCCTACACTTATCAAAGTATGTAACATACAAATGCTTGTAACTTTTTACTGGAGCGTCATAAAACCTTGAAATTTTGTAACAATAAAGTACTCGAGCCTCTTGTCAATTTCAGCTATCGCTCAAAGCTATGCTACCCTTGAGTCCCAAATCGAACAATGATAAAACTTCAAATGGCCCTAACTTCTATACGGTACGTCCTAAACCTATCCAAGTTTGCCACATACAAATGCTAGTAACTTTTTATTTTAGCGTCGTAAAACCTTGAAATTTTGTAGCAATAAAGTACTCGAGCCTCTTGCCAATTTAAGCTATCGCTCAAAGCTATGCTACCCTTGAGTCCCAAATCAAACACTGATAAAACTTCAAATGGCCCTAACTTCTATACGGTACGTCCTACACCTATCAAAGTATGTAGCATACAAATGCTTGTAACTTTTTACTGGAGCGTCATAAAACCTTGAAATTTTCTAACAATAAAGTACTCGAGCCTCTTGTCAATTTAAGCTATCGCTCAAAGCTATGCTACCCTTGAGTCCCAAATCGAACAATCATAAAACTTCAAATGGCCCTAACTTCTATACGGTACGTCCTACACCTATCAAAGTTTGCAACATACAAATGCTTGTAACTTTTTACTGGAGCGTCATAAAACCTTGAAATTTTGTAACAATAAAGTACTCGAGCCTCTTCTCAATTTAAGCTATCGCTCAAAGCTATGCTACCCTTGAGTCCCAAATCAAACACTGATAAAACTTCAAATGGCCGTAACTTCTATACGGTACGTCCTACAGCTATCAAAGTTTGCAACATACAAATGCTTGTAACTTTTTACTCGAGCGTCATAAAACCTTGAAATTTCGTAACAATATAGTATTCTAGCCTCTTGTCAATTTAAGCTATCGCGCAAAGCTATGCTACCCTTGAGTCCCAAATCAAATACTGCTAAAATTTTAAATGGCCCTAACTTCTATACGGTACGTCCTACACCTATCAAAGTTTGCAACATACAAATGCTAGTAACTTTTTACTGGAGCGTCATAAGATCTTGAAATTTTGTAACAATAAAGTACTCGAGCCTCTTGTCAATTTAAGCTATCGCTCAAAGCTATGCTACCCTTGAGTCCCAAATCAAACACTGCTAAAACTTCAAATGGCCCTAACTTATGTACGGTACGTCCTACACCTATCAAAGTTTGCAACATACAAATGCTTGTTGCTTTTTACTGCAGCGTCATAAAACCTTGAAATTTTGTAACAATAAAGACCTCGAGCCTCTTGTCAATTTAAGCTGTCGCTCAAAGCTATGCTACCCTTGGTTCCCAAATCAAACAATTATAAAACTTCAAATGGCCCTAACTTCTATACGGTACGTCCTAGACCTATCAAAGTTTGCAACATACAAATGCTAGTAACTTTTTACGGGAGCGTCATAAAATCTTGAAATTTTGTAACAATAAAGTACTCGAGCCTCTTGTCAATTTAAGCTATCGCTCAAAGCTATGCTACCCTTGAGTCCCAAATCGAACAATGATAAAACTTCAAATGGCCCTAACTTCTATACGGTACGTCCTAAACCTATCCAAGTTTGCCACATACAAATGCTAGTAACTTTTTATTTTAGCGTCGTAAAACCTTGAAATTTTGTAGCAATAAAGTACTCGAGCCTCTTGCCAATTTAAGCTATCGCTCAAAGCTATGCTACCCTTGAGTCCCAAATCAAACACTGATAAAACTTCAAATGGCCGTAACTTCTATACGGTACGTCCTACACCTATCAAAGTTTGCAACATACAAATGCTTGTAACTTTTTACTCGAGCGTCATAAAACCTTGAAATTTTGTAACAATATAGTACTCGAGCCTCTTGTCAATTTAAGCTATCGCTCAAAGCTATGCTACCCTTGAGTCCCAAATCAAACACTGATAAAACTTCAAATGGCCGTAACTTCTATACGGTACGTCCTACGGCTATCAAAGTTTGCAACATACAAATGCTTGTAACTTTTTACTCGAGCGTCATAAAACCTTGAAATTTTTTAACCATAAAGTACTCGAGCCTCTTGTCAATTTAAGCTATCGCTCAAAGCTATGCTACCCTTGAGTCCCAAATCAAACACTGATAAAATTTCAAATGGCCCTAACTTCTATACGGTACGTCCTACAGCTATCAAAGTTTGCAACATACAAATGCTTGTAACTTTTTACTGGAGCGTTATTGAACCGTGAAATTTTGTAACAATAAAGACCTCGAGCCTCTTGTCAATTTAACTTATCGCTCAAAGCTATGCTACCCTTGAGTCCCAAATCGAACAATGAGAAAACTTCAAATTGCCCTAACTTCTATACGGTACTTCCTACACCTATCAAATTTTGCAACATACAAATGCTTGTAACTTTTTACTGGAGCGTCATAAAACCTTGAAATTTTGTAACAATAAAGTACTCGAGCCTCTTCTCAATTTAAGCTATCGCTCAAAGCTATGCTACCCTTGAGTCCCAAATCAAACACTGATAAAACTTCAAATGGCCGTAACGTCTATACGGTACGTCGACACCTATCAAAGTTTGCAACATACAAATGCTTGTAACTTTTTACTGGAGCGTCATAAAACCTTGAAACAATAAAGTACTCGAGCATCTTCTCAATTTAAGCGATCGCTCAAAGCTATGCTACCATTGAGTCCCAAATCAAACACTGATAAAACTTCAAATGGCCGTAACTTCTATACGGTACGTCCTACACCTATCAAAGTTTGCAACATACAAATGCTTGTAACTTTTTACTCGAGCGTCATAAAACCTTGAAATTTTGTAACAATATAGTACTCGAGCCTCTTGTCAATTGAAGCTATCGCACAAAGCTATGCTACCCTTGATTCCCACATCAAACACTGATAAAACTTCAAATGGCCGTAACTTCTATACGGTACGTCCTACACCTATCAAAGTTTGCAACATACAAATGCTTGTAACTTTTTACTCGAGCGTCATAAAACCTTGAAATTTTGTAACAATATAGTACTCAAGCCTCTTGTCAATTTAAGCTATCGCACAAAGCTATGCTACCGTTGAGTCACAAATCAAACACTGCTAAAATTTCAAATGGCCCTAACTTCTATACGGTACGTCCTACACCTATCAAAGTTTGCAACATACAAATGCTAGTAACTTTTTACTGGAGCATCATAAAATCTTGAAATTTTGTAACTATAAAGGACACGAGCCTCTTGTCAATTTAAGCTGTCGCTCAAAGCTATGCTACCCTTGGTTCCCAAATCAAACAATTATAAAACTTCAAATGGCCCTAACTTCTATACGGTACGTCCTACACCTATCAAAGTTTGCAACATACAAATGCTAGTAACTTTTTACGGGAGCGTCATAAAATCTTGAAATTTTGTAACAATAAAGTACTCGAGCCTCTTGTCAATTTAAGCTATCGCTCAAAGCTATGCTACCCTTGAGTCCCAAATCGAACAATGATAAAACTTCAAATGGCCCTAACTTCTATACGGTACGTCCTAAACCTATCCAAGTTTGCCACATACAAATGCTAGTAACTTTTTATTTTAGCGTCGTAAAACCTTGAAATTTTGTAGCAATAAAGTACTCGAGCCTCTTGCCAATTTAAGCTATCGCTCAAAGCTATGCTACCCTTGAGTCCCAAATCAAACACTGATAAAACTTCAAATGGCCGTAACTTCTATACGGTACGTCCTACACCTATCAAAGTTTGCAACATACAAATGCTTGTAACTTTTTACTCGAGCGTCATAAAACCTTGAAATTTTGTAACAATATAGTACTCGAGCCTCTTGTCAATTTAAGCTATCGCTCAAAGCTATGCTACCCTTGAGTCCCAAATCAAACACTGATAAAACTTCAAATGGCCGTAACTTCTATACGGTACGTCCTACGGCTATCAAAGTTTGCAACATACAAATGCTTGTAACTTTTTACTCGAGCGTCATAAAACCTTGAAATTTTTTAACCATAAAGTACTCGAGCCTCTTGTCAATTTAAGCTATCGCTCAAAGCTATGCTACCCTTGAGTCCCAAATCAAACACTGATAAAATTTCAAATGGCCCTAACTTCTATACGGTACGTCCTACAGCTATCAAAGTTTGCAACATACAAATGCTTGTAACTTTTTACTGGAGCGTTATTGAACCGTGAAATTTTGTAACAATAAAGACCTCGAGCCTCTTGTCAATTTAACTTATCGCTCAAAGCTATGCTACCCTTGAGTCCCAAATCGAACAATGAGAAAACTTCAAATTGCCCTAACTTCTATACGGTACTTCCTACACCTATCAAATTTTGCAACATACAAATGCTTGTAACTTTTTACTGGAGCGTCATAAAACCTTGAAATTTTGTAACAATAAAGTACTCGAGCCTCTTCTCAATTTAAGCTATCGCTCAAAGCTATGCTACCCTTGAGTCCCAAATCAAACACTGATAAAACTTCAAATGGCCGTAACGTCTATACGGTACGTCGACACCTATCAAAGTTTGCAACATACAAATGCTTGTAACTTTTTACTGGAGCGTCATAAAACCTTGAAACAATAAAGTACTCGAGCATCTTCTCAATTTAAGCGATCGCTCAAAGCTATGCTACCATTGAGTCCCAAATCAAACACTGATAAAACTTCAAATGGCCGTAACTTCTATACGGTACGTCCTACACCTATCAAAGTTTGCAACATACAAATGCTTGTAACTTTTTACTCGAGCGTCATAAAACCTTGAAATTTTGTAACAATATAGTACTCGAGCCTCTTGTCAATTGAAGCTATCGCACAAAGCTATGCTACCCTTGATTCCCACATCAAACACTGATAAAACTTCAAATGGCCGTAACTTCTATACGGTACGTCCTACACCTATCAAAGTTTGCAACATACAAATGCTTGTAACTTTTTACTCGAGCGTCATAAAACCTTGAAATTTTGTAACAATATAGTACTCAAGCCTCTTGTCAATTTAAGCTATCGCACAAAGCTATGCTACCGTTGAGTCACAAATCAAACACTGCTAAAATTTCAAATGGCCCTAACTTCTATACGGTACGTCCTACACCTATCAAAGTTTGCAACATACAAATGCTAGTAACTTTTTACTGGAGCATCATAAAATCTTGAAATTTTGTAACTATAAAGGACACGAGCCTCTTGTCAATTTAAGCTGTCGCTCAAAGCTATGCTACCCTTGGGTCCCAAATCAAACAATTATAAAACTTCAAATGGCCCTAACTTCTATACGGTACGTCACACACCTATCAAAGTTCGCTTGTAACTTTTTACTGGAGCGTCATAAAACCTTGAAATTTTGTAACAATAAAGTACTCGAGCCTCTTCTCAATTTAAGCTATCGCTCAAAGCTATGCTACCCTTGAGTCCCAAATCAAACACTGATAAAACTTCAAATGGCCGTAACTTCTATACGGTACGTCCTACACCTATCAAAGTTTGCAACATACAAATGCTTGTAACTTTTTACTCGAGCGTCATAAAACTTTCAAATTTTGTAACAATATAGTACTCAAGCCTCTTGTCAATTTAAGCTATCGCACAAAGCTATGCTACCCTTGAGTCCCAAATCAAACACTGATAAAACTTCACATGGCCCTAACTTCTATACGGTACGTCCTACACTTATCAAAGTATGTAACATACAAATGCTTGTAACTTTTTACTGGAGCGTTATAGAACCGTGAAATTTTGTAACAATAAAGACCTCGAGCCACTTGTCAATTTAACTTATCGCTCAAAGTTATGCTACCCTTGAGTCCCAAATCGAACAATGAGAAAACTTCAAATTGCCCTAACATCTCTACGGTACTTCCAACACCTATCAAATTTTGCAACATACAAATGCTTGTAACTTTTTACTGGAGCGTCATAAAACCTTGAAATTTTGTAACAATAAAGTACTCGAGCCTCTTCTCAATTTAAGCTATCGATCAAAGCTATGCTACCCTTGAGTCCCAAATCAAACACTGATAAAACTTCAAATGGCCGTAACGTCTATACGGTACGTCGACACCTATCAAAGTTTGCAACATACAAATGCTTGTAACTTTTTACTGGAGCGTCATAAAACCTTGAAACAATAAAGTACTCGAGCATCTTCTCAATTTAAGCGATCGCTCAAAGCTATGCTACCATTGAGTCCCAAATCAAACACTGATAAAACTTCAAATGGCCGTAACTTCTATACGGTACGTCCTACACCTATCAAAGTTTGCAACATACAAATGCTTGTAACTTTTTACTCGAGCGTCATAAAACCTTGAAATTTTGTAACAATATAGTACTCGAGCCTCTTGTCAATTGAAGCTATCGCACAAAGCTATGCTACCCTTGATTCCCACATCAAACACTGATAAAACTTCAAATGGCCGTAACTTCTATACGGTACGTCCTACACCTATCAAAGTTTGCAACATACAAATGCTTGTAACTTTTTACTCGAGCGTCATAAAACCTTGAAATTTTGTAACAATATAGTACTCAAGCCTCTTGTCAATTTAAGCTATCGCACAAAGCTATGCTACCGTTGAGTCACAAATCAAACACTGCTAAAATTTCAAATGGCCCTAACTTCTATACGGTACGTCCTACACCTATCAAAGTTTGCAACATACAAATGCTTGTAACTTTTTACTCGAGCGTCATAAAACCTTGAAATTTTGTAACAATATAGTACTCGAGCCTCTTGTCAATTTAAGCTATCGCACAAAGCTATGCTACCCTTGAGTCCCAAATCAAACACTGATAAAACTTCACATGGCCCTAACTTCTATACGGTACGTCCTACACTTATCAAAGTATGTAACATACAAATGCTTGTAACTTTTTACAGGAGCGTCATAAAACCTTGAAATTTTGTAACAATAAAGTACTCGAGCCTCTTGTCAATTTAAGCTATCGCTCAAAGCTATGCTACCCTTGAGTCCCAAATCAAACACTGATAAAACTTCACATGGCCCTAACTTCTATACGGTACGTCCTACACTTATCAAAGTATGTAACATACAAATGCTTGTAACTTTTTACTGGAGCGTCATAAAACCTTGAAATTTTGTAACAATATAGTACTCGAGCCTCTTGTCAATTTAAGCTATCGCACAAAGCTATGCTACCCTTGAGTCCCAAATCAAACACTGATAAAACTTCACATGGCCCTAACTTCTATACGGTACGTCCTACACTTATCAAAGTATGTAACATACAAATGCTTGTAACTTTTTACTGGAGCGTCATAAAACCTTGAAATTTTGTAACAATAAAGTACTCGAGCCTCTTGTCAATTTAAGCTATCGCTCAAAGCTATGCTAACCTTGAGTCCCAAATCAAACACTGATAAAACTTCACATGGCCCTAACTTCTATACGGTACGTCCTACACTTATCAAAGTATGTAACATACAAATGCTTGTAACTTTTTACTGGAGCGTCATAAAACCTTGAAATTTTGTAACAATATAGTACTCGAGCCTCTTGTCAATTTAAGCTATCGCACAAAGCTATGCTACCCTTGAGTCCCAAATCAAACACTGATAAAACTTCACATGGCCCTAACTTCTATACGGTACGTCCTACACTTATCAAAGTATGTAACATACAAATGCTTGTAACTTTTTACTGGAGCGTCATAAAACCTTGAAATTTTGTAACAATAAAGTACTCGAGCCTCTTGTCAATTTAAGCTATCGCTCAAAGCTATGCTAACCTTGAGTCCCAAATCAAACACTTATAAAATTTCAAATGGCCCTAACTTCTATACGCTACGTCCGACACCTATCAAAGTTGGCAATATACAAATGCTTGTAACTTTTTACTGGAGTGTCATAAAACCTTGAAATTTTGTAACAATAAAGTACTCGAGCCTCTTGTCAATTTAAGCAATCGTTCAAAGCTATGCTACCCTTGAGTCCCAAATCAAACACTGATAAAATTTCAAAAGGCCCTAACTTCTATACGGTACGTCCTACAGCTATCAAAGTTTGCAACATACAAATGCTTGTAACTTTTTACTGGAGCGTTATAAAACCGTGAAATTTTGTAACAATAAAGACCTCGACCCTCTTGTCAATTTAACTTATCGCTCAAAGCTATGCTACCCTTGAGTCCCAAATCGAACAATGATAAAACTTCAAATTGCCCTAACTTCTATACGGTACTTCCTACACCTATCAAATTTTGCAACATACAAATGCTTGTAACTTTTTACTGGAGCGTCATAAAACCTTGAAATAATAAAGTACTCGAGCCTCTTCTCAATTTAAGCGATCGCTCAAAGCTATGCTACCCTTGAGTCCCAAATCAAACGCTGATAAAACTTCAAATGGCCGTAACTTCTATACGGTACGTCCTACACCTATCAAAGTTTGCAACATACAAATGCTTGTAACTTTTTACTCGAGCGTCATAAAACCTTGAAATTTTGTAACAATATAGTACTCGAGCCTCTTGTCAATTGAAGCTATCGCACAAAGCTATGCTACCCTTGATTCCCACATCAAACACTGATAAAACTTCAAATGGCCGTAACTTCTATACGGTACGTCCTACACCTATCAAAGTTTGCAACATACAAATGCTTGTAACTTTTTACTCGAGCGTCATAAAACCTTGAAATTTTGTAACAATATAGTACTCAAGCCTCTTGTCAATTTAAGCTATCGCACAAAGCTATGCTACCGTTGAGTCACAAATCAAACACTGCTAAAATTTCAAATGGCCCTAACTTCTATACGGTACGTCCTACACCTATCAAAGTTTGCAACATACAAATGCTAGTAACTTTTTACTGGAGCATCATAAAATCTTGAAATTTTGTAACTATAAAGGACACGAGCCTCTTGTCAATTTAAGCTGTCGATCAAAGCTATGCTACGCTTGAGTCCCAAATCAAACAATTATAAAACTTCAAATGGCCCTAACTTCTATACGGTACGTCCTACACCTATCAAAGTTCGCTTGTAACTTTTTACTGGAGCGTCATAAAACCTTGAAATTTTGTAACAATAAAGTACTCGAGCCTCTTCTCAATTTAAGCTATCGCTCAAAGCTATGCTACCCTTGAGTCCCAAATCAAACACTGATAAAACTTCACATGGCCCTAACTTCTATACGGTACGTCCTACACTTATCAAAGTATATAACATACAAATGCTTGTAACTTTTTACTGGAGCGTCATAAAACCTTGAAATTTTGTAACAATAAAGTACTCGAGCCTCTTGTCAATTTAAGCTATCGCTCAAGCTATGCTAACCTTGAGTCCCAAATCAAACACTTATAAAATTTCAAATAGCCCTAACTTCTATACGGTACGTCCTACACCTATCAAAGTTTGCAACATACAAATGCTTGTAACTTTTTACTCGAGCGTCATAAAACCTTGAAATTTTGTAACAATATAGTACTCGAGCCTCTTGTCAATTTAAGCTATCGCACAAAGCTATGCTACCCTTGAGTCCCAAATCAAACACTGATAAAACTTCACATGGCCCTAACTTCTATACGGTACGTCCTACACTTATCAAAGTATGTAACATACAAATGCTTGTAACTTTTTACTGGAGCGTCATAAAACCTTGAAATTTTGTAACAATAAAGTACTCGAGCCTCTTGTCAATTTAAGCTATCGCTCAAAGCTATGCTAATCTTGAGTCCCAAATCAAACACTTATAAAATTTCAAATGGCCCTAACTTCTATACGGTACGTCCTACACCTATCAAAGTTGGCAATATACAAATGCTTGTAACTTTTTACTGGAGCGTCATAAAACCTTGAAATTTTGTAACAATAAAGTACTCGAGCCTCTTGTCAATTTAAGCTATCGTTCAAAGCTATGCTACCCTTGAGTCCCAAATCAAACACTGATAAAATTTCAAAAGGCCCTAACTTCTATATGGTACGTCCTACAGCTATCAAAGTTTGCAACATACAAATGCTTGTAACTTTTTAATGGAGCGTTATAAAACCGTGAAATTTTGTAACAATAAAGACCTCGACCCTCTTGTCAATTTAACTTATCGCTCAAAGCTATGCTACCCTTGAGTCCCAAATCGAACAATGATAAAACTTCAAATTGCCCTAACTTCTATACGGTACTTCCTACACCTATCAAATTTTGCAACATACAAATGCTTGTAACTTTTTACTGGAACGTCATAAAAACTTGAAATAATAAAGTACTCGAGCCTCTATTTAATTTAAGCGATCGCTCAAAGCTATGCTACCCTTGAGTCCCAAATCAAACACTGATAAAACTTCACATGGCCCTAACTTCTATACGGTGCGTCCTACACTTATCAAAGTATGTAACATACAAATGCTTGTAACTTTTTACTGGAGCGTCATAAAACCTTGAAATTTTGTAACAATAAAGTACTCGAGCCTCTTGTCAATTTCAGCTATCGCTCAAAGCTATGCTACCCTTGAGTCCCAAATCGAACAATGATAAAACTTCAAATGGCCCTAACTTCTATACGGTACGTCCTAAACCTATCCAAGTTTGCCACATACAAATGCTAGTAACTTTTTATTTTAGCGTCGTAAAACCTTGAAATTTTGTAGCAATAAAGTACTCGAGCCTCTTGCCAATTTAAGCTATCGCTCAAAGCTATGCTACCCTTGAGTCCCAAATCGAACAATCATAAAACTTCAAATGGCCCTAACTTCTATACGGTACGTCCTACACCTATCAAAGTATGTAGCATACAAATGCTTGTAACTTTTTACTGGAGCGTCATAAAACCTTGAAATTTTCTAACAATAAAGTACTCGAGCCTCTTGTCAATTTAAGCTATCGCTCAAAGCTATGCTACCCTTGAGTCCCAAATCGAACAATCATAAAACTTCAAATGGCCCTAACTTCTATACGGTACGTCCTACACCTATCAAAGTTTGCAACATACAAATGCTTGTAACTTTTTACTGGAGCGTCATAAAACCTTGAAATTTTGTAACAATAAAGTACTCGAGCCTCTTCTCAATTTAAGCTATCGCTCAAAGCTATGCTACCCTTGAGTCCCAAATCAAACACTGATAAAACTTCAAATGGCCGTAACTTCTATACGGTACGTCCTACAGCTATCAAAGTTTGCAAAATACAAATGCTTGTAACTTTTTACTCGAGCGTCATAAAACCTTGAAATTTCGTAACAATATAGTATTCTAGCCTCTTGTCAATTTAAGCTATCGCGCAAAGCTATGCTACCCTTGAGTCCCAAATCAAATACTGCTAAAATTTTAAATGGCCCTAACTTCTATACGGTACGTCCTACACCTATCAAAGTTTGCAACATACAAATGCTAGTAACTTTTTACTGGAGCGTCATAAGATCTTGAAATTTTGTAACAATAAAGTACTCGAGCCTCTTGTCAATTTAAGCTATCGCTCAAAGCTATGCTACCCTTGAGTCCCAAATCAAACACTGCTAAAACTTCAAATGGCCCTAACTTATGTACGGTACGTCCTACACCTATCAAAGTTTGCAACATACTAATGCTTGTTGCTTTTTACTGCAGCGTCATAAAACCTTGAAATTTTGTAACAATAAAGACCTCGAGCCTCTTGTCAATTTAAGCTGTCGCTCAAAGCTATGCTACCCTTGGTTCCCAAATCAAACAATTATAAAACTTCAAATGGCCCTAACTTCTATACGGTACGTCCTAGACCTATCAAAGTTTGCAACATACAAATGCTAGTAACTTTTTACGGGAGCGTCATAAAATCTTGAAATTTTGTAACAATAAAGTACTCGAGCCTCTTGTCAATTTAAGCTATCGCTCAAAGCTATGCTACCCTTGAGTCCCAAATCGAACAATGATAAAACTTCAAATGGCCCTAACTTCTATACGGTACGTCCTAAACCTATCCAAGTTTGCCACATACAAATGCTAGTAACTTTTTATTTTAGCGTCGTAAAACCTTGAAATTTTGTAGCAATAAAGTAATCGAGCCTCTTGCCAATTTAAGCTATCGCTCAAAGCTATGCTACCCTTGAGTCCCAAATCAAACACTGATAAAACTTCAAATGGCCGTAACTTCTATACGGTACGTCCTACACCTATCAAAGTTTGCAACATACAAATGCTTGTAACTTTTTACTCGAGCGTCATAAAACCTTGAAATTTTGTAACAATATAGTACTCGAGCCTCTTGTCAATTTAAGCTGTCGCTCAAAGCTCTGCTACCCTTGGGTCCCAAATCAAACAATTATAAAACTTCAAATGGCCCTAACTTCTATACGGTACGTCCTACACCTATCAAAGTTCGCTTGTAACTTTTTACTGGAGCGTCATAAAACCTTGAAATTTTGTAACAATAAATTACTCGAGCCTCTTGTCAATTTAAGCTATCGCACAAAGCTATGCTACCCTTGAGTCCCAAATCAAACACTGATAAAACTTCACATGGCCCTAACTTCTATACGGTGCGTCCTACACTTATCAAAGTATGTAACATACAAATGCTTGTAACTTTTTACTGGAGCGTCATAAAACCTTGAAATTTTGTAACAATAAAGTACTCGAGCCTCTTGTCAATTTCAGCTATCGCTCAAAGCTATGCTACCCTTGAGTCCCAAATCGAACTATGATAAAACTTCAAATGGCCCTAACTTCTATACGGTACGTCGTAAACCTATCCAAGTTTCCCACATACAAATGCTAGTAACTTTTTATTTTAGCGTCGTAAAACCTTGAAATTTTGTAGCAATAAAGTACTCGAGCCTCTTGCCAATTTAAGCTATCGCTCAGAGCTATGCTACCCTTGAGTCCCAAATCAAACACTGATAAAACTTCAAATGGCCCTAACTTCTATACGGTACGTCCTACACCTATCAAAGTATGTAGCATACAAATGCTTGTAACTTTTTACTGGAGCGTCATAAAACCTTGAAATTTTCTAACAATAAAGTACTCGAGCCTCTTGTCAATTTAAGCTATCGCTCAAAGCTATGCTACCCTTGAGTCCCAAATCGAACAATCATAAAACTTCAAATGGCCCTAACTTCTATACGGTACGTCCTACACCTATCAAAGTTTGCAACATACAAATGCTAGTAACTTTTTACTGGAGCATCATAAAATCTTGAAATTTTGTAACTATAAAGGACACGAGCCTCTTGTCAATTTAAGCTGTCGCTCAAAGCTATGCTACCCTTGGGTCCCAAATCAAACAATTATAAAACTTCAAATGGCCCTAACTTCTATACGGTACGTCATACACCTATCAAAGTTCGCTTGTAACTTTTTACTGGAGCGTCATAAAACCTTGAAATTTTGTAACAATAAAGTACTCGAGCCTCTTCTCAATTTAAGCTATCGCTCAAAGCTATGCTACCCTTGAGTCCCAAATCAAACACTGATAAAACTTCAAATGGCCGTAACTTCTATACGGTACGTCCTACACCTATCAAAGTTTGCAACATACAAATGCTTGTAACTTTTTACTCGAGCGTCATAAAACTTTCAAATTTTGTAACAATATAGTACTCAAGCCTCTTGTCAATTTAAGCTATCGCACAAAGCTATGCTACCCTTGAGTCCCAAATCAAACACTGATAAAACTTCACATGGCCCTAACTTCTATACGGTACGTCCTACACTTATCAAAGTATGTAACATACAAATGCTTGTAACTTTTTACTGGAGCGTTATAGAACCGTGAAATTTTGTAACAATAAAGACCTCGAGCCACTTGTCAATTTAACTTATCGCTCAAAGCTATGCTACCCTTGAGTCCCAAATCGAACAATGAGAAAACTTCAAATTGCCCTAACATCTCTACGGTACTTCCAACACCTATCAAATTTTGCAACATACAAATGCTTGTAACTTTTTACTGGAGCGTCATAAAACCTTGAAATTTTGTAACAATAAAGTACTCGAGCCTCTTCTCAATTTAAGCTATCGATCAAAGCTATGCTACCCTTGAGTCCCAAATCAAACACTGATAAAACTTCAAATGGCCGTAACGTCTATACGGTACGTCGACAGCTATCAAAGTTTGCAACATACAAATGCTTGTAACTTTTTACTGGAGCGTCATAAAACCTTGAAACAATAAAGTACTCGAGCCTCTTCTCAATTTAAGCGATCGCTCAAAGCTATGCTACCATTGAGTCCCAAATCAAACACTGATAAAACTTCAAATGGCCGTAACTTCTATACGGTACGTCCTACACCTATCAAAGTTTGCAACATACAAATGCTTGTAACTTTTTACTCGAGCGTCATAAAACCTTGAAATTTTGTAACAATATAGTACTCGAGCCTCTTGTCAATTGAAGCTATCGCACAAAGCTATGCTACCCTTGATTCCCACATCAAACACTGATAAAACTTCAAATGGCCGTAACTTCTATACGGTACGTCCTACACCTATCAAAGTTTGCAACATACAAATGCTTGTAACTTTTTACTCGAGCGTCATAAAACTTTCAAATTTTGTAACAATATAGTACTCAAGCCTCTTGTCAATTTAAGCTATCGCACAAAGCTATGCTACCCTTGAGTCCCAAATCAAACACTGATAAAACTTCACATGGCCCTAACTTCTATACGGTACGTCCTACACTTATCAAAGTATGTAACATACAAATGCTTGTAACTTTTTACTGGAGCGTTATAGAACCGTGAAATTTTGTAACAATAAAGACCTCGAGCCACTTGTCAATTTAACTTATCGCTCAAAGCTATGCTACCCTTGAGTCCCAAATCGAACAATGAGAAAACTTCAAATTGCCCTAACTTCTCTACGGTACTTCCTACACCTATCAAATTTTGCAACATACAAATGCTTGTAACTTTTTACTGGAGCGTCATAAAACCTTGAAATTTTGTAACAATAAAGTACTCGAGCCTCTTCTCAATTTAAGCTATCGATCAAAGCTATGTTACCCTTGAGTCCCAAATCAAACACTGATAAAACTTCAAATGGCCGTAACGTCTATACGGTACGTCTACACCTATCAAAGTTTGCAACATACAAATGCTTGTAACTTTTTACTCGAGCGTCATAAAACCTTGACATTTTGTAACAATATAGTACTCGAGCCTCTTGTCAATTTAAGCTATCGCACAAAGCTATGCTACCCTTGATTCCCACATCAAACACTGATAAAACTTCAAATGGCCGTAACTTCTATACGGTACGTCCTACACCTATCAAAGTTTGCAACATACAAATGCTTGTAACTTTTTACTGGAGCGTCATAAAACCTTGAAATTTTGTAACAATAAAGTACTCGAGCCTCTTCTCAATTTAAGCTATCGCTCAAAGCTATGCTACCCTTGAGTCCCAAATCAAACACTGATAAAACTTCAAATGGCCGTAACTTCTATACGGTACGTCCTACACCTATCAAAGTTTGCAACATACAAATGCTTGTAACTTTTTACTCGAGCGTCATAAAACCTTGAAATTTTGTAACAATATAGTACTCGAGCCTCTTGTCAATTTAAGCTATCGCACAAAGCTATGCTACCCTTGAGTCCCAAATCAAACACTGATAAAACTTCACATGGCCCTAACTTCTATACGGTACGTCCTACACTTATCAAAGTATGTAACATACAAATGCTTGTAACTTTTTACTGGAGCGTCATAAAACCTTGAAATTTTGTAACAATAAAGTACTCGAGCCTCTTGTCAATTTAAGCTATCGCTCAAAGCTATGCTAACCTTGAGTCCCAAATCAAACACTTATAAAATTTCAAATGGCCCTAACTTCTATACGGTACGTCCTACACCTATCAAAGTTGGCAATATACAAATGCTTGTAACTTTTTACTGGAGCGTCATAAAACCTTGAAATTTTGTAACAATAAAGTACTCGAGCTTCTTGTCAATTTAAGCTATCGCTCAAAGCTATGCTACCCTTGAGTCCCAAATCAAACACTGATAAAATTTCAAATGGCCCTAACTTCTATACGGTACGTCCTACAGCTATCAAAGTTTGCAGCATACAAATGCTTGTAACTTTTTCTGGAGCGTTATAAAACCGTGAAATTTTGTAACAATAAAGACCTCGACCCTCTTGTCAATTTAAGCTATCGCACAAAGCTATGCTACCCTTGAGTCCCAAATCAAACACTGATAAAACTTCACATGGCCCTAACTTCTATACGGTACGTCCTACACTTATCAAAGTATGTAACATACAAATGCTTGTAACTTTTTACTGGAGCGTTATAGAACCGTGAAATTTTGTAACAATAAAGACCTCGAGCCACTTGTCAATTTAACTTATCGCTCAAAGCTATGCTACCCTTGAGTCCCAAATCGAACAATGAGAAAACTTCAAATTGCCCTAACATCTCTACGGTACTTCCAACACCTATCAAATTTTGCAACATACAAATGCTTGTAACTTTTTACTGGAGCGTCATAAAACCTTGAAATTTTGTAACAATAAAGTACTCGAGCCTCTTCTCAATTTAAGCTATCGATCAAAGCTATGCTACCCTTGAGTCCCAAATCAAACACTGATAAAACTTCAAATGGCCGTAACGTCTATACGGTACGTCGACACCTATCAAAGTTTGCAACATACAAATGCTTGTAACTTTTTACTGGAGCGTCATAAAACCTTGAAACAATAAAGTACTCGAGCCTCTTCTCAATTTAAGCGATCGCTCAAAGCTATGCTACCCTTGAGTCCCAAATCAAACACTGATAAAACTTCAAATGGCCGTAACTTCTATACGGTACGTCCTACACCTATCAAAGTTTGCAACATACAAATGCTTGTAACTTTTTACTCGAGCGTCATAAAACCTTGAAATTTTGTAACAATATAGTACTCGAGCCTCTTGTCAATTGAAGCTATCGCACAAAGCTATGCTACCCTTGATTCCCACATCAAACACTGATAAAACTTCAAATGGCCGTAACTTCTATACGGTACGTCCTACACCTATCAAAGTTTGCAACATACAAATGCTTGTAACTTTTTACTCGAGCGTCATAAAACTTTCAAATTTTGTAACAATATAGTACTCAAGCCTCTTGTCAATTTAAGCTATCGCACAAAGCTATGCTACCCTTGAGTCCCAAATCAAACACTGATAAAACTTCACATGGCCCTAACTTCTATACGGTACGTCCTACACTTATCAAAGTATGTAACATACAAATGCTTGTAACTTTTTACTGGAGCGTTATAGAACCGTGAAATTTTGTAACAATAAAGACCTCGAGCCACTTGTCAATTTAACTTATCGCTCAAAGCTATGCTACCCTTGAGTCCCAAATCGAACAATGAGAAAACTTCAAATTGCCCTAACTTCTCTACGGTACTTCCTACACCTATCAAATTTTGCAACATACAAATGCTTGTAACTTTTTACTGGAGCGTCATAAAACCTTGAAATTTTGTAACAATAAAGTACTCGAGCCTCTTCTCAATTTAAGCTATCGATCAAAGCTATGTTACCCTTGAGTCCCAAATCAAACACTGATAAAACTTCAAATGGCCGTAACGTCTATACGGTACGTCTACACCTATCAAA
Organism: Clusia tigrina; assembly: GCA_920105625.2. Lineage (NCBI taxonomy): Eukaryota > Metazoa > Arthropoda > Insecta > Diptera > Clusiidae > Clusia > Clusia tigrina. The sequence continues at coordinate 56,358 of CAKKTE020000412.1, read as the reverse complement.
GTTTGCAACATACAAATGCTTGTAACTTTTTACTCGAGCGTCATAAAACCTTGACATTTTGTAACAATATAGTACTCGAGCCTCTTGTCAATTTAAGCTATCGCACAAAGCTATGCTACCCTTGATTCCCACATCAAACACTGATAAAACTTCAAATGGCCGTAACTTCTATACGGTACGTCCTACACCTATCAAAGTTTGCAACATACAAATGCTTGTAACTTTTTACTGGAGCGTCATAAAACCTTGAAATTTTGTAACAATAAAGTACTCGAGCCTCTTCTCAATTTAAGCTATCGCTCAAAGCTATGCTACCCTTGAGTCCCAAATCAAACACTGATAAAACTTCAAATGGCCGTAACTTCTATACGGTACGTCCTACACCTATCAAAGTTTGCAACATACAAATGCTTGTAACTTTTTACTCGAGCGTCATAAAACCTTGAAATTTTGTAACAATATAGTACTCGAGCCTCTTGTCAATTTAAGCTATCGCACAAAGCTATGCTACCCTTGAGTCCCAAATCAAACACTGATAAAACTTCAAATGGCCCTAACTTCTATACGGTACGTCCTACACTTATCAAAGTATGTAACATACAAATGCTTGTAACTTTTTACTGGAGCGTCATAAAACCTTGAAATTTTGTAACAATAAAGTACTCGAGCCTCTTGTCAATTTAAGCTATCGCTCAAAGCTATGCTAACCTTGAGTCCCAAATCAAACACTTATAAAATTTCAAATGGCCCTAACTTCTATACGGTACGTCCTACACCTATCAAAGTTGGCAATATACAAATGCTTGTAACTTTTTACTGGAGCGTCATAAAACCTTGAAATTTTGTAACAATAAAGTACTCGAGCCTCTTGTCAATTTAAGCTATCGCTCAAAGCTATGCTACCCTTGAGTCCCAAATCAAACACTGATAAAATTTCAAATGGCCCTAACTTCTATACGGTACGTCCTACAGCTATCAAAGTTTGCAGCATACAAATGCTTGTAACTTTTTCTGGAGCGTTATAAAACCGTGAAATTTTGTAACAATAAAGACCTCGACCCTCTTGTCAATTTAACTTATCGCTCGAAGCTATGCTACCCTTGAGTCCCAAATCGAACAATGATAAAAGTTCAAATTGCCCTAACTTCTATACGGTACTTCCTACACCTATCAAATTTTGCAACATACAAATGCTTGTAACTTTTTACTGGAGCGTCATAAAACCTTGAAACAATAAAGTACTCGAGCCTCTTCTCAATTTAAGCGATCGCTCAAAGCTATGCTACCCTTGAGTCCCAAATCAAACACTGATAAAACTTCAAATGTCCCTAACTTCTGTACGGTACGTCCTACACGTATCAAAGTTTTCAACATACAAATATGTAACTTTTTACTGGAGCGTCATAAAACCTTGAAATTTTGTAACAATAAAGACCTCGAGCCTCTTGTCAATTTAAGCTGTCGCTCAAAGCTATGCTACCCTTGGGTCCCAAATCAAACAATTATAAAACTTCAAATGGCCCTAACTTCTATACGGTACGTCCTACACCTATCAAAGTTCGCTTGTAACTTTTTACTGGAGCGTCATAAAACCTTGAAATTTTGTAACAATAAAGTACTCGAGCCTCTTGTCAATTTAAGCTATCGCACAAAGCTATGCTAGCCTTGAGTCCCAAATCAAACACTGATAAAACTTCAAATGGCCCTAACTTCTATACGGTACGTCCTACACCTATCAAAATATGTAACATACAAATGCTTGTAACTTTTTACTGGAGCGTCAGAAAACCTTGAAATTTTGTAACAATAAAGTACTCGAGCCTCTTGTCAATTTAAGCTATCGCGCAAAGCTATGCTACCCTTGAGTCCCAAATCAAACACTTATAAAACTTCAAATGGCCCTAACTTCTATACGGTACGTCCTACACCTATCAAAGTTTGCAACATACAAATGCTTGTAACTTTTTACTCGAGCGTCATAAAACCTTGAAATTTTGTAACAATATAGTACTCGAGCCTCTTGTCAATTGAAGCTATCGCACAAAGCTATGCTACCCTTGATTCCCACATCAAACACTGATAAAACTTCAAATGGCCGTAACTTCTATACGGTACGTCCTACACCTATCAAAGTTTGCAACATACAAATGCTTGTAACTTTTTACTCGAGCGTCATAAAACCTTGAAATTTTGTAACAATATAGTACTCGAGCCTCTTGCCAATTTAAGCTATCGCACAAAGCTATGCTACCCTTGAGTCCCAAATCAAACACTGCTAAAATTTCAAATGGCCCTAACTTCTATACGGTACGTCCTACACCTATCAAAGTTTGCAGCATACAAATGCTTGTAACTTTTTACTGGAGCGTCATAAAACCTTGAAATTTTGTAACAATAAAGTACTCGAGCCTCTTGCCAATTTAAGCTGTCGCTCAAAGCTATGCTACCCTTGGGTCCCAAATCAAACAATGATAAAACTTCAAATGGCCCCAACTTCTATACGGTACGTCCTACACCTATCAAAGTTTGCAAACATACAAATGCTTGTAACTTTTTACTGGAGCATCATAAAATCTTGAAATTTTGTAACTATAAAGGACACGAGCCTCTTGTCAATTTAAGCTGTCGCTCAAAGCTATGCTACCCTTGGGTCCCAAATCAAACAATGATAAAACTTCAAATGGCCCCAACTTCTATACGGTACGTCCTACACCTATCAAAGTTTGCAAACATACAAATGCTTGTAACTTTTTACTGGAGCGTCATAAAACCTTGAATTTTTGTAACAATAAAGTACTCGAGCCTCTTGTCAATTTAAGCTATCGCACAAAGCTATGCTACCCTTGAGTCCCAAATCAAACACTGCTAAAATTTCAAATGGCCCTAACTTCTATACGGTACGTAATACACCTATCAAAGTATGCGACATACAAATGCTTGTAACTTTTTACTGAACCGTCATAAAACCTTGAAATTTTGTAACACTAAAGTACTCGAGCCTCTTGCCAATTTAAGCTATCGCTCAAAGCTATGCTACCCTTGAGACCCAAATCAAACACTGATAAAACTTCAAATGGCCCTAACTTCTATACGGTACGTCCTACACCTATCAAAGTTTGCAGCATACAAATGCTTGTAACTTTTTACTGGAGCGTCATAAAACCTTGAAATTTTGTAACAATAAAGTACTCGAGCCTCTTGCCAATTTAAGCTATCGCTCAAAGCTATGCTACCCTTGAGTCCCAAATCGAACAATGATAAAACTTCAAATGGGCCTAACTTCTATGCGGTACGTCCTACACCTATCAAAGATTGCAACATACAAATGCTTGTAACTTTTTACTGGAGCATCATAAAACCTTGAAATTTTGTAACAATAAAGTACTCGAGCCTCTTGTCAATATAAGCTATCGCACAAAGCTATGCTTCCCTTGAGTCCCAAATCAAACACTGCTAAAATTTCAAATCGCCCTAACTTCTATACGGTACGTCCTACCCCTATCAAAGTTTCCAACATACAAATGCTTGTAACTTTTTACTGAAGCGTCATAAAACCTTGAAATTTTGTAACAATAAAGTACTCGAGCCTCTTGTCAATTTAAGCTATCCCTCAAAGCTTTGCTACCCTTGAGTCCCAAATCAAACACTGATAAAACTTCAAATGGCCCTAACTTCTATACGGTACGTCCTAAACCTATCAAAGTTTGCAACATACAAATGCCTGTAACTTTTTACTGGAGCGTCATAAAACCTTGAAATTTTGTAACAATAAAGACCTCGAGCCTCTTGTCAATTTAAGCTATCCCTCAAAGCTTTGCTACCCTTGAGTCCCAAATCAAACACTGATAAAACTTCAAATGGCCCTAACTTCTATACGGTACGTCCTAAACCTATCAAAGTTTGCAACATACAAATGCCTGTAACTTTTTACTGGAGCGTCATAAAACCTTGAAATTTTGTAACAATAAAAACCTCGAGCTTCTTGTCAATTTAAGCTGTCGCTCAAAGCTATGCTACCCTTGAGTCCCAAATCAAACACTGATAAAACTTCAAATGGCCCTAACTTCTGTACGGTACGTCCTACACGTATCAAAGTTTGCAACATACAAATATGTAACTTTTTACTGGAGCGTCATAAAACCTTGAAATTTTGTAACAATAAAGACCTCGAGCCTCTTGTCAATTTAAGCTGTCGCTCAAAGCTATGCTACCCTTGGGTCCCAAATCAAACAATTATAAAATTTCAAATGGCCCTAACTTCTATACGGTACGTCCTACACCTATCAAATTTCGCTTGTAACTTTTTACTGGAGCGTCATAAAACCTTGAAATTTTGTAACAATAAAGTACTCGAGCCTCTTGTCAATTTAAGCTATCGCACAAAGCTATGCTAGCCTTGAGTCCCAAATCAAACACTGATAAAACTTCAAATGGCCCAAACTTCTATACGGTACGTCCTACACCTATCAAAATATGTAACATACAAATGCTTGTAACTTTTTACTGGAGCGTCAGAAAACCTTGAAATTTTGTAACAATAAAGTACTCGAGCCTCTTGTCAATTTAAGCTATCGCGCAAAGCTATGCTACCCTTGAGTCCCAAATCAAACACTTATAAAACTTCAAATGGCCCTAACTTCTATACGGTACGTCCTACACCTATCAAAGTTTGCAACATACAAATGCTTGTAACTTTTTACTCGAGCGTCATAAAACCTTGAAATTTTGTAACAATATAGTACTCGAGCCTCTTGTCAATTGAAGCTATCGCACAAAGCTATGCTACCCTTGATTCCCACATCAAACACTGATAAAACTTCAAATGGCCGTAACTTCTATACGGTACGTCCTACACCTATCAAAGTTTGCAACATACAAATGCTTGTAACTTTTTACTCGAGCGTCATAAAACCTTGAAATTTTGTAACAATATAGTACTCGAGCCTCTTGCCAATTTAAGCTATCGCACAAAGCTATGCTACCCTTGAGTCCCAAATCAAACACTGCTAAAATTTCAAATGGCCCTAACTTCTATGCGGTACGTCCTACACCTATCAAAGTTTGCAGCATACAAATGCTTGTAACTTTTTACTGGAGCGTCATAAAACCTTGAAATTTTGTAACAATAAAGTACTCGAGCCTCTTGCCAATTTAAGCTGTCGCTCAAAGCTATGCTACCCTTGGGTCCCAAATCAAACAATGATAAAACTTCAAATGGCCCCAACTTCTATACGGTACGTCCTACACCTATCAAAGTTTGCAAACATACAAATGCTTGTAACTTTTTACTGGAGCATCATAAAATCTTGAAATTTTGTAACTATAAAGGACACGAGCCTCTTGTCAATTTAAGCTGTCGCTCAAAGCTATGCTACCCTTGGGTCCCAAATCAAACAATGATAAAACTTCAAATGGCCCCAACTTCTATACGGTACGTCCTACACCTATCAAAGTTTGCAAACATACAAATGCTTGTAACTTTTTACTGGAGCGTCATAAAACCTTGAATTTTTGTAATAATAAAGTACTCGAGCCTCTTGTCAATTTAAGCTATCGCACAAAGCTATGCTACCCTTGAGTCCCAAATCAAACACTGCTAAAATTTCAAATGGCCCTAACTTCTATACGGTACGTCCTACACCTATCAAAGATTGCAACATACAAATGCTTGTAACTTTTTACTGGAGCATCATAAAACCTTGAAATTTTGTAACAATAAAGTACTCGAGCCTCTTGTCAATATAAGCTATCGCACAAACCTATGCTTCCCTTGAGTCCCAAATCAAACACTGCTAAAATTTCAAATCGCCCTAACTTCTATACGGTACGTCCTACCCCTATCAAAGTTTCCAACATACAAATGCTTGTAACTTTTTACTGAAGCGTCATAAAACCTTGAAATTTTGTAACAATAAAGTACTCGAGCCTCTTGTCAATTTAAGCTATCCCTCAAAGCTTTGCTACCCTTGAGTCCCAAATCAAACACTGATAAAACTTCAAATGGCCCTAACTTCTATACGGTACGTCCTAAACCTATCAAAGTTTGCAACATACAAATGCCTGTAACTTTTTACTGGAGCGTCATAAAACCTTGAAATTTTGTAACAATAAAGACCTCGAGCTTCTTGTCAATTTAAGCTGTCGCTCAAAGCTATGCTACCCTTGAGTCCCAAATCAAACACTGATAAAACTTCAAATGGCCGTAACTTCTGTACAGTACGTCCTACACGTATCAAAGTTTGCAACATACAAATATGTAACTTTTTACTGGAGCGTCATAAAACCTTGAAATTTTGTAACAATAAAGACCTCGAGCCTCTTGTCAATTTAAGCGGTCGCTCAAAGCTATGCTACCCTTGGGTCCCAAATCAAACAATTATAAAACTTCAAATGGCCCTAACTTCTATACGGTACGTCCTACACCTATCAAAGTTCGCTTGTAACTTTTTACTGGAGCGTCATAAAACCTTGAAATTTTGTAACAATAAAGTACTCGAGCCTCTTGTCAATTTAAGCTATCGCACAAAGCTATGCTAGCCTTGAGTCCCATCTGAAACACTGATAAAACTTCAAATGGCCCTAACTTGTATACGGTACGTCCTACACCTATCAAAGTTTGCAACATATAAATGCTTGTAACTTTTTACTGGCGAGTCCGAAAACCTTGAAATTTTGTAACAATAAAGTACTCGAGCCTCTTGTCAATTTAAGCTATCGCACAAAGCTATGCTACCCTTGAGTCCCAAATCAAACACTTATAAAACTTCAAATGGCCCTAACTTCTATACGGTACGTCCTACACCTATCAAAGTTCGCTTGTAACTTTTTACTGGAGCGTCATAAAACCTTGAAATTTTGTAACAATAAAGTACTCTAGCCTCTTGTCAATTTAAGCTATCGCTCAAAGCTATGCTACCCTTGAGTCCCAAATCAAACACTGATAAAATTTCAAATGGCCCTAACTTCTATACGGTACGTCCTACAGCTATCAGAGTTTGCAACATACAAATGCTTGTAACTTTTTACTGGAGCGTTATAAAACCTTGAAATTTTGTAACAATAAAGACCTCGAGCCTCTTGTCAATTTAACCTATCGCTCAAAGCTATGCTACCCTTGAGTCCCAAATCGAACAATGATGAAACTTCAAATTGCCCTAACTTCTTCCTACACCTATCAAAGTTTGCAACATACAAATGCTTGTAACTTTTTACTGGAGCGTCATAAAACCTTGAAATTTTGTAACAATATAGTGCTCGAGCCTCTTGCCAATTTAAGCTATCGCACAAAGCTATGCTACCCTTGAGTCCCACATCAAACACTGATAAAACTTCAAATGGCCCTAACTTCTATACGATACGACCTACACCTATCAAAGTTTGCAACATACAAATGCTTGTAACTTTTTACTCGAGCGTCATAAAACCTTGAAATTTTGTAACAATATAGTACTCGAGCCTCTTGCCAATTTAAGCTATCGCACAAAGCTATGCTACCCTTGAGTCCCAAATCAAACACTGCTAAAATTTCAAATGGCCCTAACTTCTATACGGTACGTCCTACACCTATCAAAGTTTGCAACATACAAAAGCTAGTAACTTTTTACTGGAGCATCATAAAATCTTGAAATTTTGTAACAATAAAGTACTCGAGCCTCTTGTCAATTTAAGCTATCACTCAAAGCTATGCTACCCTTGAGTCCCAAATCAAACACTGCTAAAATTTCAAATGGCCCTAACTTCTATACGGTACGTAATACACCTATCAAAGTATGCAACATACAAATGCTTGTAACTTTTTACTGAACCGTCATAAAACCTTGAAATTTTGTAACAATAAAGTACTCGAGCCTCTTGTCAATTTAAGCTATCGCTCAAAGCTTTGCTACCCTTGAGTCCCAAATCAAACACTGATAAAACTTCAAATGGCCCTAACTTCTATACGGTACGTCCTAAACCTATCAAAGTTTGCAACATACAAATGCTTGTATCTTTTTAGTGGAGCGTCATAAAACCTTGAAATTTTGTAACAATAAAGTACTCGAGCCTCTTGTCAATTTAAGCTATCGCACAAAGCTATGCTACCCTTGAGTCCCAAATCAAACACTGCTAAAATTTCAAATGGCCCTAACTTCTATACGGTACGTCCTAAACCTGTCAAAGTTTGCAACATATAAATGCCTGTAACTTTTTACTGGTGCGTCATAAAACCTTGAAATTTTGTAACAATAAAGTACTCGAGCCTCTTGTCAATTTAAGCAATCCCTCAAAGCTTTGCTACCCTTGAGTCCCAAATCAAACACTGATAAAACTTCAAATGGCCCTAACTTTTATACGGTACGTCCTAAACCTATCAAAGTTTGCAACATACAAATGCCTGTAACTTTTTACTGGAGCGTCATAAAACCTTGAAATTTTGTAACAATAAAGACCTCGAGCTTCTTGTCAATTTAACCTATCGCTCAAAGCTATGCTACCCTTGAGTCCCAAATCGAACAATGATGAAACTTCAAATTGCCCTAACTTCTTCCTACACCTATCAAAGTTTGCAACATACAAATGCTTGTAACTTTTTACTGGAGCGTCATAAAACCTTGAAATTTTGTAACAATATAGTACTCGAGCCTCTTGCCAATTTAAGCTATCGCACAAAGCTATGCTACCCTTGAGTCACACATCAAACATTGATAAAACTTCAAATGGCCGTAACTTCTATACGATACGACCTACACCTATCAAAGTTTGCAACATACAAATGCTTGTAACTTTTTACTCGAGCGTCATAAAACCTTGAAATTTTGTAACAATATAGTACTCGAGCCTCTTGTCAATTTAAGCTATCGCACAAAGCTATGCTACCCTTGAGTCCCAAATCAAACACTGCTAAAATTTCAAATGGCCCTAACTTCTATACGGTACGTCCTACACCTATCAAAGTTTGCAACATACAAAAGCTAGTAACTTTTTACTGGAGCATCATAAAATCTTGAAATTTTGTAACAATAAAGTACTCGAGCCTGTTGTCAATTTAAGCTATCACTCAAAGCTATGCTACCCTTGAGTCCCAAATCAAACACTGCTAAAATTTCAAATGGCCCTAACTTCTATACGGTACGTAATCCACCTATCAAAGTATGCAACATACAAATGCTTGTAACTTTTTACTGAACCGTCATAAAACCTTGAAATTTTGTAACAATAAAGTACTCGAGCCTCTTGCCAATTTAAGCTATCGCTCAAAGCTATGCTACCCTTGAGACCCAAATCAAACACTGATAAAACTTCAAATGGCCCTAACTTCTATACGGTACGTCCTACACCTATCAAAGTTTGCAGCATACAAATGCTTGTAACTTTTTACTGGAGCGTCATAAAACCTTGAAATTTTGTAACAATAAAGTACTCGAGCCTCTTGCCAATTTAAGCTATCGCTCAAAGCTATGCTACCCTTGAGTCCCAAATCGAACAATGATAAAACTTCAAATGGGCCTAACTTCTATACGGTACGTCCTACACCTATCAAAGTTTGCAACATACAAATGCTTGTAACTTTTTACTGGAGCATCATAAAACCTTGAAATTTTGTAACAATAAAGTACTCGAGCCTCTTGTCAATATAAGCTATCGCACAAAGCTATGCTTCCCTTGAGTCCCAAATCAAACACTGCTAAAATTTCAAATCGCCCTAACTTCTATACGGTACGTCCTACCCCTATCAAAGTTTCCAACATACAAATGCTTGTAACTTTTTACTGAAGCGTCATAAAACCTTGAAATTTTGTAACAATAAAGTACTCGAGCCTCTTGTCAATTTAAGCTATCCCTCAAAGCTTTGCTACCCTTGAGTCCCAAATCAAACACTGATAAAACTTCAAATGGCCCTAACTTCTATACGGTACGTCCTAAACCTATCAAAGTTTGCAACATACAAATGCCTGTAACTTTTTACTGGAGCGTCATAAAACCTTGAAATTTTGTAACAATAAAGACCTCGAGCTTCTTGTCAATTTAAGCTGTCGCTCAAAGCTATGCTACCCTTGAGTCCCAAATCAAACACTGATAAAACTTCAAATGGCCCTAACTTCTGTACAGTACGTCCTACACGTATCAAAATTTGCAACATACAAATATGTAACTTTTTACTGGAGCGTCATAAAACCTTGAAATTTTGTAACAATAAAGACCTCGAGCCTCTTGTCAATTTAAGCGGTCGCTCAAAGCTATGCTACCCTTGGGTCCCAAATCAAACAATTATAAAACTTCAAATGGCCCTAACTTCTATACGGTACGTCCTACACCTATCAAAGTTCGCTTGTAACTTTTTACTGGAGCGTCATAAAACCTTGAAATTTTGTAACAATAAAGTACTCGAGCCTCTTGTCAATTTAAGCTATCGCACAAAGCTATGCTAGCCTTGAGTCCCATCTGAAACACTGATAAAACTTCAAATGGCCCTAACTTGTATACGGTACGTCCTACACCTATCAAAGTTTGCAACATATAAATGCTTGTAACTTTTTACTGGCGAGTCCGAAAACCTTGAAATTTTGTAACAATAAAGTACTCGAGCCTCTTGTCAATTTAAGCTATCGCGCAAAGCTATGCTACCCTTGAGTCCCAAATCAAACACTTATAAAACTTCAAATGGCCCTAACTTCTATACGGTACGTCCTACACCTATCAAAGTTCGCTTGTAACTTTTTACTGGAGCGTCATAAAACCTTGAAATTTTGTAACAATAAAGTACTCTAGCCTCTTGTCAATTTAAGCTATCGCTCAAAGCTATGCTACCCTTGAGTCCCAAATCAAACACTGATAAAATTTCAAATGGCCCTAACTTCTATACGGTACGTCCTACAGCTATCAGAGTTTGCAACATACAAATGCTTGTAACTTTTTACTGGAGCGTTATAAAACCTTGAAATTTTGTAACAATAAAGACCTCGAGCCTCTTGTCAATTTAACCTATCGCTCAAAGCTATGCTACCCTTGAGTCCCAAATCGAACAATGATGAAACTTCAAATTGCCCTAACTTCTTCCTACACCTATCAAAGTTTGCAACATACAAATGCTTGTAACTTTTTACTGGAGCGTCATAAAACCTTGAAATTTTGTAACAATATAGTGCTCGAGCCTCTTGCCAATTTAAGCTATCGCACAAAGCTATGCTACCCTTGAGTCCCACATCAAACACTGATAAAACTTCAAATGGCCCTAACTTCTATACGATACGACCTACACCTATCAAAGTTTGCAACATACAAATGCTTGTAACTTTTTACTCGAGCGTCATAAAACCTTGAAATTTTGTAACAATATAGTACTCGAGCCTCTTGCCAATTTAAGCTATCGCACAAAGCTATGCTACCCTTGAGTCCCAAATCAAACACTGCTAAAATTTCAAATGGCCCTAACTTCTATACGGTACGTCCTACACCTATCAAAGTTTGCAACATACAAAAGCTAGTAACTTTTTACTGGAGCATCATAAAATCTTGAAATTTTGTAACAATAAAGTACTCGAGCCTCTTGTCAATTTAAGCTATCACTCAAAGCTGTGCTACCCTTGAGTCCCAAATCAAACACTGCTAAAATTTCAAATGGCCCTAACTTCTATACGGTACGTAATACACCTATCAAAGTATGCAACATACAAATGCTTGTAACTTTTTACTGAACCGTCATAAAACCTTGAAATTTTGTAACAATAAAGTACTCGAGCCTCTTGTCAATTTAAGCTATCGCTCAAAGCTTTGCTACCCTTGAGTCCCAAATCAAACACTGATAAAACTTCAAATGGCCCTAACTTCTATACGGTACGTCCTAAACCTATCAAAGTTTGCAATATACAAATGCTTGTATCTTTTTAGTGGAGCGTCATAAAACCTTGAAATTTTGTAACAATAAAGTACTCGAGCCTCTTGTCAATTGAAGCTATCGCACAAAGCTATGCTACCCTTGATTCCCACATCAAACACTGATAAAACTTCAAATGGCCGTAACTTCTATACGGTACGTCCTACACCTATCAAAGTTTGCAACATACAAATGCTTGTAACTTTTTACTCGAGCGTCATAAAACCTTGAAATTTTGTAACAATATAGTACTCGAGCCTCTTGCCAATTTAAGCTATCGCACAAAGCTATGCTACCCTTGAGTCCCAAATCAAACACTGCTAAAATTTCAAATGGCCCTAACTTCTATACGGTACGTCCTACACCTATCAAAGTTTGCAGCATACAAATGCTTGTAACTTTTTACTGGAGCGTCATAAAACCTTGAAATTTTGTAACAATAAAGTACTCGAGCCTCTTGCCAATTTAAGCTGTCGCTCAAAGCTATGCTACCCTTGGGTCCCAAATCAAACAATGATAAAACTTCAAATGGCCCCAACTTCTATACGGTACGTCCTACACCTATCAAAGTTTGCAAACATACAAATGCTTGTAACTTTTTACTGGAGCATCATAAAATCTTGAAATTTTGTAACTATAAAGGACACGAGCCTCTTGTCAATTTAAGCTGTCGCTCAAAGCTATGCTACCCTTGGGTCCCAAATCAAACAATGATAAAACTTCAAATGGCCCCAACTTCTATACGGTACGTCCTACACCTATCAAAGTTTGCAAACATACAAATGCTTGTAACTTTTTACTGGAGCGTCATAAAACCTTGAATTTTTGTAACAATAAAGTACTCGAGCCTCTTGTCAATTTAAGCTATCGCACAAAGCTATGCTACCCTTGAGTCCCAAATCAAACACTGCTAAAATTTCAAATGGCCCTAACTTCTATACGGTACGTAATACACCTATCAAAGTATGCGACATACAAATGCTTGTAACTTTTTACTGAACCGTCATAAAACCTTGAAATTTTGTAACACTAAAGTACTCGAGCCTCTTGCCAATTTAAGCTATCGCTCAAAGCTATGCTACCCTTGAGACCCAAATCAAACACTGATAAAACTTCAAATGGCCCTAACTTCTATACGGTACGTCCTACACCTATCAAAGTTTGCAGCATACAAATGCTTGTAACTTTTTACTGGAGCGTCATAAAACCTTGAAATTTTGTAACAATAAAGTACTCGAGCCTCTTGCCAATTTAAGCTATCGCTCAAAGCTATGCTACCCTTGAGTCCCAAATCGAACAATGATAAAACTTCAAATGGGCCTAACTTCTATGCGGTACGTCCTACACCTATCAAAGATTGCAACATACAAATGCTTGTAACTTTTTACTGGAGCATCATAAAACCTTGAAATTTTGTAACAATAAAGTACTCGAGCCTCTTGTCAATATAAGCTATCGCACAAAGCTATGCTTCCCTTGAGTCCCAAATCAAACACTGCTAAAATTTCAAATCGCCCTAACTTCTATACGGTACGTCCTACCCCTATCAAAGTTTCAAACATACAAATGCTTGTAACTTTTTACTGAAGCGTCATAAAACCTTGAAATTTTGTAACAATAAAGTACTCGAGCCTCTTGTCAATTTAAGCTATCCCTCAAAGCTTTGCTACCCTTGAGTCCCAAATCAAACACTGATAAAACTTCAAATGGCCCTAACTTCTATACGGTACGTCCTAAACCTATCAAAGTTTGCAACATACAAATGCCTGTAACTTTTTACTGGAGCGTCATAAAACCTTGAAATTTTGTAACAATAAAGACCTCGAGCCTCTTGTCAATTTAAGCTATCCCTCAAAGCTTTGCTACCCTTGAGTCCCAAATCAAACACTGATAAAACTTCAAATGGCCCTAACTTCTATACGGTACGTCCTAAACCTATCAAAGTTTGCAACATACAAATGCCTGTAACTTTTTACTGGAGCGTCATAAAACCTTGAAATTTTGTAACAATAAAGACCTCGAGCTTCTTGTCAATTTAAGCTGTCGCTCAAAGCTATGCTACCCTTGAGTCCCAAATCAAACACTGATAAAACTTCAAATGGCCCTAACTTCTGTACGGTACGTCCTACACGTATCAAAGTTTGCAACATACAAATATGTAACTTTTTACTGGAGCGTCATAAAACCTTGAAATTTTGTAACAATAAAGACCTCGAGCCTCTTGTCAATTTAAGCTGTCGCTCAAAGCTATGCTACCCTTGGGTCCCAAATCAAACAATTATAAAATTTCAAATGGCCCTAACTTCTATACGGTACGTCCTACACCTATCAAAGTTCGCTTGTAACTTTTTACTGGAGCGTCATAAAACCTTGAAATTTTGTAACAATAAAGTACTCGAGCCTCTTGTCAATTTAAGCTATCGCACAAAGCTATGCTAGCCTTGAGTCCCAAATCAAACACTGATAAAACTTCAAATGGCCCAAACTTCTATACGGTACGTCCTACACCTATCAAAATATGTAACATACAAATGCTTGTAACTTTTTACTGGAGCGTCATAAAACCTTAAAATTTTGTAACAATAAAGTACACGAGCCTCTTGGCAATTTAAGCTATCGCGCAAAGCTATGCTACCCTTGAGTCCCAAATCAAACACTTATAAAACTTCAAATGGCCCTAACTTCTATACGGTACGTCCTACACCTATCAAAGTTTGCAACATACAAATGCTTGTAACTTTTTACTCGAGCGTCATAAAACCTTGAAATTTTGTAACAATATAGTACTCGAGCCTCTTGTCAATTGAAGCTATCGCACAAAGCTATGCTACCCTTGATTCCCACATCAAACACTGATAAAACTTCAAATGGCCGTAACTTCTATACGGTACGTCCTACACCTATCAAAGTTTGCAACATACAAATGCTTGTAACTTTTTACTCGAGCGTCATAAAACCTTGAAATTTTGTAACAAAATAGTACTCGAGCCTCTTGCCAATTTAAGTTATCGCACAAAGCTATGCTACCCTTGAGTCCCAAATCAAACACTGCTAAAATTTCAAATGGCCCTAACTTCTATACGGTACGTCCTACACCTATCAAAGTTTGCAGCATACAAATGCTTGTAACTTTTTACTGGAGCGTCATAAAACCTTGAAATTTTGTAACAATAAAGTACTCGAGCCTCTTGCCAATTTAAGCTGTCGCTCAAAGCTATGCTACCCTTGGGTCCCAAATCAAACAATGATAAAACTTCAAATGGCCCCAACTTCTATACGGTACGTCCTACACCTATCAAAGTTTGCAAACATACAAATGCTTGTAACTTTTTACTGGAGCTTCATAAAATCTTGAAATTTTGTAACTATAAAGGACACGAGCCTCTTGTCAATTTAAGCTGTCGCTCAAAGCTATGCTACCCTTGGGTCCCAAATCAAACAATGATAAAACTTCAAATGGCCCCAACTTCTATACGGTACGTCCTACACCTATCAAAGTTTGCAAACATACAAATGCTTGTAACTTTTTACTGGAGCGTCATAAAACCTTGAATTTTTGTAACAATAAAGTACTCGAGCCTCTTGTCAATTTAAGCTATCGCACAAAGCTATGCTACCCTTGAGTCCCAAATCAAACACTGCTAAAATTTCAAATGGCCCTAACTTCTATACGGTACGTCCTACACCTATCAAAGATTGCAACATACAAATGCTTGTAACTTTTTACTGGAGCATCATAAAACCTTGAAATTTTGTAACAATAAAGTACTCGAGCCTCTTGTCAATATAAGCTATCGCACAAACCTATGCTTCCCTTGAGTCCCAAATCAAACACTGCTAAAATTTCAAATCGCCCTAACTTCTATACGGTACGTCCTACCCCTATCAAAGTTTCCAACATACAAATGCTTGTAACTTTTTACTGAAGCGTCATAAAACCTTGAAATTTTGTAACAATAAAGTACTCGAGCCTCTTGTCAATTTAAGCTATCCCTCAAAGCTTTGCTACCCTTGAGTCCCAAATCAAACACTGATAAAACTTCAAATGGCCCTAACTTCTATACGGTACGTCCTAAACCTATCAAAGTTTGCAACATACAAATGCCTGTAACTTTTTACTGGAGCGTCATAAAACCTTGAAATTTTGTAACAATAAAGACCTCGAGCTTCTTGTCAATTTAAGCTGTCGCTCAAAGCTATGCTACCCTTGAGTCCCAAATCAAACACTGATAAAACTTCAAATGGCCGTAACTTCTGTACAGTACGTCCTACACGTATCAAAGTTTGCAACATACAAATATGTAACTTTTTACTGGAGCGTCATAAAACCTTGAAATTTTGTAACAATAAAGACCTCGAGCCTCTTGTCAATTTAAGCGGTCGCTCAAAGCTATGCTACCCTTGGGTCCCAAATCAAACAATTATAAAACTTCAAATGGCCCTAACTTCTATACGGTACGTCCTACACCTATCAAAGTTCGCTTGTAACTTTTTACTGGAGCGTCATAAAACCTTGAAATTTTGTAACAATAAAGTACTCGAGCCTCTTGTCAATTTAAGCTATCGCACAAAGCTATGCTAGCCTTGAGTCCCATCTGAAACACTGATAAAACTTCAAATGGCCCTAACTTGTATACGGTACGTCCTACACCTATCAAAGTTTGCAACATATAAATGCTTGTAACTTTTTACTGGCGAGTCCGAAAACCTTGAAATTTTGTAACAATAAAGTACTCGAGCCTCTTGTCAATTTAAGCTATCGCGCAAAGCTATGCTACCCTTGAGTCCCAAATCAAACACTTATAAAACTTCAAATGGCCCTAACTTCTATACGGTACGTCCTACACCTATCAAAGTTCGCTTGTAACTTTTTACTGGAGCGTCATAAAACCTTGAAATTTTGTAACAATAAAGTACTCGAGCCTCTTGTCAATTTAAGCTATCGCTCAAAGCTATGCTACCCTTGAGTCCCAAATCAAACACTGATAAAATTTCAAATGGCCCTAACTTCTATACGGTACGTCCTACAGCTATCAGAGTTTGCAACATACAAATGCTTGTAACTTTTTACTGGAGCGTTATAAAACCTTGAAATTTTGTAACAATAAAGACCTCGAGCCTCTTGTCAATTTAACCTATCGCTCAAAGCTATGCTACCCTTGAGTCCCAAATCGAACAATGATGAAACTTCAAATTGCCCTAACTTCTTCCTACACCTATCAAAGTTTGCAACATACAAATGCTTGTAACTTTTTACTGGAGCGTCATAAAACCTTGAAATTTTGTAACAATATAGTGCTCGAGCCTCTTGCCAATTTAAGCTATCGCACAAAGCTATGCTACCCTTGAGTCCCACATCAAACACTGATAAAACTTCAAATGGCCCTAACTTCTATACGATACGACCTACACCTATCAAAGTTTGCAACATACAAATGCTTGTAACTTTTTACTCGAGCGTCATAAAACCTTGAAATTTTGTAACAATATAGTACTCGAGCCTCTTGCCAATTTAAGCTATCGCACAAAGCTATGCTACCCTTGAGTCCCAAATCAAACACTGCTAAAATTTCAAATGGCCCTAACTTCTATACGGTACGTCCTACACCTATCAAAGTTTGCAACATACAAAAGCTAGTAACTTTTTACTGGAGCATCATAAAATCTTGAAATTTTGTAACAATAAAATACTCGAGCCTCTTGTCAATTTAAGCTATCACTCAAAGCTATGCTACCCTTGAGTCCCAAATCAAACACTGCTAAAATTTCAAATGGCCCTAACTTCTATACGGTACGTAATACACCTATCAAAGTATGCAACATACAAATGCTTGTAACTTTTTACTGAACCGTCATAAAACCTTGAAATTTTGTAACAATAAAGTACTCGAGCCTCTTGTCAATTTAAGCTATCGCTCAAAGCTTTGCTACCCTTGAGTCCCAAATCAAACACTGATAAAACTTCAAATGGCCCTAACTTCTATACGGTACGTCCTAAACCTATCAAAGTTTGCAACATACAAATGCTTGTATCTTTTTAGTGGAGCGTCATAAAACCTTGAAATTTTGTAACAATAAAGTACTCGAGCCTCTTGTCAATTTAAGCTATCGCACAAAGCTATGCTACCCTTGAGTCCCAAATCAAACACTGCTAAAATTTCAAATGGCCCTAACTTCTATACGGTACGTCCTAAACCTGTCAAAGTTTGCAACATATAAATGCCTGTAACTTTTTACTGGTGCGTCATAAAACCTTGAAATTTTGTAACAATAAAGTACTCGAGCCTCTTGTCAATTTAAGCAATCCCTCAAAGCTTTGCTACCCTTGAGTCCCAAATCAAACACTGATAAAACTTCAAATGGCCCTAACTTTTATACGGTACGTCCTAAACCTATCAAAGTTTGCAACATACAAATGCCTGTAACTTTTTACTGGAGCGTCATAAAACCTTGAAATTTTGTAACAATAAAGACCTCGAGCTTCTTGTCAATTTAACCTATCGCTCAAAGCTATGCTACCCTTGAGTCCCAAATCGAACAATGATGAAACTTCAAATTGCCCTAACTTCTTCCTACACCTATCAAAGTTTGCAACATACAAATGCTTGTAACTTTTTACTGGAGCGTCATAAAACCTTGAAATTTTGTAACAATAAAGTACTCGAGCCTCTTGCCAATTTAAGCTATCGCACAAAGCTATGCTACCCTTGAGTCACACATCAAACACTGATAAAACTTCAAATGGCCGTAACTTCTATACGATACGACCTACACCTATCAAAGTTTGCAACATACAAATGCTTGTAACTTTTTACTCGAGCGTCATAAAACCTTGAAATTTTGTAACAATATAGTACTCGAGCCTCTTGCCAATTTAAGCTATCGCACAAAGCTATGCTACCCTTGAGTCCCAAATCAAACACTGCTAAAATTTCAAATGGCCCTAACTTCTATACGGTACGTCCTACACCTATCAAAGTTTGCAACATACAAAAGCTAGTAACTTTTTACTGGAGCATCATAAAATCTTGAAATTTTGTAACAATAAAGTACTCGAGCCTGTTGTCAATTTAAGCTATCACTCAAAGCTATGCTACCCTTGAGTCCCAAATCAAACACTGCTAAAATTTCAAATGGCCCTAACTTCTATACGGTACGTAATCCACCTATCAAAGTATGCAACATACAAATGCTTGTAACTTTTTACTGAACCGTCATAAAACCTTGAAATTTTGTAACAATAAAGTACTCGAGCCTCTTGCCAATTTAAGCTATCGCTCAAAGCTATGCTACCCTTGAGACCCAAATCAAACACTGATAAAACTTCAAATGGCCCTAACTTCTATACGGTACGTCCTACACCTATCAAAGTTTGCAGCATACAAATGCTTGTAACTTTTTACTGGAGCGTCATAAAACCTTGAAATTTTGTAACAATAAAGTACTCGAGCCTCTTGCCAATTTAAGCTATCGCTCAAAGCTATGCTACCCTTGAGTCCCAAATCGAACAATGATAAAACTTCAAATGGGCCTAACTTCTATACGGTACGTCCTACACCTATCAAAGTTTGCAACATACAAATGCTTGTAACTTTTTACTGGAGCATCATAAAACCTTGAAATTTTGTAACAATAAAGTACTCGAGCCTCTTGTCAATATAAGCTATCGCACAAAGCTATGCTTCCCTTGAGTCCCAAATCAAACACTGCTAAAATTTCAAATCGCCCTAACTTCTATACGGTACGTCCTACCCCTATCAAAGTTTCCAACATACAAATGCTTGTAACTTTTTACTGAAGCGTCATAAAACCTTGAAATTTTGTAACAATAAAGTACTCGAGCCTCTTGTCAATTTAAGCTATCCCTCAAAGCTTTGCTACCCTTGAGTCCCAAATCAAACACTGATAAAACTTCAAATGGCCCTAACTTCTATACGGTACGTCCTAAACCTATCAAAGTTTGCAACATACAAATGCCTGTAACTTTTTACTGGAGCGTCATAAAACCTTGAAATTTTGTAACAATAAAGACCTCGAGCTTCTTGTCAATTTAAGCTGTCGCTCAAAGCTATGCTACCCTTGAGTCCCAAATCAAACACTGATAAAACTTCAAATGGCCCTAACTTCTGTACAGTACGTCCTACACGTATCAAAGTTTGCAACATACAAATATGTAACTTTTTACTGGAGCGTCATAAAACCTTGAAATTTTGTAACAATAAAGACCTCGAGCCTCTTGTCAATTTAAGCGGTCGCTCAAAGCTATGCTACCCTTGGGTCCCAAATCAAACAATTATAAAACTTCAAATGGCCCTAACTTCTATACGGTACGTCCTACACCTATCAAAGTTCGCTTGTAACTTTTTACTGGAGCGTCATAAAACCTTGAAATTTTGTAACAATAAAGTACTCGAGCCTCTTGTCAATTTAAGCTATCGCACAAAGCTATGCTAGCCTTGAGTCCCATCTGAAACACTGATAAAACTTCAAATGGCCCTAACTTGTATACGGTACGTCCTACACCTATCAAAGTTTGCAACATATAAATGCTTGTAACTTTTTACTGGCGAGTCCGAAAACCTTGAAATTTTGTAACAATAAAGTACTCGAGCCTCTTGTCAATTTAAGCTATCGCGCAAAGCTATGCTACCCTTGAGTCCCAAATCAAACACTTATAAAACTTCAAATGGCCCTAACTTCTATACGGTACGTCCTACACCTATCAAAGTTCGCTTGTAACTTTTTACTGGAGCGTCATAAAACCTTGAAATTTTGTAACAATAAAGTACTCTAGCCTCTTGTCAATTTAAGCTATCGCTCAAAGCTATGCTACCCTTGAGTCCCAAATCAAACACTGATAAAATTTCAAATGGCCCTAACTTCTATACGGTACGTCCTACAGCTATCAGAGTTTGCAACATACAAATGCTTGTAACTTTTTACTGGAGCGTTATAAAACCTTGAAATTTTGTAACAATAAAGACCTCGAGCCTCTTGTCAATTTAACCTATCGCTCAAAGCTATGCTACCCTTGAGTCCCAAATCGAACAATGATGAAACTTCAAATTGCCCTAACTTCTTCCTACACCTATCAAAGTTTGCAACATACAAATGCTTGTAACTTTTTACTGGAGCGTCATAAAACCTTGAAATTTTGTAACAATATAGTGCTCGAGCCTCTTGCCAATTTAAGCTATCGCACAAAGCTATGCTACCCTTGAGTCCCACATCAAACACTGATAAAACTTCAAATGGCCCTAACTTCTATACGATACGACCTACACCTATCAAAGTTTGCAACATACAAATGCTTGTAACTTTTTACTCGAGCGTCATAAAACCTTGAAATTTTGTAACAATATAGTACTCGAGCCTCTTGCCAATTTAAGCTATCGCACAAAGCTATGCTACCCTTGAGTCCCAAATCAAACACTGCTAAAATTTCAAATGGCCCTAACTTCTATACGGTACGTCCTACACCTATCAAAGTTTGAACATACAAAAGCTAGTAACTTTTTACTGGAGCATCATAAAATCTTGAAATTTTGTAACAATAAAGTACTCGAGCCTCTTGTCAATTTAAGCTATCACTCAAAGCTGTGCTACCCTTGAGTCCCAAATCAAACACTGCTAAAATTTCAAATGGCCCTAACTTCTATACGGTACGTAATACACCTATCAAAGTATGCAACATACAAATGCTTGTAACTTTTTACTGAACCGTCATAAAACCTTGAAATTTTGTAACAATAAAGTACTCGAGCCTCTTGTCAATTTAAGCTATCGCTCAAAGCTTTGCTACCCTTGAGTCCCAAATCAAACACTGATAAAACTTCAAATGGCCCTAACTTCTATACGGTACGTCCTAAACCTATCAAAGTTTGCAATATACAAATGCTTGTATCTTTTTAGTGGAGCGTCATAAAACCTTGAAATTTTGTAACAATAAAGTACTCGAGCCTCTTGTCAATTTAAGCTATCGCACAAAGCTATGCTACCCTTGAGTCCCAAATCAAACACTGCTAAAATTTCAAAGGGCCCTAACTTCTATACTTCTATCCTAAACCTATCAAAGTTTGCAACATATAAATGCCTGTAACTTTTTACTGGTGCGTCATAAAACCTTGAAATTTTGTAACAATAAAGTACTCGAGCCTCTTGTCAATTTAAGCAATCCCTCAAAGCTTTGCTACCCTTGAGTCCCAAATCAAACACTGATAAAACTTCAAATGGCCCTAACTTTTATACGGTACGTCCTAAACCTATCAAAGTTTGCAACATACAAATGCCTGTAACTTTTTACTGGAGCGTCATAAAACCTTGAAATTTTGTAACAATAAAGACCTCGAGCTTCTTGTCAATTTAACCTATCGCTCAAAGCTATGCTACCCTTGAGTCCCAAATCGAACAATGATGAAACTTCAAATTGCCCTAACTTCTTCCTACACCTATCAAAGTTTGCAACATACAAATGCTTGTAACTTTTTACTGGAGCGTCATAAAACCTTGAAATTTTGTAACAATATAGTACTCGAGCCTCTTGTCAATTTAAGCTATCGCACAAAGCTATGCTACCCTTGAGTCACACATCAAACATTGATAAAACTTCAAATGGCCGTAACTTCTATACGATACGACCTACACCTATCAAAGTTTGCAACATACAAATGCTTGTAACTTTTTACTCGAGCGTCATAAGACCTTGAAATTTTGTAACAATATAGTACTCGAGCCTCTTGCCAATTTAAGCTATCGCACAAAGCTATGCTACCCTTGAGTCCCAAATCAAACACTGCTAAAATTTCAAATGGCCCTAACTTCTATACGGTACGTCCTACACCTATCAAAGTTTGCAACATACAAAAGCTAGTAACTTTTTACTGGAGCATCATAAAATCTTGAAATTTTGTAACAATAAAGTACTCGAGCCTGTTGTCAATTTAAGCTATCACTCAAAGCTATGCTACCCTTGAGTCCCAAATCAAACACTGCTAAAATTTCAAATGGCCCTAACTTCTATACGGTACGTAATACACCTATCAAAGTATGCAACATACAAATGCTTGTAACTTTTTACTGAACCGTCATAAAACCTTGAAATTTTGTAACAATAAAGTACTCGAGCCTCTTGTCAATTTAAGCTATCGCTCAAAGCTTTGCTACCCTTGAGTCCCAAATCAAACACTGATAAAACTTCAAATGACCCTAACTTCTATACGGTACGTCCTAAACCTATCAAAGTTTGCAACATACAAATGCTTGTATCTTTTTAGTGGAGCGTCATAAAACCTTGAAATTTTGTAACAATAAAGTACTCGAGCCTCTTGTCAATTTAAGCAATCCCTCAAAGCTTTGCTACCCTTGAGTCCCAAATCAAACACTGATAAAACTTCAAATGGCCCTAACTTCTATACGGTACGTCCTAAACCTATCAAAGTTTGCAACATACAAATGCCTGTAACTTTTTACTGGAGCGTCATAAAACCTTGAAATTTTGTAACAATAAAGACCTCGAGCTTCTTGTCAATTTAAGCTGTCGCTCAAAGCTATGCTACCCTTGAGTCCCAAATCAAACACTGATAAAACTTCAAATGGCCCTAACTTCTGTACGATAAGTCCTATACGTATCAAAGTTTGCAACATACAAATATGTAACTTTTTACTGGAGCGTCATAAAACCTTGAAATTTTGTAACAATAAAGACCTCGAGCCTCTTGTCAATTTAAGCTGTCGCTCAAAGCTATGCTACCCTTGGGTCCCAAATCAAACAATTATAAAACTTCAAATGGCCCTAACTTCTATACGGTACGTCCTACACCTATCAAAGTTCGCTTGTAACTTTTTACTGGAGCGTCATAAAACCTTGAAATTTTGTAACAATAAAGTACTCGAGCCTCTTGTCAATTTAAGCTATCGCACAAAGCTATGCTAGCCTTGAGTCCCAAATCAAACACTGATAAAACTTCAAATGGCCCTAACTTCTATACGGTACGTCCTACACCTATCAAAGTATGTAACATACAAATGCTTGTAACTTTTTACTGGAGCGTCAGAAAACCTTGAAATTTTGTAACAATAAAGTACTCGAGCCTCTTGTCAATTTAAGCTATCGCGCAAAGCTATGCTACCCTTGAGTCCCAAATCAAACACTTATAAAACTTCACATGGCCCTAACTTCTATACGGTACGTCCTACACCTATCAAAGTTCGCTTGTAACTTTTTACTGGAGCGTCATAAAACCTTAAAATTTTGTAACAATAAAGTACTCGAGCCTCTTGTCAACTTAAGCTATCGCTCAAAGCTATGCTACCCTTGAGTCCCAAATCAAACACTGATAAAACTTCAAATGGCCGTAACTTCTATACGGTACGTCCTACACTTATCAAAGTTTGCAACATACAAATGCTTGTAACTTTTTACTCGAGCGTCATAAAACCTTGAAATTTTGTAACAATATAGTACTCGAGCCTCTTGTCAATTTAAGCTATCGCACAAAGCTATGCTACTCTTGAGTCCCACATCAAACATTGATAAAACTTCAAATGGCCATAACTTCTATACGATACGACCTACACCTTTCAAAGTTTGCAACATACAAATGCTTGTAACTTTTTACTCGAGCGTCATAAAACCTTGAAATTTTGTAACAATATAGTACTCGAGCCTCTTGTCAATTTAAGCTATCGCACAAAGCTATGCTACCCTTGAGTCCCAAATCAAACACTGCTAAAATTTCAAATGGCCCTAACTTTTATACGGTACGTCCTACACCTATCAAAGTTTGCAACATACAAAAGCTAGTAACTTTTTACTGGAGCATCATAAAATCTTGAAATTTTGTAACAATAAAGTACTCGAGCCTCTTGTCAATTTAAGCTATCACTCAAAGCTATGCTACCCTTGAGTCCCAAAGCAAACACTGCTAAAATTTCAAATGGCCCTAACTTCTATACGGTACGTCCTAAACCTATCAAAGTTTGCAACATACAAATGCTTGTAACTTTTTAGTGGACCGTCATAAAACCTTGAAATTTTGTAACAATAAAGTACTCGAGCCTCTTGCCAATTTAAGCTATCGCTCAAAGCTATGCTACCCTTGAGTCCCAAATCAAACACTGATAAAACTTCAAATGGCAATAACTTCTATACGGTACGTCCTACACCTATCAAAGTTTGCAACATACAAATGCTTGTAACTTTTTACTGGAGCGTCATAAAACCTTGAAATTTTGTAACAATAAAGTACTCGAGCCTCTTGTCAATTTAAGCTATCGCTCAAAGCTATGCTAACCTTGAGTCCCAAATCAAACACTTATAAAACTTCAAATGGCCCTAACTTCTATACTGTACGTCCTACACCTATGAAAGTTGGCAACATACAAATGCTTGTAACTTTTTACTGGAGCGTCATAAAACCTTGAAATTTTGTAACAATAAAGTACTCGAGCCTCTTGTCAATTTAAGCTATCGCTCAAAGCTATACTACCCTTGAGTCCCAAATCAAACACTGATAAAATTTCAAATGGCCCTAACTTTTATACGGTACGTCCTACAGCTATCAAAGTTTGCAACATACAAATGCTTGTAACTTTTTACTGGAGCGTTATAAAACCTTGAAATTTTGTAACAATAAAGACCTCGAGCCTCTTGTCAACTTAAGCTATCGCTCAAAGCTTTGCTACCCTTGAGTCCCAAATCAAACACTGATAAAACTTCAAATGGCCCTAACTTCTATACGGTACGTCCTAAACCTATCAAAGTTTGCAACATGCTTGTAACTTTTTATTGGAGCGTCATAAAACCTTGAAATTTGGTACCAATAAAGTACTCGAGCCTCTTGAAAATTTAAGCTATCGCTCAAAGCTGTGCTACCCTTGAGTCCCAAATCAAACACTGATAAAACTTCAAATGGCCCTAACTTCTATACGATACGACCTACACCTATCAAAGTTTGCAACATACAAATGCTTGTAACTTTTTACTCGAGCGTCATAAAACCTTGAAATTTTGTAACAATATAGTACTCGAGCCTCTTGTCAATTTAAGCTATCGCACAAAGCTATGCTACCCTTGAGTCCCAAATCAAACACTGCTAAAATTTCAAATGGCCCTAACTTCTATACGGTACATCCTACACCTATCATAGTTTGCAATATACAAAAGCTAGTAACTTTTTACTGGAGCATCATAAAATCTTGAAATTTTGTAACAATAAAGTACTCGAGCCTCTTGTCAATTTAAGCTCACTCAAAGCTATGCTACCCTTGAGTCCCAAATCAAACACTGCTAAAATTTCAAATGGCTCTAACTTCTATACGGTACGTAATACACCTATCAAAGTATGCAACATACAAATGCTTGTAACTTTTTACTGAACCGTCATAAAATCTTGAAATTTTGTAACAATAAAGTACTCGAGCCTCTTGTCAATTTAAGCTATCGCTCAAAGCTTTGCTACCCTTGAGTCCCAAATCAAACACTGATAAAACTTCAAATTGCCCTAACTTCTATACGGTACGTCCTAAACCTATCAAAGTTTGCAACATACAAATGCTTGTAACTTTTTAGTGGAGCGTCATAAAACCTTGAAATTTTGTAACAATAAAGTACTCGAGCCTCTTGCCAATTTAAGCTATCGCTCAAAGCTATGCTAACCTTGAGTCCCAAATCAAACACTTATAAAACTTCAAATGGCCCTAACTTCTATACGGTACGTGCTACACCTATGAAAGTTGGCAACATACAAATGCTTGTAACTTTTTACTGGAGCGTCATAAAACCTTGAAATTTTGTAACAATAAAGTACTCGAGCCTCTTGTCAATTTAAGCTATCGCTCAAAGCTATGCTACCCTTGAGTCCCAAATCAAACACCTATAAAATTTCAAATGGCCCTAACTTCTATACGGTACGTCCTACAGCTATCAAAGTTTGCAACATACAAATGCTTGTAACTTTTTACTGGAGCGTTATAAAACCTTGAAATTTTGTAACAATAAAGACCTCGAGCCTCTTGTCAATTTAAGCTATCGCTCAAAGCTTTGCTACCCTTGAGTCCCAAATCAAACACTGATAAAACTTCAAATGGCCCTAACTTATATACGGTACGTCCTAAACCTATCAAAGTTTGCAACATGCTTGTAACTTTTTATTGGAGCGTCATAAAACCTTGAAATTTTGTACCAATAAAGTACTCGAGCCTCTTGAAAATTTAAGCTATCGCTCAAAGCTGTGCTACCCTTGAGTCCCAAATCAAACACTGATAAAACTTCAAATGGCCCTAACTTCTATACGATACGACCTACACCTATCAAAGTTTGCAACATACAAATGCTTGTAACTTTTTACTCGAGCGTCATAAAACCTTGAAATTTTGTAACAATATAGTACTCGAGCCTCTTGTCAATTTAAGCTATCGCACAAAGCTATGCTACCCTTGAGTCCCAAATCAAACACTGCTAAAATTTCAAATGGCCCTAATTTCTATACGGTACATCCTACACCTATCAAAGTTTGCAACATACAAAAGCTAGTAACTTTTTACTGGAGCATCATAAAATCTTGAAATTTTGTAACAATAAAGTACTCGAGCCTCTTGTCAATTTAAGCTCACTCAAAGCTGTGCTACCCTTGAGTCCCAAATCAAACACTGCTAAAATTTCAAATGGCCCTAACTTCTATACGGTACGTAATACACCTATCAAAGTATGCAACATACAAATGCTTGTAACTTTTTACTGAACCGTCATAAAATCTTGAAATTTTGTAACAATAAAGTACTCGAGCCTCTTGTCAATTTAAGCTATCGCTCAAAGCTTTGCTACCCTTGAGTCCCAAATCAAACACTGATAAAACTTCAAATGGCCCTAACTTATATACGGTACGTCCTAAACCTATCAAAGTTTGCAACATACAAATGCTTGTAACTTTTTAGTGGAGCGTCATAAAACCTTGAAATTTTGTAACAATAAAGTACTCGAGCCTCTTGCCAATTTAAGCTATCGCTCAAAGCTATGCTACCCTTGAGTCCCAAATCAAACACTGATAAAACTTCAAATGGCCCTAACTTCTATACGGTACGTCCTACACCTATCAAAGTTTGCAACATAAAATGCTTGTAACTTTTTACTGGAGCGTCATAAAACCTTGAAATTTTGTAACAATAAAGTACTCGAGCCTCTTGTCAATTTAAGCTATCGCTCAAAGCTATGCTAACCTTGAGTCCCAAATCAAACACTTATAAAACTTCAAATGGCCCTAACTTCTATACGGTACGTCCTACACCTATGAAAGTTGGCAACATACAAATGCTTGTAACTTTTTACTGGAGCGTCATAAAACCTTGAAATTTTGTAACAATAAAGTACTCGAGCCTCTTGTCAATTTAAGCTATCGCTCAAAGCTATGCTACCCTTGAGTCCCAAATCAAACACTGATAAAATTTCAAATGGCCCTAACTTCTATACGGTACGTCCTACAGCTATCAAAGTTTGCAACATACAAATGCTTGTAACTTTTTACTGGAGCGTTATAAAACCTTGAAATTTTGTAACAATAAAGACCTCGAGCCTCTTGTCAATTTAAGCTATCGCTCAAAGCTTTGCTACCCTTGAGTCCCAAATCAAACACTGATAAAACTTCAAATGGCCCTAACTTCTATACGGTACGTCCTAAACCTATCAAAGTTTGCAACATTCTTGTAACTTTTTATTGGAGCGTCATAAAACCTTGAAATTTTGTACCAATAAAGTACTCGAGCCTCTTGAAAATTTAAGCTATCGCTCAAAGCTGTGCTACCCTTGAGTCCCAAATCAAACACTGATAAAACTTCAAATGGCCCTAACTTCTATACGATACGACCTACACCTATCAAAGTTTGCAACATACAAATGCTTGTAACTTTTTACTCGAGCGTCATAAAACCTTGAAATTTTGTAACAATATAGTACTCGAGCCTCTTGTCAATTTAAGCTATCGCACAAAGCTATGCTACCCTTGAGTCCCAAATCAAACACTGCTAAAATTTCAAATGGCCCTAACTTCTATACGGTACATCCTACACCTATCAAAGTTTGCAACATACAAAAGCTAGTAACTTTTTACTGGAGCATCATAAAATCTTGAAATTTTGTAACAATTAAGTACTCGAGCCTCTTGTCAATTTAAGCTTACTCAAAGCTATGCTACCCTTGAGTCCCAAATCAAACACTGCTAAAATTTCAAATGGCCCTAACTTCTATACGGTACGTAATACACCTATCAAAGTATGCAACATACAAATGCTTGTAACTTTTTACTGAACCGTCATAAAATCTTGAAATTTTGTAACAATAAAGTACTCGAGCCTCTTGTCAATTTAAGCTATCGCTCAAAGCTTTGCTACCCTTGAGTCCCAAATCAAACACTGATAAAACTTCAAATGGCCCTAACTTCTATACGGTACGTCCTAAACCTATCAAAGTTTGCAACATACAAATGCTTGTAACTTTTTAGTGGAGCGTCATAAAACCTTGAAATTTGTAACAATAAAGTACTCGAGCCTCTTGCCAATTTAAGCTATCGCTCAAAGCTATGCTACCCTTGAGTCCCAAATCAAACACTGATAAAACTTCAAATGGCCCTAACTTCTATACGGTACGTCCTACACCTATCAAAGTTTGCAACATACAAATGCTTGTAACTTTTTACTGGAGCGTCATAAAACCTTGAAATTTTGTAACAATAAAGTACTCGAGCCTCTTGTCAATTTAAGCTATCGCTCAAAGCTATGCTAACCTTGAGTCCCAAATCAAACACTTATAAAACTTCAAATGGCCCTAACTTCTATACGGTACGTCCTACACCTATGAAAGTTGGCAACATACAAATGCTTGTAACTTTTTACTGGAGCGTCATAAAACCTTGAAATTTTGTAACAATAAAGTACTCGAGCCTCTTGTCAATTTAAGCTATCGCTCAAAGCTATGCTACCCTTGAGTCCCAAATCAAACACTGATAAAATTTCAAATGGCCCTAACTTCTATACGGTACGTCCTACAGCTATCAAAGTTTGCAACATACAAATGCTTGTAACTTTTTACTGGAGCGTTATAAAACCTTGAAATTTTGTAACAATAAAGACCTCGAGCCTCTTGTCAATTTAAGCTATCGCTCAAAGCTTTGCTACCCTTGAGTCCCAAATCAAACACTGATAAAACTTCAAATGGCCCTAACTTCTATACGGTACGTCCTAAACCTATCAAAGTTTGCAACATGCTTGTAACTTTTTATTGGAGCGTTAAAAAAAACTTAGAAATTTTGTACCAATAAAGTACTCGAGCCTCTTGAAAATTTAAGCTATCGCTCAAAGCTATGCTACCCTTGAGTCCCAAATCAAACACTGATAAAACTTCAAATGGCCCTAACTTCTATACGATACGACCTACACCTATCAAAGTTTGCAACATACAATTGCTTGTAACTTTTTACTCGAGCGTCATAAAACCTTGAAATTTTGTAACAATATAGTACTCGAGCCTCTTGTCAATTTAAGCTATCGCACAAAGCTATGCTACCCTTGAGTCCCAAATCAAACACTGCTAAAATTTCAAATGGCCCTAACTTCTATACGGTACGTCCTACACCTATGAAAGTTGGCAACATACAAATGCTTGTAACTTTTTACTGGAGCGTCATAAAACCTTGAAATTTTGTAACAATAAAGTACTCGAGCCTCTTGTCAATTTAAGCTATCGCTCAAAGCTATGCTACCCTTGAGTCCCAAATCAAACACTGATAAAATTTCAAATGGCCCTAACTTCTATACGGTACGTCCTACAGCTATCAAAGTTTGCAACATACAAATGCTTGTAACTTTTTACTGGAGCGTTATAAAACCTTGAAATTTTGTAACAATAAAGACCTCGAGCCTCTTGTCAATTTAAGCTATCGCTCAAAGCTTTGCTACCCTTGAGTCCCAAATCAAACACTGATAAAACTTCAAATGGCCCTAACTTCTATACGGTACGTCCTAAACCTATCAAAGTTTGCAACATGCTTGTAACTTTTTATTGGAGCGTCATAAAACCTTGAAATTTTGTACCAATAAAGTACTCGAGCCTCTTGAAAATTTAAGCTATCGCTCAAAGCTGTGCTACCCTTGAGTCCCAAATCAAACACTGATAAAACTTCAAATGGCCCTAACTTCTATACGATACGACCTACACCTATCAAAGTTTGCAACATACAAATGCTTGTAACTTTTTACTCGAGCGTCATAAAACCTTGAAATTTTGTAACAATATAGTACTCGAGCCTCTTGTCAATTTAAGCTATCGCACAAAGCTATGCTACCCTTGAGTCCCAAATCAAACACTGCTAAAATTTCAAATGGCCCTAATTTCTATACGGTACATCCTACACCTATCAAAGTTTGCAACATACAAAAGCTAGTAACTTTTTACTGGAGCATCATAAAATCTTGAAATTTTGTAACAATAAAGTCCTCGAGCCTCTTGTCAATTTAAGCTCACTCAAAGCTATGCTACCCTTGAGTCCCAAATCAAACACTGCTAAAATTTCAAATGGCCCTAACTTCTATACGGTACGTAATACACCTATCAAAGTATGCAACATACAAATGCTTGTAACTTTTTACTGAACCGTCATAAAATCTTGAAATTTTGTAACAATAAAGTACTCGAGCCTCTTGTCAATTTCAGCTATCGCTCAAAGCTTTGCTACCCTTGAGTCCCAAATCAAACACTGATAAAACTTCAAATGGCCCTAACTTATATACGGTACGTCCTAAACCTATCAAAGTTTGCAACATACAAATGCTTGTAACTTTGTAGTGGAGCGTCATAAAACCTTGAAATTTTGTAACAATAAAGTACTCGAGCCTCTTGCCAATTTAAGCTATCGCTCAAAGCTATGCTACCCTTGAGTCCCAAATCAAACACTGATAAAACTTCAAATGGCCCTAACTTCTATACGGTACGTCCTACACCTATCAAAGTTTGCAACATAAAATGCTTGTAACTTTTTACTGGAGCGTCATAAAACCTTGAAATTTTGTAACAATAAAGTACCCGAGCCTCTTGTCAATTTAAGCTATCGCTCAAAGCTATGCTAACCTTGAGTCCCAAATCAAACACTTATAAAACTTCAAATGGCCCTAACTTCTATACGGTACGTCCTACACCTATGAAAGTTGGCAACATACAAATGCTTGTAACTTTTTACTGGAGCGTCATAAAACCTTGAAATTTTGTAACAATAAAGTACTCGAGCCTCTTGTCAATTTAAGCTATCGCTCAAAGC
The DNA here is from genome assembly GCA_920105625.2 of Clusia tigrina. Taxonomy (NCBI): domain Eukaryota; kingdom Metazoa; phylum Arthropoda; class Insecta; order Diptera; family Clusiidae; genus Clusia; species Clusia tigrina. The sequence continues at coordinate 24,204 of CAKKTE020000412.1, read as the reverse complement.
TATGCTACCCTTGAGTCCCAAATCAAACACTGATAAAATTTCAAATGGCCCTAACTTCTATACGGTACGTCCTACAGCTATCAAAGTTTGCAACATACAAATGCTTGTAACTTTTTACTGGAGCGTTATAAAACCTTGAAATTTTGTAACAATAAAGACCTCGAGCCTCTTGTCAATTTATGCTATCGCTCAAAGCTTTGCTACCCTTGAGTCCCAAATCAAACACTGATAAAACTTCAAATGGCCCTAACTTCTATACGGTACGTCCTAAACCTATCAAAGTTTGCAACATTCTTGTAACTTTTTATTGGAGCGTCATAAAACCTTGAAATTTTGTACCAATAAAGTACTCGAGCCTCTTGAAAATTTAAGCTATCGCTCAAAGCTGTGCTACCCTTGAGTCCCAAATCAAACACTGATAAAACTTCAAATGGCCCTAACTTCTATACGATACGACCTACACCTATCAAAGTTTGCAACATACAAATGCTTGTAACTTTTTACTCGAGCGTCATAAAACCTTGAAATTTTGTAACAATATAGTACTCGAGCCTCTTGTCAATTTAAGCTATCGCACAAAGCTATGCTACCCTTGAGTCCCAAATCAAACACTGCTAAAATTTCAAATGGCCCTAACTTCTATACGGTACATCCTACACCTATCAAAGTTTGCAACATACAAAAGCTAGTAACTTTTTACTGGAGCATCATAAAATCTTGAAATTTTGTAACAATTAAGTACTCGAGCCTCTTGTCAATTTAAGCTTACTCAAAGCTATGCTACCCTTGAGTCCCAAATCAAACACTGCTAAAATTTCAAATGGCCCTAACTTCTATACGGTACGTAATACACCTATCAAAGTATGCAACATACAAATGCTTGTAACTTTTTACTGAACCGTCATAAAATCTTGAAATTTTGTAACAATAAAGTACTCGAGCCTCTTGTCAATTTAAGCTATCGCTCAAAGCTTTGCTACCCTTGAGTGCCAAATCAAACACTGATAAAACTTCAAATGGCCCTAACTTCTATACGGTACGTCCTAAACCTATCAAAGTTTGCAACATACAAATGCTTGTAACTTTTTACTGGAGCGTCATAAAACCTTGAAATTTTGTAACAATAAAGTACTCGAGCCTCTTGTCAATTTAAGATATCGCTCAAAGCTATGCTAACCTTGAGTCCCAAATCAAACACTTATAAAACTTCAAATGGCCCTAACTTCTATACGGTACGTCCTACACCTATGAAAGTTGGCAACATACAAATGCTTGTAACTGTTTACTGGAGCGTCATAAAACCTTGAAATTTTTAACAATAAAGTACTCGAGCCTCTTGTCAATTTAAGCTATCGCTCAAAGCTATGCTACCCTTGAGTCCCAAATCAAACACTGATAAAATTTCAAATGGCCCTAACTTCTATACGGTACGTCCTACAGCTATCAAAGTTTGCAACATACAAATGCTTGTAACTTTTTACTGGAGCGTTATAAAACCTTGAAATTTTGTAACAATAAAGACCTCGAGCCTCTTGTCAATTTAAGCTATCGCTCAAAGCTTTGCTACCCTTGAGTCCCAAATCAAACACTGATAAAACTTCAAATGGCCCTAACTTCTATACGGTACGTCCTAAACCTATCAAAGTTTGCAACATGCTTGTAACTTTTTATTGGAGCGTCATAAAACCTTGAAATTTTGTACCAATAAAGTACTCGAGCCTCTTGAAAATTTAAGCTATCGCTCAAAGCTATGCTACCCTTGAGTCCCAAATCAAACACTGATAAAACTTCAAATGGCCCTAACTTCTATACGGTACGACCTACACCTATCAAAGTTTGCAACATACAATTGCTTGTAACTTTTTACTCGAGCGTCATAAAACCTTGAAATTTTGTAACAATATAGTACTCGAGCCTCTTGTCAATTTAAGCTTTCGCACAAAGCTATGCTACCCTTGAGTCCCAAATCAAACACTGCTAAAATTTCAAATGGCCCTAACTTCTATACGGTACATCCTACACCTATCAAAGTTTGCAACATACAAAAGCTAGTAACTTTTTACTGGAGCATCATAAAATCTTGAAATTTTGTAACAATAAAGTACTCGAGCCTCTTGTCAATTTAAGCTATCACTCAAAGCTATGCTACACTTGAGTCCCAAATCAAACACTGCTAAAATTTCAAATGGCCCTAACTTCTATACGGTACGTAATACACCTATCAAAGTATGCAACATACAAATGCTTGTAACTTTTTACTGAACCGTCATAAAACCTTGAAATTTTGTAACAATAAAGTACTCGAGCCTCTTGTCAATTTAAGCTATCGCTCAAAGCTATGCTACCCTTGAGTCCCAAATCAAACACTGATAAAATTTCAAATGGCCCTAACTTCTATACGGTACGTCCTACAGCTATCAAAGTTTGCAACATACAAATGCTTGTAACTTTTTACTGGAGCGTTATAAAACCTTGAAATTTTGTAACAATAAAGACCTCGAGCCTCTTGTCAATTTAAGCTATCGCTCAAAGCTTTGCTACCCTTGAGTCCCAAATCAAACACTGATAAAACTTCAAATGGCCCTAACTTCTATACGGTACGTCCTAAACCTATCAAAGTTTGCAACATGCTTGTAACTTTTTATTGGAGCGTCATAAAACCTTGAAATTTTGTACCAATAAAGTACTCGAGCCTCTTGAAAATTTAAGCTATCGCTCAAAGCTATGCTACCCTTGAGTCCCAAATCAAACACTGATAAAACTTCAAATGGCCCTAACTTCTATACGATACGACCTACACCTATCAAAGTTTGCAACATACAATTGCTTGTAACTTTTTACTCGAGCGTCATAAAACCTTGAAATTTTGTAACAATATAGTACTCGAGCCTCTTGTCAATTTAAGCTATCGCACAAAGCTATGCTACCCTTGAGTCCCAAATCAAACACTGCTAAAATTTCAAATGGCCCTAACTTCTATACGGTACATCCTACACCTATCAAAGTTTGCAACATACAAAAGCTAGTAACTTTTTACTGGAGCATCATAAAATCTTGAAATTTTGTAACAATAAAGTACTCGAGCCTCTTGTCAATTTAAGCTATCACTCAAAGCTATGCTACACTTGAGTCCCAAATCAAACACTGCTAAAATTTCAAATGGCCCTAACTTCTATACGGTACGTAATACACCTATCAAAGTATTCAACATACAAATGCTTGTAACTTTTTACTGAACCGTCATAAAACCTTGAAATTTTGTAACAATAAAGTACTCGAGCCTCTTGTCAATTTAAGCTATCGCTCAAAGCTTTGCTATTCTTGAGTCCCAAATCAAACACTGATAAAACTTCAAATGGCCCTAACTTCTATACGGTACGTCCTAAACCTATCAAAGTTTGCAACATACAAATGCTTGTGACTTTTTAGTGGTGCGTCATAAAACCTTGAAATTTTGTAACAATAAAGTACTCGAGCCTCTTGCCAATTTAAGCTATCGCTCAAAGCTATGCTACCCTTGAGTCCCAAATCAAACACTGATAAAACTTCAAATGGCCCTAACTTCTATACGGTACGTCCTACACCATTTCAAAGTTTGCAACATACAAATGCTTGTAACTTTTTACTGGAGCGTCATAAAACCTTGAAATTTTGTAACAATAAAGTACTCGAGCCTCTTGTCAATTTAAGCTATCGCTCAAAGCTATGCTAACCTTGAGTCCCAAATCAAACACTTATAAAACTTCAAATGGCCCTAACTTCTATACGGTACGTCCTACACCTATGAAAGTTGGCAACATACAAATGCTTGTAACTTTTTACTGGAGCGTCATAAAACCTTGAAATTTTGTAACAATAAAGTACTCGAGCCTCTTGTCAATTTAAGCTATCGCTCAAAGCTATGCTACCCTTGAGTCCCAAATCAAACACTGATAAAACTTCAAATGGCCCTAACTTCTATACGGTACGTCCTACACCTATCAAAGTATGTAGCATACAAATGCTTGTAACTTTTTACTGGAGCGTCATAAAACCTTGAAATTTTCTAACAATAAAGTCCTCGAGCCTCTTGTCAATTTAAGCTATCGCTCAAAGCTATGCTAACCTTGAGTCCCAAATCAAACACTTATAAAACTTCAAATGGCCCTAACTTCTATACGGTACGTCCTACACCTATCAAAGTTGGCAACATACAAATGCTTGTAACTTTTTACTGGAGCGTCATAAAACCTTGAAATTTTGTAACAATAAAGACCTCGAGCCTCTTGTCAATTTAAGCTGTCGCTCAAAGCTATGCTAACCTTGGGTCCCAAATCAAACAATGATAAAAATTCAAATGGCCCTAACTTCTATACGGTACGTCCTACACCTATCAAAGTTTGCAACATACAAATGCTTGTAACTTTTTATTGGAGCGTCATAAAACCTTGAAATTTTGTAACAATAAAGTACTCGAGCCTCTTGAAAATTTAAGCTATCGCTCAAAGCTTTGCTACCCTTGAGTCCCAAATCAAACACTGATAAAACTTCAAATGGCCCTAACTTCTATACGGTACGTCCTAAACCTATCAAAGTTTGCAACATACAAATGCTTGTAACTTTTTATTGGAGCGTCATAAAACCTTGAAATTTTGTAACAATAAAGTACTCGAGCCTCTTGAAAATTTAAGCTATCGCTCAAAGCTACCCTTGAGTCCCAAATCAAACACTGATAAAACTTCAAATGGCCCTAACTTCTATACGGTACGTCCTACACCTATCAAAGTATGTAGCATACAAATGCTTGTAACTTTTTACTGGAGCGTCATAAAACCTTGAAATTTTGTAACAATAAAGTACTCGAGCCTCTTGTCAATTTAAGCTATCGCTCAAAGATATGCTAACCTTGAGTCCCAAATCAAACACTGATAAAACTTCAAATGGCCCTAACTTCTATACGGTACGTCCTACAGCTATCAAAGTTTGCAACATACTGCTTGTAACTTTTTACTGGAGCGTTATAAAACCTTGAAATTTTGTAACAATAAAGACCTCGAGCCTCTTGTCAATTTAAGCTATCGCTCAAAGCTTTGCTACCCTTGAGTCCCAAATCAAACACTGATAAAACTTCAAATGGCCCTACCTTCTATACGGTACGTCCTACAGCTATCAAAGTTTGCAACATACAAATGCTTGTAACTTTTTACTGGAGCGTTATAAAACCTTGAAATTTTGTAACAATAAAGACCTCGAGCCTCTTGTCAATTTAAGCTATCGCTCAAAGCTTTGCTACCCTTGAGTCCCAAATCAAACACTGATAAAACTTCAAATGGCCCTAACTTCTATACGGTACGTCCTAAACCTATCAAAGTTTGCAACATGCTTGTAACTTTTTATTGGAGCGTCATAAAACCTTGAAATTTTGTACCAATAAAGTACTCGAGCCTCTTGAAAATTTAAGCTATCGCTCAAAGCTATGCTACCCTTGAGTCCCAAATCAAACACTGATAAAACTTCAAATGGCCCTAACTTCTATACGATACGACCTACACCTATCAAAGTTTGCAACATACAATTGCTTGTAACTTTTTACTCGAGCGTCATAAAACCTTGAAATTTTGTAACAATATAGTACTCGAGCCTCTTGTCAATTTAAGCTATCGCACAAAGCTATGCTACCCTTGAGTCCCAAATCAAACACTGCTAAAATTTCAAATGGCCCTAACTTCTATACGGTACATCCTACACCTATCAAAGTTTGCAACATACAAAAGCTAGTAACTTTTTACTGGAGCATCATAAAATCTTGAAATTTTGTAACAATAAAGTACTCGAGCCTCTTGTCAATTTAAGCTATCACTCAAAGCTATGCTACACTTGAGTCCCAAATCAAACACTGCTAAAATTTCAAATGGCCCTAACTTCTATACGGTACGTAATACACCTATCAAAGTATGCAACATACAAATGCTTGTAACTTTTTACTGAACCGTCATAAAACCTTGAAATTTTGTAACAATAAAGTACTCGAGCCTCTTGTCAATTTAAGCTATCGCTCAAAGCTTTGCTATTCTTGAGTCCCAAATCAAACACTGATAAAACTTCAAATGGCCCTAACTTCTATACGGTACGTCCTAAACCTATCAAAGTTTGCAACATACAAATGCTTGTGACTTTTTAGTGGTGCGTCATAAAACCTTGAAATTTTGTAACAATAAAGTACTCGAGCCTCTTGCCAATTTAAGCTATCGCTCAAAGCTATGCTACCCTTGAGTCCCAAATCAAACACTGATAAAACTTCAAATGGCCCTAACTTCTATACGGTACGTCCTACACCATTTCAAAGTTTGCAACATACAAATGCTTGTAACTTTTTACTGGAGCGTCATAAAACCTTGAAATTTTGTAACAATAAAGTACTCGAGCCTCTTGTCAATTTAAGCTATCGCTCAAAGCTATGCTAACCTTGAGTCCCAAATCAAACACTTATAAAACTTCAAATGGCCCTAACTTCTATACGGTACGTCCTACACCTATGAAAGTTGGCAACATACAAATGCTTGTAACTTTTTACTGGAGCGTCATAAAACCTTGAAATTTTGTAACAATAAAGTACTCGAGCCTCTTGTCAATTTAAGCTATCGCTCAAAGCTATGCTACCCTTGAGTCCCAAATCAAACACTGATAAAACTTCAAATGGCCCTAACTTCTATACGGTACGTCCTACACCTATCAAAGTATGTAGCATACAAATGCTTGTAACTTTTTACTGGAGCGTCATAAAACCTTGAAATTTTCGAACAATAAAGTCCTCGAGAATCTTGTCAATTTAAGCTATCGCTCAAAGCTATGCTAACCTTGAGTCCCAAATCAAACACTTATAAAACTTCAAATGGCCCTAACTTCTATACGGTACGTCCTACACCTATCAAAGTTGGCAACATACAAATGCTTGTAACTTTTTACTGGAGCGTCATAAAACCTTGAAATTTTGTAACAATAAAGACCTCGAGCCTCTTGTCAATTTAAGCTGTCGCTCAAAGCTATGCTAACCTTGGGTCCCAAAGCAAACAATGATAAAAATTCAAATGGCCCTAACTTCTATACGGTACGTCCTACACCTATCAAAGTTTGCAACATACAAATGCTTGTAACTTTTTATTGGAGCGTCATAAAACCTTGAAATTTTGTAACAATAAAGTACTCGAGCCTCTTGAAAATTTAAGCTATCGCTCAAAGCTTTGCTACCCTTGAGTCCCAAATCAAACACTGATAAAACTTCAAATGGCCCTAACTTCTATACGGTACATCCTAAACCTATCAAAGTTTGCAACATACAAATGCTTGTAACTTTTTATTGGAGCGTCATAAAACCTTGAAATTTTGTAACAATAAAGTACTCGAGCCTCTTGAAAATTTAAGCTATCGCTCAAAGCTACCCTTGAGTCCCAAATCAAACACTGATAAAACTTCAAATGGCCCTAACTTCTATACGGTACGTCCTACACCTATCAAAGTATGTAGCATACAAATGCTTGTAACTTTTTACTGGAGCGTCATAAAACCTTGAAATTTTGTAACAATAAAGTACTCGAGCCTCTTGTCAATTTAAGCTATCGCTCAAAGATATGCTAACCTTGAGTCCCAAATCAAACACTTATAAAACTTCAAATGGCCCTAACTTCTATACGGTACGTCCTACACCTATGAAAGTTGGCAACATACAAATGCTTGTAACTTTTTACTGGAGCGTCATAAAACCTTGAAATTTTGTAACAATAAAGTACTCGAGCCTCTTGTCAATTTAAGCTATCGCTCAAAGCTATGCTACCCTTGAGTCCCAAATCAAACACTGATAAAATTTCAAATGGCCCTAACTTCTATACGGTACGTCCTACAGCTATCAAAGTTTGCAACATACAAATGCTTGTAACTTTTTACTGGAGCGTTATAAAACCTTGAAATTTTGTAACAATAAAGACCTCGAGCCTCTTGTCAATTTAAGCTATCGCTCAAAGCTTTGCTACCCTTGAGTCCCAAATCAAACACTGATAAAACTTCAAATGGCCCTAACTTCTATACGGTACGTCCTAAACCTATCAAAGTTTGCAACATACAAATGCTTGTAACTTTTTATTGGAGCGTCATAAAACCTTGAAATTTTGTAACAAAAAAGTACCCGAGCCTCTTGAAAATTTAAGCTATCGCTCAAAGCTATGCTAACCTTGAGTCCCAAATCAAACACTTATAAAGCTTCAAATGGCCCTAACTTCTATACGGTACGTCCTACACCTATCAAAGTTGGCAACATACAAATGCTTGTAACTTTTTACTGGAGCGTCATGAAACCTTGAAATTTTGTAACAATAAAGACCTCGAGCCTCTTGTCAATTTAAGCTGTCGCTCAAAGCTATGCTACCCTTGGGTCCCAAATCAAACAATGATAAAACTTAAAATGGCCCTAACTTCTATACGGTACGCCCTACACCTATCAAAGTTTGCAACATACAAATGCTTGTATTTTTTTACTGGATCGTCATAAAACCTTGAAATATTGTAACAATAAAGTACTCGAGCCTCTTGCCAATTTAAGCTATCGCTCAAAGCTATGCTACCCTTGAGTCCCAAATCAAACACTGATAAAACTTCAAATGGCCCTAACTTCTATACGGTACGTCCTACACCTATCAAAGTATGTAACATACAAATGCTTGTAACTTTTTACTGGAGCGTCATAAAACCTTGAAATTTTGTAACAATACAGTACTCGAGCCTCTTGTCAATTTAAGCTATCGCTCAAAGCTATGCTAACCTTGAATCCCAAATCAGACACTTATAAAACTTCAAATGGCCCTAACTTCTATACGGTACGTCCTACACCTATCAAAGTTGGCAACATACAAATGCTTGTAACTTTTTACTGGAGCGTCATAAAACCTTGAAATTTTGTAATAATAAAGACCTCGAGCCTCTTGTCAATTTAAGCTATCGCTCAAAGATTTGCTACCCTTGAGTCCCAAATCAAACACTGATAAAACTTCAAATGGCCCTAACTTCTATACGGTACGTCCTAAACCTATCAAAGTTTGCAACATACAAATGCTTGTAACTTTTTACTGGAGCGTCATAAAACCTTGAAATTTTGTAACAATAAAGTACTCGAGCCTCTTGAAAATTTAAGCTATCGCTCAAAGCTATGCTACCCTTGAGTCCCAAATCAAACACTGATAAAACTTCAAATGGGCCTAACTTCTAAACGGTACGTCCTACACCTATCAAAGTTTGCAAACCACAAATGCTTGTATTTTTTTACTGGAGTGTCATAAAACCTTGAAATTTTGTAACAATACAGTACTCGAGCCTCTTGTCAATTTAAGCTATCGCTCAAAGCTATGCTAACTTTGAGTCCCAAATCAAACACTTATAAAACTTCAAATGGCCGTAACTTCTATACGGTGCGTCCTACACCTATCAAAGTTTGCAACATACAAATGCTTGTAACTTTTTACTCGAGCGTCCTAAAACCTTGAAATTTTGTAACAATATAGTACTCGAGCCTCTTGTCAATTTAAGCTATCGCACAAAGCTATGCTACACTTGAAGTCCCAAATCAAACACTGATAAAACTTCAAATGGCCGTAACTTCTATACGGCACGTCCTACACCTATCAAAGTTTGCAACATACAAATGCTTGTATTTTTTTACTGGATCGTCATAAAACCTTGAAATATTGTAACAATAAAGTACTCGAGCCTCTTGCCAATTTAAGCTATCGCTCAAAGCTATGCTACCCTTGAGTCCCAAATCAAACACTGATAAAACTTCAAATGGCCCTAACTTCTATACGGTACGTCCTACACCTATCAAATTATGTAACATACAAATGCTTGTAACTTTTTACTGGAGCGTCATAAAACCTTGAAATTTTGTAACAATACAGTACTCGAGCCTCTTGTCAATTTAAGCTATCGCTCAAAGCTATGCTAACCTTGAATCCAAAATCAAACACTTATAAAACTTCAAATGGCCCTAACTTCTATACGGTACGTCCTACACCTATCAAAGTTGGCAACATACAAATGCTTGTAACTTTTTACTGGAGCGTCATAAAACCTTGAAATTTTGTAATAATAAAGACCTCGAGCCTCTTGTCAATTTAAGCTATCGCTCAAAGATTTGCAACCCTTGAGTCCCAAATCAAACACTGATAAAACTTCAAATGGCCCTAACTTCTATACGGTACGTCCTAAACCTATCAAAGTTTGCAACATACAAATGCTTGTAACTTTTTATTGGAGCGTCATAAAACCTTGAAATTTTGTAACAATAAAGTACTCGAGCCTCTTGAAAATTTAAGCTATCGCTCAAAGCTATGCTACCCTTGAGTCCCAAATCAAACACTGATAAAACTTCAAATGGCCCTAACTTCTAAACGGTACGTCCTACACCTATCAAAGTTTGCAAACCACAAATGCTTGTATTTTTTTACTGGAGCGTCATAAAACCTTGAAATTTTGTAACAATACAGTACTCGAGCCTCTTGTCAATTTAAGCTATCGCTCAAAGCTATGCTAACTTTGAGTCCCAAATCAAACACTTATAAAACTTCAAATGGCCGTAACTTCTATACGGTACGTCCTACACCTATCAAAGTTTGCAACATACAAATGCTTGTAACTTTTTACTCGAGCGTCCTAAAACCTTGAAATTTTGTAACAATATAGCACTCGAGCCTCTTGTCAATTTAAGCTATCGCACAAAGCTATGCTACCCTTGAGTCCCAAATCAAACACTGCTAAAATTTCAAATGGCCCTAACTTCTATACGGTACGTCCTACACCTATCAAAGTTTGCAACATACAAATGCTAGTAACTTTTTACTGGAGCGTCATAAAATCTTGAAATTTTGTAACAATAAAGTACTCGAGCCTCTTGTCAATTTAAGCTATCGCTCAAAGCTATGCTACCCTTGAATCCCAAATCAAACACTGATAAAACTTCAAATGGCCGTAACTTCTATACGGTACGTCCTACACCTATCAAAGTTTGCAACATACACATGCTTGTAACTTTTTACTGGAGCGTCATAAAACCTTGAAATTTTGTAACAATAAAGTACTCGAGCCTCTTCTCAATTTAAGCTATCGCTCAAAGCTATGCTACACTTGAAGTCCCAAATCAAACACTGATAAAACTTCAAATGGCCGTAACTTCTATACGGCACGTCCTACACCTATCAAAGTTTGCAACATACAAATGCTTGTATCTTTTTACTCGACCGTCATAAAACCTTGAAATTTTGTAACAATATAGTACTCGAGCCTCTTGTCAATTTAAGCTATCGCACAAAGCTATGCTACCCTTGAGTCCCAAATCAAACACTGCTAAAATTTCCAATGGCCCTAACTTCTATACGGTACGTCCTACACCTATCAAAGTTTGCAACGTACAAATGCTAGTAACTTTTTACTGGAGCGTCATAAAATCTTGAAATTTTGTAACAATAAAGTACTCGAGCCTCTTGTCAATTTAAGCTATCGCTCAAAGTAATGCTACCCTTGAGTCCCAAATCAAACACTGATAAAACTTCAAATGGCCCTAACTTCTGTACGGTACGTCCTACAGCTATCAAAGTTTGCAACATACAAATGCTTGTAACTTTTTACTGGAGCGTCATAAAACCTTGAAATTTTGTAACAATAAATACCTCGAGCCTCTTGTCAATTTAAGCTATTGCTCAAAGCTATGCTACCCTTGAGTCCCAAATCAAACACTGATAAAACTTCAAATGGCCCTAACTTCCATACGGTGCGTCCTACACCTATCAAAGTTTGCAACATACAAATTCTTGTAACTTTTTACTGGAGCGTCATAAAATCTTGAAATTTTGTAACAATAAAGTACTCGAGCCTCTTGTCAATTTAAGCTATCGCTCAAAGCTATGCTACCCTTGAGTCCCAAATCAAACACTGATAAAATTTCAAATGGCCCTAACTTCTATACGGTACGTCCTACAGCTATCAAAGTTTGCAACATACAAATGCTTGTAACTTTTTACTGGAGCGTTATAAAACCTTGAAATTTTGTAACAATAAATACCTCGAGCCTCTTGTCAATTTAAGCTATCGCTCTAAGCTATGCTAACCTTGAGTCCCAAATCAAACACTTATAAAACTTCAAATGGCCCTAACTTCTATACGGTACGTCCTACACCTATCAAAGTTGGCAACATACAAATGCTTGTAACTTTTTACTGGAGCGTCATAAAACCTTGAAATTTTGTAACAATAAAGACCTCGAGCCTCTTGTCAATTTAAGCTGTCGCTCAAAGCTATGCTACCCTTGGGTCCCAAATCAAACAATGATAAAACTTCAAATGGCCCTAACTTCTATACGGTACGTCCTACACCTATCAAAGTTTGCAACATACAAATGCTTGTATTTTTTTACTGGAGCGTCATAAAACCTTGAAATTTTGTAACAATACAGTACTCAAGCCTCTTGTCAATTTAAGCTATCGCTCAAAGCTATGCTAACCTTGAGTCGCAAATAAAACACTTATAAAGCTTCAAATGGCCCTAACTTCTATACGGTACGTCCTACACCTATCAAAGTTGGCAACATACAAATGCTTGTAACTTTTTACTGGAGCGTCATAAAACCTTGAAATTTTGTAACAATAAAGACCTCGAGCCTCTTGTCAATTTAAACTTTCGCTCAAAGCTATGCTACCCTTGGGTCCCAAATCAAACAATGATAAAACTTAAAATGGCCCTAACTTCTATACGGTACGCCTTACACCTATCAAAGTTTGTAACATACAAATGCTTGTATTTTTTTACTGGAGCGTCATAAAACCTTGAAATTTTGTAACAATAAAGTACTCGAGCCTCTTGTCAATTTAAGCTATCGCTCAAAGCTATGCTAACCTTGAATCCCAAATCAAACACTTATAAAACTTCAAATGGCCCTAACTTCTATACGGTACGTCCTACACCTATCAAAGTTGGCAACATACAAATGCTTGTAACTTTTTACTGGAGCGTCATAAAACCTTGAAATTTTGTAACAATAAAGTACTCGAGCCTCTTCAAAATTTAAGCTATCGCTCAAAGCTATGCTACCCTTGAGTCCCAAATTGAACAATGATAAAACTTCAAATGGCCCTAACTTCTATACGGTACGTCTTACACCTATTAAAGTTTGCAACATACAAATGCTTGTAACTTTTTACTGGAGCGTCAGAAAACCTTGAAATTTTGTAACAATAAAGTACTCGAGCCTCTTCTCAATTTAAACTATCGCTCAAAGCTATGCTACCCTTGAGTCCCAAATCAAACACTGATAAAACTTCAAATGGCCGTAACTTCTATACGGTACGTCCTACAGCTATCAAAGTTTGCAACCTACAAATGTTTGTAACTTTTACTGGAGCGTCATAAAACCTTGAAATTTTGTGACAATAAAGTACTCGAGCCTCTTGCCAATTTAAGTTATCGCCCAAAGCTATGCTACCCTTGAGTCCCAAATCAAATACTGATAAAACTTCAAATGGCCCTAACTTCTATACGGTAAGTCCTACACCTATCAAAGTATGTAACATACAAATGCTTGTAACTTTTTACTGGAGCGTCATAAAACCTTGAAATTTTGTAACAATAAAGTACTCGGGCCTCTTGTCAATTTAAGCTATAGCTCAAAGCTATGCTAACCTTTAGTCCCAAATCAAACAGTTATAAAACTTCAAATGGCCCTAACTTCTATACGGTACGTCCTACACCTATCAAAGTTGGCAACATACAAATGCTTGTAACTTTTTACTGGAGCGTCATAAGACCTTGAAATTTTGTAACAATAAAGTACTCGAGCCTCTTGTCAATTTAAGCTATCGCTCAAAGCTATGCTACCCTTGAGTCCCAAATCAAACACTGATAAAATTTCAAATGGCCCTACCTTCTATACGGTACGTCCTACAGCTATCAAAGTTTGCAACCTACAAATGTTTGTAACTTTTTACTGGAGCGTTATAAAACCTTGAAATTTTGTAACAATAAAGACCTCGAGCCTCTTGTCAATTTAACCTATCGCTCAAAGCTATGCTACGCTTGAGTCCCAAATCAAACACTGATAAAACTTAAAATGGCCCTAACTTCTATACGGTACGTCCTACACCTATCAAAGTTTGCAACATACAAATGCTTGTAACTTTTTACTGGAGCGTCATAAAACCTTGAAATTTTGTAACAATAAAGTACTCGAGCCTCTTGTCAATTTAAGCTATCGCTCAAAGCTATGCTAACCTTGAGTCCCAAATCAAACACTTATAAAACTTCAAATGGCAATAACTTCTATACGGTACGTCCTACACCTATCAAAGTTGGCAACATACAAATGCTTGTAACTTTTTACTGGAGCGTCATAAAACCTTGAAATTTTGTAACAATAAAGTACTCGAACCTCTTGTCAATTTAAGCTATCGCTCAAAGCTATGCTACCCTTGAGTCCCAAATCGAACAATGATAAAACTTCAAATGGCCCTAACTTCTATACGGTACGTCCTACACCTATCAAAGTTTGCAACATACAAATGCTTGTAACTTTTTACTGGAGCGTCATAAAACCTTGAAATTTTCTAACAATAAAGTACTCGAGCCTCTTCTCAATTTAAGCTATCGCTCAAAGCTATGCTACCCTTGAGTCCCAAATCAAACACTGATAAAACTTCAAATGGCCGTAACTTCTATACGGTACGTCCTACACCTATCAAAGTTTGCAACATACACATGCTTGTAACTTTTTACTGGAGCGTCATAAAACCTTGAAATTTTGTAACAATAAAGTACTCGAGCCTCTTCTCAATTTAAGCTATCGCTCAAAGCTATGCTACCCTTGAGTCCCAAATCAAACACTGATAAAACTTCAAATGGCCGTAACTTCTATACGGTACGTCCTACACCTATCAAAGTTTGCAACATACAAATGCTTGTAACTTTTTACTCGAGTGTCATAAAACCTTGAAATTTTGTAACAATATAGTACTCGAGCCTCTTGTCAATTTAAGCTATCGCACAAAGCTATGCTACCCTTGAGTCCCAAATCAAACACTGCTAAAATTTCAAATGGCCCTAACTTCTATACGGTACGTCCTACAGCTATCAAAGTTTGCAACATACAAATGCTTGTAACTTTTTACTGGAGCGTTATAAAACCTTGAAATTTTGTAACAATAAATACCTCGAGCCTCTTGTCAATTTAAGCTATCGCTCAAAGCTATGCTACCCTTGAGTCCCAAATCAAACACTGATAAAATTTCAAATGGCCCTAACTTCTATACGGTACGTCCTACAGCTATCAAAGTTTGCAACATACAAATGCTTGTAACTTTTTACTGGAGCGTTATAAAACCTTGAAATTTTGTAACAATAAATACCTCGAGCCTCTTGTCAATTTAAGCTATCGCTCTAAGCTATGCTAACCTTGAGTCCCAAGTCAAACACGTATAAAACTTCAAATGGCTCTAACTTCTATACGGTACGTCCTACACCTATCAAAGTTGGCAACATACAAATGCTTGTAACTTTTTACTGGAGCGTCATAAAACCTTGAAATTTTGTAACAATAAAGTACTCGAGCCTCTTGTCATTTAAGCTATAGCTCAAAGCTATGCTACCCTTGAGTCCCAAATCAAACACTGATAAAATTTCAAATGGCCCTAACTTCTATACGGTACGTCCTACAGCTATCAAAGTTTGCAACATACAACTGCTTGTAACTTTTTACTGGAGCGTTATAAAACCTTGAAATTTTGTAACAATAAAGACCTCGAGCCTCTTGTCAATTTAACCTATCGCTCAAAGCTATGCTATCCTTGAGTCCCAAATCGAACAATGATAAAACTTCAAATGACCCTAACTTCTATACGGTACGTCCTACACCTATCAAAGTTTGCAACATGCAAATGCTTGTAACTTTTTACTGGAGCGTCATAAAATCTTGAAATTTTGTAACAATAAAGTACTCGAGCCTCTTGTCAATTTAAGCTATCGCTCAAAGCTATGCTACCCTTGAGTCCCAAATCAAACACTGATAAAACTTCAAATGGCCCTAACTTCTGTACGGTATGTCCTACACCTATCAAAGTTTGCAACATACAAATGCTTGTAACTTTTTACTGGAGCGTCATAAAACCTTGAAATTTTGTAACAATAAAAACCTCGAGCCTCTTGTCAATTTAAGCTGTCGCTCAAAGCTATGCTACCCTTGGCTCCCAAATCAAACAATAATAAAACTACAAATGGCCCTAACTTCTATACGGTACGTCCTACACCTATCAAAGTTTGCAACATACAAATGCTTGTAACTTTTTACTGGAGCGACATAAAACCTTGAAATTTTGTAACAATAAAGTACTCGAGCCTCTTGCCAATTTCAGCTATCGCAAAAAGCTATGCTACCCTTGAGTCCCAAATCAAACACTGCTAAAATTTCAAATGGCCCTAACTTCTATAGGGTCGTCCTACACCTATCAAAGTTTGCAACATACAAATGCTTGTAACTTTTTACTGAAGCGTCATAAAACCTTGAAATTTTGTGACTATAAAGTACTCGAGCCTCTTGTCAATTTAAGCTATCGCTCAAAGCTTTGCTACCCTTGAGTCCCAAATCAAACACTGATAAAACTTCAAATGGCCCTAACTTCTATACAGTACGTCCTAAACCTATCAAAGTTTGCAACATACAAATGCTTGTAACTTTTTATTGGATCGTCATAAAACCTTGAAATTTTGTAACAATAAAGTATTCGAGCCGCTTGCCAATTTAAGCTATAGCTCAAAGGTATACTACCCTTGAGTGCCAAATCAACCACTGATAAAACTTCAAATGGCCCTAACTTCTATACGGTACGTCCTACACCTATCAAAATATTTAACATACAAATGCTTGTAACTTTTTACTGGAGCGTCATAAAACCTTGAAATTTTGTAACAATAAAGACCTCGCGCCTCTTGTCAATTTAACCTATCGCTCAAAGCTATGCTACCCTTGAGTCCCAAATCGAACAATGATAAAACTTCAAATGGCCCTAACTTCTATACGGTAGGTCCTACACCTATCAAAGTTTGCAACATACAAATGCTTGTAACTTGTAACCTCGAAATTTTGTAACAATAAAGTACTCGAACCTCTTCTCAATTTAAGCTATCGCTCAAAGCTATACTACCCTTGAGTCCCAAATCAAACACTGATAAAACTTCAAATGGCTGTAACTTCTATACGGTACGTCCTACACCTATCAAAGTTTGCAACATACAAATGCTTGTAACTTTTTACTCGAGCGTCATAAAACCTTGAAATTTTGTAACAAAATAGTACTCGAGCCTCTTGTCAATTTAAGTTATCGCACAAAGCTATGCTACCATTGAGTCCCAAATCAAACACTGCTAACATTTCAAATGGCCCTAACTTCTATACGGTACGTCCTACACCTATCAAAGTTTCCAACATGCAAATGCTAGTAACTTTTTACTGGAGCGTCATAAAATCTTGAAATTTTGTAACAATAAAGTACTCGAGCCTCTTGTAAATTTAAGCTATCGCTCAAAGCTATGCTACCCTTGAGTCCCAAATCAAACACTGATAAAACTTCAAATGGCCCTAACTTCTGTACGGTACATCCTACACCTATCAAAGTTTGCAACATACAAATGCTTGTAACTTGTAACCTCGAAATTTTGTAACAATAAAGTACTCGAGCCTCTTCTCAATTTAAGCTATCGCTCAAAGCTACCCTTGAGTCCCAAATCAAACACTGATAAAACTTCAAATGGCTGTAACTTCTATACGGTACGTCCTACACCTATCAAATTTGCAACATACAAATGCTTGTAACTTTTTACTGGAGCGTCATAAAATCTTGAAATTTTGTAACAATAAAGTACTCGAGCCTCTTGTCAATTTAAGCTATCGCTCAAGGCTATGCTACCCTTGAGTCCCAAATCAAACACTGATAAAACTTGAAATGGCCCTAACTTCTGTACGGTACGTCCTACACTTATCAAAGTTTGCAACATACAAATGCTTGTAACTTTTTACTGGAGCGTCATAAAACCTTGAAATTTTGTAACAAAATAGACCTCGAGCCTCTTGTCAATTTAAGCTGTCGCTCAATGCTATGCTACCCTTGGGTCCCAAATCAAACAACGATAAAACTTCAAATGGCCCTAACTTCTATACGGTACGTCCTACACCTATCAAAGTTTGCAACATACAAATGCTTGTAACTTTTTACTGGAGCGTCATAAAACCTTGAAATTTTGTAACAATAAAGTATTCGAGCCTCTTGTCAATTTAAGCTATCGCTCAAAGCTATGCTACCCTTGAGTCCCAAATCAAACACTGATAAAACTTCAAATGGCCCTAACTTCTGAACGGTACATCCTACACCTATCAAAGTTTGCAACATACAAATGCTTGTAACTTTTTACTGGAGCGTCATAAAACCTTGAAAGTTTGTAACAATAAAGACCTCGAGCCTCTTGTCAATTTAAGCTGTTGCTCAAAGCTATGCTACTCTTGGCTCCCAAATCAAACAATGATAAGACTTCAAATGGCCCTAACTTCTATACGGTACGTCCTAAACCTATCAAAGTTTGCAACATACACTGCTAAAATTTCAAATGGCCCTAACTTCTATACGGGACGTCCTACACCTATCAAAGTTTGCAACATACAAATGCTAGTAACTTTTTACTGGAGCGTCATAAAATCTTGAAATTTTGTAACAATAAAGTACTCGAGCCTCTTGTCAATTAAAGCTATCGTTCAAAGCTATGCTACCCTTGAGTCCCAAATCAAACACTGATAAAACTTGAAATGGCCCTAACTTCTGTACGGTACGTCCTACACCTATCAAAGTTTGCAACATACAAATGCTTGTAACTTTTGACTGGAGCGTCATAAAACCTTGAAATTTTGTAACAAAATAGACCTCGAGCCTCTTGTCAATTTAAGCTGTCGCTCAATGCTATGCTACCCTTGGGTCCCAAATCAAACAATGATAAAACTACAAATGGCCCTAACTTCTATACGGTAAGTCCTACACCTATCAAAGTTTGCAACATACAAATGCTTGTAACTTTTTACTGGAGCGTCATAAAACCTTGAAATTTTGTAACAATAAAGTACTTGAGCCTCTTGTCAATTTAAGCTATCGCTCAAGGCTATGCTACCCTTGAGTCCCAAATCAAACACTGCTAAGATTTCAAATGGCCCTAACTTCTATACGGTACGTCCTACACCTATCAAAGTTTGCAACGTACAAATGCTT
Source organism: Clusia tigrina (assembly GCA_920105625.2). NCBI lineage: Eukaryota > Metazoa > Arthropoda > Insecta > Diptera > Clusiidae > Clusia > Clusia tigrina. The sequence goes on along the minus strand of CAKKTE020000412.1, from coordinate 4,897 downwards.
GTAACTTTTTACTGAAGCGTCATAAAACCTTGAAATTTTGTAACAATTAAGTACTCTTGCCAATTTAAGCTATCGCTCAAAGCTATGCTACCCTTGAGTCCCATATCAAACACTGATAAAACTTCAAATGGCCCTAACTTCTATACGATACGTCCTACACCTATCAAAATATGTAACATACAAATACTTGTAACTTTTTACTGGAGCGTCATAAAACCTTGAAATTTTGTAACAATAAAGTACTCTTGCCAATTTAAGCTATCGCTCAAAGCTATGCTACCCTTGAGTCCCAAATCAAACACTGATAAAACTTCAAATGGCCCTAACTTCTATACGATACGTCCTACACCTATCAAAGTATGTAACATACAAATGCTTGTAACTTTTTATTTGATCGTCATAAAACCTTGAAATTTTGTAACACTAAAGTATTCGAGCCTCTTGCCAATTTAAGCTATAGCTCAAAGGTATGCTACCCTTGAGTGCCAAATCAACCACTGATAAAACTTCAAATGGCCCTAACTTCTATACGGTACGTCCTACACCTATCAAAATATTTAACATACAAATGCTTGTAACTTTTTACTGGAGCGTCATAAAACCTTGAAATTTTGTAACAATAAAGTACTCGAGCCTCTTGTCAATTTAAGCTATCGCTCAAAGCTGTGCTAACCTTGAGTCCCAAATCAAAATCTTATAAAACTTCAAATGGCCCTAACTTCTATAAGGTACGTCCTACACCTATCAAAGTTGGCAACATACAAATGCTTGTAACTTTTTATTGGATCGTCAAAAAACCTTGAAATTTTGTAACAATAAAGTATTCGAGCCTCTTGCCAATTTAAGCTATAGCTCAAAGGTATGCTACCCTTGAGTGCCAAATCAACCACTGATAAAACTTCAAATGGCCCTAACTTCTATACGGTACGTCCTACAACTATCAAATTTTTAACATACAAATGCTTGTAACTTTTTACTGGAGCGTCATAAAACCTTGAAATTTTGTAACAATAAAGTACTCGAGCCTCTTGTCAATTTAAGCTATCGCTCAAGGCTATGCTACCCTTGAGTCCCAAATCAAACACTGCTAAGATTTCAAATGGCCCTAACTTCTATACGGTACGTCCTACACCTATCAAAGTTTGCAACGTACAAATGCTTGTAACTTTTTACTGAAGCGTCATAAAACCTTGAAATTTTGTAACAATTAAGTACTCTTGCCAATTTAAGCTATCGCTCAAAGCTATGCTACCCTTGAGTCCCATATCAAACACTAATAAAACTTCAAATGGCCCTAACTTCTATACGATACGTCCTACACCTATCAAAATATGTAACATACAAATACTTGTAACTTTTTACTGGAGCGTCATAAAACCTTGAAATTTTGTAACAATAAAGTACTCTTGCCAATTTAAGCTATCGCTCAAAGCTATGCTACCCTTGAGTCCCAAATCAAACACTGATAAAACTTCAAATGGCCCTAACTTCTATACGATACGTCCTACACCTATCAAAGTATGTAACATACAAATGCTTGTAACTTTTTATTGGATCGTCATAAAACCTTGAAATTTTGTAACACTAAAGTATTCGAGCCTCTTGCCAATTTAAGCTATAGCTCAAAGGTATGCTACCCTTGAGTGCCAAATCAACCACTGATAAAACTTCAAATGGCCCTAACTTCTATACGGTACGTCCTACACCTATCAAAATATGTAACATACAAATGCTTGTAACTTTTTACTGGAGCGTCATAAAACCTTGAAATTTTGTAACAATAAAGTACTCGAGCCTCTTGTCAATTTAAGCTATCGCTCAAAGCTGTGCTAACCTTGAGTCCCAAATCAAAATCTTATAAAACTTCAAATGGCCCTAACTTCTATAAGGTACGTCCTACACCTATCAAAGTTGGCAACATACAAATGCTTGTAACTTTTTATTGGATCGTCATAAAACCTTGAAATTTTGTAACAATAAAGTATTCGAGCCTCTTGCCAATTTAAGCTATAGCTCAAAGGTATGCTACCCTTGAGTGCCAAATCAACCACTGATAAAACTTCAAATGGCCCTAACTTCTATACGGTACGTCCTACACCTATCAAAATATTTAACATACAAATGCTTGTAACTTTTTACTGGAGCGTCATAAAACCTTGAAATTTTGTAACAATAAAGTACTCGAGCCTCTTGTCAATTTAAGCTATCGCTCAAAGCTGTGCTAACCTTGAGTCCCAAATCAAAATCTTATAAAACTTCAAATGGCCCTAACTTCTATAAGGTACGTCCTACACCTATCAAAGTTGGCAACATACAAATGCTTGTAACTTTTTACTGGAGCGTCATAAAACCTTGAAATTTTGTAACAATAAAGACCTCGCGCCTCTTGTCAATTTAACCTATCGCTCAAAGCTATGCTACCCTTGAGTCCCAAATCGAACAATGATAAAACTTCAAATGGCCCTAACTTCTATACGGTAGGTCCTACACCTATCAAAGTTTGCAACATACAAATGCTTGTAACTTGTAACCTCGAAATTTTGTAACAATAAAGTACTCGAACCTCTTCTCAATTTAAGCTATCGCTCAAAGCTATACTACCCTTGAGTCCCAAATCAAACACTGATAAAACTTCAAATGGCTGTAACTTCTATACGGTACGTCCTACACCTATCAAAGTTTGCAACATACAAATGCTTGTAACTTTTTACTCGAGCGTCATAAAACCTTGAAATTTTGTAACAAAATAGTACTCGAGCCTCTTGTCAATTTAAGTTATCGCACAAAGCTATGCTACCATTGAGTCCCAAATCAAACACTGCTAACATTTCAAATGGCCCTAACTTCTATACGGTACGTCCTACACCTATCAAAGTTTCCAACATGCAAATGCTAGTAACTTTTTACTGGAGCGTCATAAAATCTTGAAATTTTGTAACAATAAAGTACTCGAACCTCTTGTAAATTTAAGCTATCGCTCAAAGCTATGCTACCCTTGAGTCCCAAATCAAACACTGATAAAACTTCAAATGGCCCTAACTTCTGTACGGTACATCCTACACCTATCAAAGTTTGCAACATACAAATGCTTGTAACTTGTAACCTCGAAATTTTGTAACAATAAAGTACTCGAGCCTCTTCTCAATTTAAGCTATCGCTCAAAGCTACCCTTGAGTCCCAAATCAAACACTGATAAAACTTCAAATGGCTGTAACTTCTATACGGTACGTCCTACACCTATCAAAGTTTGCAACATACAAATGCTTGTAACTTTTTACTGGAGCGTCATAAAATCTTGAAATTTTGTAACAATAAAGTACTCGAGCCTCTTGTCAATTTAAGCTATCGCTCAAGGCTATGCTACCCTTGAGTCCCAAATCAAACACTGATAAAACTTGAAATGGCCCTAACTTCTGTACGGTACGTCCTACACTTATCAAAGTTTGCAACATACAAATGCTTGTAACTTTTTACTGGAGCGTCATAAAACCTTGAAATTTTGTAACAAAATAGACCTCGAGCCTCTTGTCAATTTAAGCTGTCGCTCAATGCTATGCTACCCTTGGGTCCCAAATCAAACAACGATAAAACTTCAAATGGCCCTAACTTCTATACGGTACGTCCTACACCTATCAAAGTTTGCAACATACAAATGCTTGTAACTTTTTACTGGAGCGTCATAAAACCTTGAAATTTTGTAACAATAAAGTACTCGAGCCTCTTGTCAATTTAAGCTATCGCTCAAGGCTATGCTACCCTTGAGTCCCAAATCAAACACTGCTAAGATTTCTAATGGCCCTAACTTCTATACGGTACGTCCTACACCTATCAAAGTTTGCAACGTACAAATGCTTGTAACTTTTACTGAAGCGTCATAAAACCTTGAAATTTTGTAACAATAAAGTACTCGAGCCTCTTGTAAATTTAAGCTATCGCTCTTAGCTTTACTACCCTTGAGTCCCAAATCAAACACTGATAAAACTTCAAATGGCCCTAACTTCTATACGGTACGTCCTACACCTATCAAAGTTTGCAACATGCAAATGCTAGTAACTTTTTACTGGAGCGTCATAAAATCTTGAAATTTTGTAACAATAAAGTACTCGAGCCTCTTGTCAATTTAAGCTATCGCTCAAAGCTATGCTACCCTTGAGTCCCAAATCAAACACTGATAAAACTTCAAATGGCCCTAACTTCTGAACGGTACATCCTACACCTATCAAAGTTTGCAACATACAAATGCTTGTAACTTTTTACTGGAGCGTCATAAAACCTTGAAAGTTTGTAACAAAATAGACCTCGAGCCTCTTGTCAATTTAAGCTGTCGCTCAATGCTATGCTACCCTTGGGTCCCAAATCAAACAACGATAAAACTTCAAATGGCCCTAACTTCTATACGGTACGTCCTACACCTATCAAAGTTTGCAACATACAAATGCTAGTAACTTTTTACTGGAGCGTCATAAAATCTTGAAATTTTGTAACAATAAAGTACTCGAGCCTCTTGTCAATTAAAGCTATCGTTCAAAGCTATGCTACCCTTGAGTCCCAAATCAAACACTGATAAAACTTGAAATGGCCCTAACTTCTGTACGGTACGTCCTACACCTATCAAAGTTTGCAACATACAAATGCTTGTAACTTTTGACTGGAGCGTCATAAAACCTTGAAATTTTGTAACAAAATAGACCTCGAGCCTCTTGTCAATTTAAGCTGTCGCTCAATGCTATGCTACCCTTGGGTCCCAAATCAAACAATGATAAAACTTCAAATGGCCCTAACTTCTATACGGTACGTCCTACACCTATCAAAGTTTGCAACATACAAATGCTTGTAACTTTTTACTGGAGCGTCATAAAACCTTGAAATTTTGTAACAATAAAGTACTCGAGCCTCT